>CM068324.1:3109897-3172397 GCA_034766995.1 Acanthacorydalis orientalis
TATGAAATTACTAGTCGAGTAAGGAAGAGGAATCCGTCATTATTTGATGGACAATGTTGTGCAGACGTTTTAGTCACAAGTGACCAAAGGGATTACACGATCAATACAGGGAGCGGTAGATCATATCATTGATGGCGGCCTTTCAGATAACATGCCCGGTTACGTACGTAGAATAATGTTAGGGAAGCGTGGTAAATATTCGGAACCCGGTTTTTACGAACATAAACTCGGCAAACATCTCGGCACCGGATCAATATATACTTCCAATACTACTCCAAGAAGCACGGGCACCTCTATTTCTTGCGGAAGGTTACATGACATCCACAGGATGCAGACAACATTCCTCCTCTGATAATTAGTATTGTCTTAATAATTAATTTGTAATGATATACTTGCGATACTTGTAACGACACTAAGTACAAACGTGTCGGACTCGCCAAATTAATTGTATATAAGTGGCAACTAAATTAATAAAAGTCAGTATTTAAACATAAATCTGAGTGAGCAGTTGTTGGGACTCGTATCCTCGAGTCGAAATTACTTTTTAAAAGCTATTACGACAAGCTCGAAACATAACTGGCGCAGTCGACGCAGCGATAGGCTGAAGTGTAAATTCGACAAAAATCGCGAAACACGTTTTTATTTTAATAATCAATTCAGCTGTTCGAAAAAATAAATAGTTCGGTAGTGCAAAAATTTCTTCGAGAATAAAAATCTTCAACGAGAAACCAGCCTTTCGGATTCAAAGAGCAGAGAGATACTTCAGGGTGCAGTACAAAATCGAAGCCACACCTACTGGAAATCAAAATCGTCTCACAGAAGACCTGGGACGAGGACACACATCGCCAACTCCTATAGGCAATGACAATAAGAAGAAACAACAATGAAAATCACAAGCAGCCATTTGTATATTCATGTAAGTGCTCGTTTCATTTATACAACTTTCATAGAAAACCTCTACGAAATTCGAAAAATCATAAAATAATAAAACGGAAACTTAGACGAATTAATGAAACTAGAAAAAGAGGAAGTAAAATTATTCTTATATGCAATCCAGAACACGAATTACAGTTGACATAGTGTCAAAACTATCGAAATTAGAAATAAAATCTTAAGAAATAAAATCCAAGATGGCTAATTCAACCGATATGTCTTTCCTGCGATACCGAGCAGATAACATTCCAATATTTGATGGTAGTGCGAAACAATTAAATAGATTCATTAGCTCTTGTGAAAATTTTTTAAGAAACTTTCAAAACACTTCAGATGTTAACGACCCGATAAATAGTTGTTTATTAGAAACGATCCCCAGTAAATTAAGAAATCGCGCAGCGGATGTAATCGGATCTAGAACGGAATTAAACAACTGGCTTTCGATAAAACATGATTTAAAAATAACTTTTGCTGATCGGAGAAACGCAGATTGTCTTATCCAGGACTTAATTAATATTGAACCCGGTAAAAATGAAACACCAATACGGTTCGGTATGCGAATACCAGATTAACGGAGCTTACTATTTTCAAAAATAAACTCAACAATAATTAATGAACAGGAAAAAATCATTAAAATTCAACATGATCACGAATTCGCATTAAAGACGTTTATAATGAGCTCACCAGATCAACTCCAATTTATTGTTAGAGTGGGAGACCCCGATACATTAGAACAAGCAATTTCTCATACTTAACCGAGGAAGAGAATTTCAAATATCTTTCTCGCCACCATAACAGTAACGTTAATAAAATAAATTAACCCATATTTAAATCCGTAAATAACAATAATACACCTAACAGAAATCGAAACAACGAATAATAGTAGATTCATTTTTTCCGCAACCAAGTCAATCCTCTAAGTTTAACAAATCTAAATCACCAACGACGCAATACTATCAGAAAAATCCTTTCAATAATTTACCTAACCGATTTAATCAACCAATTAATACACGATTTAAACCTAACTTCGGAAATTCAAATTTTCCTAGACCCATGTTTCAAAATAATACTTTCCCAAATAGAAATACGTTTTACTGATAAAATCCTCAACCACAAAAAAATAATTATCTCCAGAGAAATACTAGATTACCAAATCCAGAATCCATGGACACTAGTTCGAGTAATTCACGTATCAAACCCACTCTTGTATCAGACCAACTATTTTCACATGAAATCGAAAACAATTCAAATAACGATTATAACGATTTTTCAAACGAATATTATACAAATGAATACGAATATCCTCATGTAAATCCCGATGAATTGTGAAATTACGGCAGTGAAAATCCTGAAAACCAAGTAGATTCACAAATTCACAAAATTTTATACAAACCCAGCCCCACAAGGAAGTAAAATAATCCATGTAAATAATTATTCCACCGAACTACCCTATATTCACGTATCGGAATTAAATGCATACTTTTTAATAGATACTGGTAGTTCTAGAAGTCTAATGAAACCCACTTTTGCTTATCAACATTTTAATCCATATAAATATATATCAAAATTTTAATATTCGTTCAGCGCACGCTATTGGCAGGGAGCGTGCGACGAAACACTTGACATCTGATGGTTACAAAAATCATGCTCGAGAATTGTGAGAGATATGTAAAATCAGTGTAAAAAATAAAAATTCGTTATAAAAACAAAATGTAAAATTTATAATGATAAAAATAAAAAGTGCAATTGTATTTTTTGAAAGAGAAAATTGAATTGAACGTATTATGATAAAGAAAGTAAGTATAAAAAAATTAAATAAATATCAAATACTATTATTTTAGAATAGAGTGAGGTTAACCGATAAAATCAAAACAAATACAAAACAGGACAGCTACAATAATAAAAATTGAAAAAATAGTAGGATATTAATTTGAGTTCTTTAACAAAAATTAAAGTAAATAATTTTATTTTAATTCATAACAATTTGTTGGTGAATTGTAGCTGAGAAAGTACTAAATTATAATGTTTGTTGTTTTAAAGAAATTTTAGGCAACGATGAACATCATTATACAAACCGGATTTGAGTCAATAACTCATGAAATATTGTTTCAACCTCAAACGATGAGCAAAGGCAAAACAATTAGTTATGGCTGGTCACGTTAGAGACATAAAAGAGTTAAGGCAATGTGGAAAGAAGTTATTTGAATAGCATCGAAAGTAATTCGACAAGCGTCTGTAAAGCTTACCTCCTTATGACACAACTTTATATGTAAGTAAAAAGTTAAAAAGTATTAAGGTTCTATATTTCAATATCGACTAAATTTTAATTTGCAGATAAACGACGAAAGGTTAGTTTGATAAAGTTAGCTGCACTCGCGTTTATAACCAAAGCGGAAAGTGCAAGCACGTTGCGGCAAACGATTTATTATATTAATCACGAAGAAAGCTTGACAAAAACAAGCCATGAACAGCAGTGGGGAAAACCCGAAAAGTGCTCGTCAGTTTGTTAAAGACAAAGTACTCCAAAGGAAAAAATTTGCAGATATGTATCCTGGCAAAAAAATTGATTGATGTGCAAGAAAATCTACTCCCTATCGGTAGATCTCCCGACGAGTTTGTAGATGAATCGGCATTAAAATTAGCATTACTTACTTTTTTTCTCTTAACTGCATTTATCCATTTTTCTCTTTTCTCTAATTTCCAACTAACTCTTGGGGAAATGTATAAAATTACACTGACTATTTCTGCCTATATTTTTGCAATTAACAACACAACAACTATTATGAACGATTTTTATATTTAATTTTTCTCACGTGTTTATTTACAACGAGAGTATGATTTAACGAAAGTTTGTCCACAGCGAGCGCTGCGATCGATTCAGTTGTCCCCCCACCATATACTCTGCTCCCTGCCAATAACTTACCACAATCAAGCAATGCAAATTCCCGCTTTTTAAGATATTTAATACAAACGACACACATAAATTTTATCTTTTTAATTTTAATAACGAATTTGATGGACACATAGGGAGCTGATATACTTAAACAATTAAACGCAAAGATAAATTTAAATACACCCAAAATTAACTACGAGAGCACAAGTGAAAATATCAATCGAATATGATAAATGCGGAACCAAATACAAGCATTAATAAACTTCTCCTTGATTACGTTATAACAATGTTATCACGTGTACAAAAAGAAATCAAGGAAAAATTCCTATAAAACGAACTACTTTTTTCCTACTGTTTTAGAAAGAAAAAAAAGCATTGATTATGACCATTTTATTACAGAATTAGACAAGATTGTTGCTTTCGAAAATACACAGAAATATCGACTATTACAATATAAAATAAGAGAAAAGAATTTGGAAGACCCATATATCAAGACGAATGTACGACACTGAGTTTGCAAAGATTATTATATTAACAATCTTAAGGAGCAACTCAAGCAGCAGAAATTGCAGAAGCAGAGAGATGCTTCCAAGAGAAAGGAAAATACTCTTCCATCTCCAAAAAACACAGGATGGGACCTTTAGGGCTGCGGAGGACAAACAAAAAAAAACGCCAAATTGTAGTTGCAGAAGAGAAGCGATGCCGCAAAGCAGGCCAGACGTGAAAAGAGTCAAGGAAGTAAAAGCGGCGTAAAGAAAGCTGCAAGATTACAAAGCGTAAAGCTGAAGGATAGAGGTGAAAAATTTCTCATCTTTGGCTCAACGAGGTGTCACGTGGGGAAGATATTGATAACACATTTAAGCTCCACGATAGATCGCAGAGTCGCAATCTTTTGCAACGACTGAGAGTGAAAGACGAGTCGAGGTTGGAGTAAACTTTGGACCGTATCAAGCTCCAGAGCTTTTAAACCCGACACGGCCCAAGAATTAAAAAAACGGAGATGGGAATCCGAAATTACACCAATTTTGGAAACAGGAATAGAATAGCCAAAGCGCTCGTTCAAGTAAAAAATAACTATGCTACTACTACTCTCACTTAAATTCAAATGTAAACACTGTTAGAATTGGATTATATCAATCCTATGCATATAGAACCTATTAAGTAAAATTTACATCAGAAAAAATGGAAACTGATATGATTTTAGATAACTTGATCGAGAAAACATCCTAAAATCTAACTTAAAAACCTTAGAATTATCTCATTAGTAATATAGAAGAAAAGAGAACAATGCATAAACTTTATGCCTTGAATATAAAGAATATATTTTATTATTTAACATTCACTAATCAAATTAGACACAAAATAAGAATTTAACAGAAGAGAATCCAATTCTATACAAAAACTTATAGATATCTAGAAATTCATAGAACGAAGTGGAATGAACAAAGAGTGATAAACTGTTGAACCAAAAATTATTCAAAATTCGAATTCCACTTGGTCTAGCCCGATCTGAATAGTACCTGAAAAATTAGAAAGGCATCAAATATAAAAGAAATGGCGTTATGGTAATTGACTATCGCAAATTGAACGAAAAAACAATTAACGATAAATACGCCTTACCTAAATATAACTGATTAGTGGTTTTTACCAAGATAGATTGGATCCACAAGATATCTCAAAAAAACAACTTTCTCTACTGAAAAGAGGGCATTTTTGAATTTAAAAACGTACGCCCTTTCAGTTTAAAATGCACCTCTCTATATTCTAAAGAGTGATGGATAATATTCTTAGAGAATTACAAAACGAAACTCTACACATGTTATTAATAAATTTAATATCTAAAAATGCTTTTGTTAATGTTTTTCTCTTTAATGTATCATCGTTATATGCCCATAACATGAAAGTAATTGTTTCTGATTGAATTTTAGGAAATTATTTAACTTTTATTTATCGACAAAAGAATACACATTTACAATACTTTATTATAAAACTTACGTGTTATATGAAAGTATTTCTTGCCACACTTGCTTTCGGACCGTCAAGTGAGATTATGTAGCTGATTTGACGAGTTATAAGTCAATAACAGGATGCGAGCCCGCCGTAATTAAACTACTTCGGTTTTTAACGACAAATGTCTACAGTAGATAATATGAAATAGAATTAAGACTTCACTTGTAATAACGCTTTCGATATATTCGCTTGAAATATTTTATAAGTCCTGTTTGTATAACTCATTGTATAATTATTTTTTAAAAATAAACATACCGATGTGCATAACAAAATTGGTAGACATATTTAATACCACTCTTTCAAAAAAGAAGGTTAATATCGTACATTGATACTATTCCTAATTACGAAGGAAACCCCCACACTTTAAATTTTCACAATTTTCCAAAAATACGTTTAATCATTACGTTCTCTACTGGCGATCAATCTTTGAACAGCTTTTCGGAAAATTAACCGGTAGAGCATTAACACTCATTGGTTCAAGATTAGAATTACGTAGATGGATAGATATTAAAGACGCATTAAAGTTAAATTTAGGAGATCAAAGAAATAATTATTGTCTACTACATGATTTAATATCATTACACCCATTTAAGAATGAATACAATTCCACGCTCCATACAATTTCGGAATTTGATGTCAAGACGCTACAAGTATGATAATAGCTAAATTAAATAACGCAGATATGCAAACACAGGAAAAATTAATACATTCACAAAATTATGATAGTTTAGCCATGAAAACATTTATTAGAGGATTAACAGGCCAAATTCAAAATAATATTCGATTAAGAAATCCAAACAGCCTAGAAATAACCATGTCCCTAGTTATTAAGGAAGAAAACTTTTTGTATGGTCAAAATAGATATAATACATTAAAAAAACAAAATACGTTCAAACCATTAAACAGAATACAACCGATCAATAATATACCAACACCCAGAAATACTCTGCCTAAGGATTCCGCACTTAGTTTGTTCTTTATCTCTCACGCTCACTCCATGATGTACCACAACGGTACCTTACTCACATTCGCGTTTGTGCAGAAAAGTGTGTAGATTTGCAATGGACGCAGCTTAGTCAAGTAATTTGTAAAGAATTGCGTCACTTGTATCAAGGCCAGGCCGAAGTTAGGCTACTAGATGATGGGGCAGCCTCCAACGTCCCGTCTGTCCCGGGGCCGACCGTTTCTGCACACTGGTCTCGACTACGCTGGGCCAATCCAATGCCGCACCTTTTCCGGACGAGGGCACCAAGCTCGCACAGCATATATAGCCCTCTTTACGAGGGTCGGCTGAAAAGTCTGTAGCCTGACACAGAGATGGCGCCACCAGTGCAATTTCTCTCTAGCATTATATAGTACTAACCTTAACTGGCTTATGCCCAAAGTTTCAGTTGAGTCGCTTGGTTAGTGTTTCATTGACAGCATTTCAATTAAGACGATTTCGGAAAACTTGAAAAAATGGAGGATGAGGAAAAACGTGCGGTGATTAAATACTTCCATTTGAAAGGTTTTACGCCCAAGGAAATTTGTGAAGAAATACGTGGTACACTAGGAGACTCTGCCCAACAATATTCAACGGTTACAAAGTGGGTTAAAGAATTTAAACTGGGACGGACAAGCACGAAAGATGGGCCTCGCTCAGGACGCCCCGTGGAAGTGACAACTCCGGAAACGGTGGAAAAAATCCATAAAATCGTGCTGAAAGACCGCAGATCGAAGTTGCACGAGATAGCAGAGACTATTAACATACTGAGAGAACGTGTCGGTAATATTTTGAATAATGTTTTGGGCTCTCACGTGGTCTGTGCGAGATGGATGCCGCGTTTGCTGACACCCGACCAACAGTTGCGTCGAAAAATGATTTCAAGTGAGAATATGGCGCTCTTTAAGAAAAATCCCAATGAATTTTTGAGACGTTTCATAACTATGGATGAGACTTGGGTTCACCACAACACTCCTAAAAGTAAATTACAATCTAAACAGTGGATTGGGCCGAGTGAACGAGCTCCAAAAAAAGCAAAGACAATTTTGTCAGCTAACAAGGTTATGGCGAGTGTTTTCTGGGATGCAAAAGGAATCATTTATATTGCTTATCTGGAAAAGGGTAAAAGTATCACTGGTGAGTACTATGCAGATTTATTGCAGCGTTTGAGCGATGAAATAAAGAAATAACAGCCCCATTTAGCGAAAAAAAATCTTGTTTCCCCACGACAATGCTCCAGCACATTCGTCACTCATTGCAACGTCAAAAATACACGAATTAAAGTTCCAGTTGCTTACACATCCACCTTATTCACCAGATCTAGCACCCAGCGACTACTACGTTACCTAACCTCAAAAAATACCTTGGAGGACGACGATTTAACAGCAACGAGGAGGTTATTGATGCAGTAAACAGCTATTTTGAGGAGCAGGACGAATCATTTTATAGAGATGGCTTATTAAAATTAGAACACCGATATGAAAAATGTATCGGCCTCTCTGGAGATTATATTGAAAAATAAAAAAATTTTTTTTTTCTAAAACGATGTTTTCTTTGTTAGGCTACGGACTTTTCAGCCGACCCTCGTATATGTATGACAACACGGGCACTTCATCTGGAGGTTGTATCCAACCTTACAACTCAGGCTTTTATAGCCGCTTTCCGACGTTTCTGCGCCCGGCGCGGCGTACGCGCTGAACTCCACAGCAACAACGGAACTACGTTCCGAGGAGCCGAAACGGAACTGCAGAGACTCTTCCGTTCCAGCAGCAGGTTCTACGAGGAAGCTGCACAGGTGCTTTCCACAAATGGAACCAAGTGGTGCTTCATCCTTCCTTCCGCACCACCATTGTAACCGACTAGTGTGAAAAAGTGACGAGCAGACGAAACTTCTTAAAAAAGCAGGAAATGTTCCTTTTCAAATAAAACTGAAGTTGTACAGAAGTTGCGTCGCAGGCGACGACGGGGGGCATCGGTGTTCCGCGTAACACGATTCGACGTCAAGACTCGGAATTGTCTGCCGACGACTTTCGTACACTAGGATATAATGTATCAAGTACTCACAAGGTTACCACACTCCCTAGATACTCAAGATGAACGAACGAACTTTAATTTTTATATTACTGCAAGAAGAATTTTAACGAAATAAAAACTTGAAAAAAAAACAAGTGCGACTAAAAAAATATTAAACAAGGAATAAAACGCGGATGCTGTCCAGTGCTATGAATGTCAACATGAAGAAATTCAAGCAAGGGCGGGAAAGCGGCGGGAGTAACTATGACTCTCTTAAGCGGGAGTTATGGTTCGTTCGTGTTAGTTGCGGACGTCGAACTATCGACCGAGCCCATGAACGGAGTCCCAGGACCTCGGGCACGGGAATAACGGTCGACAGTGCATCCGTAGTTAGTCCCCGACGAGGGACCTCGGCGCTCGCTCCCCCGGGAGAGGCGTGTAGCGGATTTCCTCATGACCAAGGACAGCAAGGGAACTACGCCTTTACAATTCCAGCCAATGTCGTTGAATATGCCAAGTCAGGCCCCGACGAACGGATAGAGGATCGTCGTTAAATAGTGTGTGACTTCTGAGACACAGAAGTCATACTACAGTAGACAGATGCAAATCCTGATTTCGAAAGTTCAAACCGAGTACTCGCAATTTATTGGATTCTCTCAAATCAGGACGGCCATTATATTTTGACGAAGACAAGCTAAAACTGCTAGTCGAATACGATCCTCGTAAAACCATCGATCGATTATCCCAGAAATTAGAATCTCCCTAGTCCACAGTGCAAGAGCATTTAAAACGGATCGGAAAAGGAGAATGGGAGTTTGAATTCCGTATGAACAAACGTCATCTAACAAAGAAGAACGAGTGACCACGTGCAATTCTTTGTTGTCACGGTAAAGAATTCATCCCTTTTTGCCACAACTCGTAACTAGGGACGAAAAGTGGAAAGTTTATGACAAGAAGTCGAGAAAACGAGGTTCATTATCACAACCATCTTCAACTGGAACTATAAAGTCTAACTGAATCAAAGAGATGTAAGAAACCTTGTCGGAACAACTTGTCAGTGACTCACTGTAATAAATCGCTACAGATGGAAAAGAAGAAGAAAGTTCCATTACAAAATTCAATGACAATATCTACTATTTCATAATAATAGTAACATAACCATAAAACCAACGGATAAAAAAATACAATATTTACTATCGGAGAAGCCAATGTACGAAATGGGGATGCGATCGATTACAGCAAGTACAATTTAAATAAAAATTTGAAAATAAAGTATATTCGGATGCGAATATTTTTCAATGTTCATTTGTCTCCGTATATTCAACCTGTGGTCTAGACAATACAATAATAATCTGGTAGAACCGAACATATTCTTCGCCACATTACTGTCGACCAATACGAATTCGGTTTGTAGAAGAAAATGGCGACATTACAAACGAAGAAATCGGTTATGTACAAGGCAAAATAAATACATTAAAAGCGACTGCAATCGGACAAGCAAATCATTCATTTTCTGTCAAACATGCGATGATTCTGACAATGATTGATGCGAAAGTCTGCAATGCTGCTATTATACGCAACGTCGCGGCTCTGAAGAAGCGTCTTAAAAAATTACAAATCCCCCATTCAATAGACAACCGACCCAACAGAGATATTAGAAAAAACGAAGCAAGCCTTACGTACGCTATGATAGAAAAACGAAACAAAGCTTGCCCCAGAAGAGAAAGACACCTGAATTACATAACTAAATTTACTATTGACTTGCGATATTGCAAAGGAGACACAAACGTGGCAGCCGATGCATATAATATACATTCCCGAAAACATTAAAAAAGTGTGAAAAAACGAGACGTAAACTTCTTAAAATGCAGGAAATGTTCCTCTTCAAACGAACCACGATTCTCAGCAGCGATATACATCTTTATTGTGAAACCACGTGGGGGAGTCCCGACCCTACCTACCCGAAAACTGTCAGAACCCCACGGTTGACAAACAACAGGATCTCAGCCACCCAGACACCAATCCAGCCGACGACTCACGAATCTGAGATTTGTCTGGTCAGCAATCAACAGAGATGTAGCAACATAGACACGAAGCTGTATGAATTGCCAGCGTACTTAAATCCATCGTCACTCTATACTTCCACTGGGAAAATTCCCGCAATCACGTAGGTTGGAACACGTACATATCGATATTGCGGGACCGTTGCCCCATTCCGAAAACAATCGTTTTGTACTGACGATGACTGATTACAGGACATGATGGTCAGGAGCATTAACCATCTCGAACATCAAAGCACCCATGGTAACAGGCACTTGTTATAAACACTGGATATCCCGCTTCTACAGACCAAGGACGTCAATTTGAATCCAATCTACGACTTCTGGATATACACAAGATTCATACAGCACCATATCACCCACAAAGTAATGGGCGAATCGCAAGTTGGAATCGCTCACTGAAAACAGCTCCGACAGCCCACACAACTAACCCACAACGGACAAACAATATACCTTCTGTTCTTCTAGACCAGCGCAGTGAGGTCAAAGAGAACAAGAGATTTAGTGTGGCGGAGCAAGTATATGGGCAACCACTACGACTGCCGAGCAAATTTCCTCTAACATGTTCCCTTACGATAAAAATCGGAAACAATATCGCCAATTGTCGAGAAAATTCTCGAAAAATGTTCGTAAACAAAGACCTGGCAACCTGTACACAAATGTTTATGCGAGTTGAAATACGCAACATGTTACAGCATGCATACTCTGGCCTCTACGTCGTCGTCGACAGAAACAATAAAACAATGACGATCGATTGTTTTGTTACTGTTTTCATCATTCTAAACAAATATCGTACACATCAACAAAATAACAAACGCGAAACGTACGCTTAGAGACAGGACAAGTGAGCTTTGACATGCGCTCATAGGTCTGTTTCGCTTAGACCCGTCCCTTCCAGTGGGTATGCAACCCGGAAAATTAGCGGTCTGCGGCCAGTCTAGAATGACAACCTCGTTCGTAGGCTAGATCAACGACTCGTCCCTCCCCACCTTGTAAAGACAATCCAATCCTACCTAACCCTCTACTAGTTCAACATTGAGGTTCAAGGGCCCCGCACCAACCTCCCACAAACCCCTGCGGAAATACCCCCCAACAATGTCCTGGGACCACTCCCGTTAACCTTCCATATTCATGACTTCCCCAAACGACACCCATCAATCAACAGGGCCTACTACGTCGATGACACAGCCCCGTACACTTCCCACAACCGGCGCTCCATCATGTATGCTATCAACTCCATGGAGCTAGCTGTCGCCAAAACAAACAAGTACTTCGTGAAAAACTAAATGCAGACCAACCGCACGAACACAGGGGCCGTGAACTTCTCGACGGGAAGGACAGAGAAGAGAGATATCAGATTCCAGGGAGACATCACCCATAAACTCGAATATCTCGAACTCCTCCTGGACAGCAAACCGTATGGCGAAAGCTCCGTACTATTCTACGGATCAGTGACGGCACCAGATTCTCAACACTCGGTGTAGACGATACAGCGCTTCGCTTCTGTGGACAATGACGTTCCCATAGCAACTGTGTGCTCGCTCTCTATCTCTGATGGTTCAGTCTGTAACACCGACTCTCCTTACGTCTCTACGGATGCGTGGCAACATCGAAGTTAACGCAACTTGAAGGGAGCGGTACAGCGTCTCGCTGCTATCGGCAGTAACGTTCCCACGGCCGCGATCAGTCTAGCCTCCATCTCCATGTACACAAAGTCGGAAACGTTTCCATTGTCTATTGGAGTTTGATAATTCACTGCCGCAATTATATATCCTCGGCACGCACCGCCACCTTGACAGAGATTAAAATGTTTCAAGTGTGGTGAGTTTGGTCACATTGCTAAGAATTGCTCCGGCAAACAACAAGCACCGCTTCAAGCATTATCAGCGAACATGAAACCATAGAGTGTGACGACGCAAGTTCGGATTGATGATGTAGTCTTCGAGGCACTGATTGACACGGGATGCGACGTGAATATTACTTTAGCAAAAATTGATTGTGAGGAACCAGTGAAGAGAGAATTCAAACAGACTATCGTTGAACATCAACCCACACCTGAGAAGACTACTACAGCGGAAGCGAAACATTCGCTAAACGATGATTTACCAGTTTACCAAAATACTCGTCGACAATCGATCAAGGAATTTCTTAGGTTAGAACATGTTATTAAATTCTTAGAAAATGAAGAATATCACATTAATAAAAGCATGGAACTGTGTAATTCCTCCGAAATTGGATTAACAGACTGTGAAGAGTCAGACGATGATGCTATTGAAGATCTATGAGTCAACGGTTAAAAATTTTGGTCACAATCCGGCAAAACAATTTATAAAAGTCAAACCGGTAAGATTTGGATACAAAAATCGGATAATCAGTAGTTCTTCGATGTACACTGTGACAACAGACCAGAACAGAGAAGAACCTTTCGAAAAAGCTAGCGGATCCATCGAAACGTCACATTTTTTTAACGATCGCTTCACTTTATCCGCTAATGATTCGCCTGAACAAAAATAACGCGAGAGCAGCTGAAAGTGTGTGTTTTCAAACCTTACACGGATGAAATCATCGGAGGCTACCGACGTGGACTCAAAACTCGTAGATCCACGATAGAAAACATCTTCTATCTCGATCAAACAGTGGAAGAATGCCGGGAATTCGATATCCCTCTCTACGGTATATTCGTTGATTTTAAAACGGCTTACGAGAGTCGACGGAGAAGCCGTACGGACGGCGATGACAGATTTCGAATTCCGGCTTAAACCGGTCGCACTGTTTAAATTAACAACCGAACAGCAAGTAGTGTCGGTACGAGTGCGAAATCGCGACCGTGACTCTTTCACGACGAACGTCGGTCTTAAGCGAGGAGATACATCAGCACCTTTGTTAATGAATGTTGCCCTCGACCTACGGACCTGTGAGAATCGGTAGAAATGAACAGAGAACTCGCATGAATTTTAAACGAGATGATCTTTTCGATAATATTATATCGGCCGTGAAAATCCATCGAGTTAAGCGGCCGAAACATCTCAAACGAACGGATGGCTATAGGTTGGAAAGAAGGTGGACGGACGGAGTAGGAGAGGATATAAGGACCACGGTGGCGCGATAAAGCGAGTGATAGGAATGAACGGAGGCGTATTTTACAGGAAGAAATTATCCTATGGGGACAGGTAAACAGGAAATTACAAGAGAACAAACCCCTCCGATTAAGAGGCAGCTAGTGAGATTCCTGACACCTTCAGGGAACTTGTAGAGAAGGGATATGAATCAAAGCAGGTATTCAACACCGATGCAATCGTTCTATTTTAGAAGAAAATTCTACAGAGTATATTCATTTGCAAAGAAGAGAAGCGAACATCAGACAGAAAGGAGTAATCTTTAGTCATTTTAGATATATATATATATATATATATATATATATATATATATATATATATATATATATATACAAGTAACATGAACTCTTTAAATTCACTTTTAAAAACACGGTCCATCAAATTCAGTGTAATAGTTCAGTTTAAGGGCATTTGTGAAAACGCACTTTAAAAATTCAAATTTTTTGATAAATTGATTGATTGCAAGATAAAATGTGATTTTAAGTCGGGGGAGCAAGGATTTTAAAACAAATAGTATGAAAAAACTGTAAAAAAATGGTGACCTACTGACAAAAGGTACGAACTGCAAAAATGGTCTTTTTTATAGTAAAAAACGCTTTTTCATTGAACATTTATCGATGAAAACACTGAATAGTCACTTGCATCATACATTTTTCTACATTTTACAGCGAAAAACTTCGCGTAAAGAATTTAATGGAACTAGATATTCGCTTGACTTGCCTGTTATTAATCTGCGCATCGCAGCCATATGCATACGCATCCGTTGTGGCGCGACCATATGCATGTAAGTTAGTGACGCTTTTAAAGTCCGATTTTGAATAGTCAATATATATCCCGATTTATAAAATTAAAATTAGACCTCCTTCACCCTCATCCTTAACCTCATTCTCACCGTTTTTCGACCCAGCCGAGCGCAGGTATACTGCCCTGAGTACAAATAATTTGTAACAAGTTATTTAAAAAAGCGTCACTTGTTTACACGCATATGAACGTGCCATAAGGGATGCGCCACGCAGAATAATGACAGGCAAATCACGCGAATATCTAGTTTCATTAACATTCTTCCGCGAAGTTTTTCGCTTTTTAATGTAGAAAAATGTATTATGCAAGTGATTATTCAATGTTTTTATCGGTAAATGTTCAATGAAAAAGCGTTTTTTGTGATAAAAAGACCATTTTTGCAATTTGTACCTTCTGTCAGTCGGACACTTTTTTACTGTTTGTTAATATTATTTATTGCAAGATCCTTGCACCCCCGACTTAAAATCACGTCTTATATTGTAATTAATCATTTTAGCAAAAATTTTAATTTTTAAGGTGTGTTTTCACAAAGGTCCTTAAACTGAACTATTACTCGTTTCTACAATTTTTGCAGTGTTTCATTTGCACGGACACTAGAAAAAAACGTTGTTTAGTTTTTTCAAAACTACACTGAGGAACAATACACATTTTCTTTTAAGACACTTTTGTACTAAACAGTAACCACAAACACTACAGATTGAGATTAGCTTACTTTTTCAGTGCGGACATAAAGAATGAGCGCGACAAGAGGAAACAGTGGAGTGTGCGTGTGTGTGAGAGATAAAATTCTGAGAAAAACCAATTGGTAGTTTTACCTGGTGGCATTTACATTCTCTAACCAACAAAATGTATCGGCAGTATAAGCGAGTAGCAATGGTGCCTCTACCTAATCTTACCTTACTTGTCACCGCTCTCGAAATAATAGAGTAATTTCAATAATAGCATTATCTTTGAATAATAAGATTTTCAACTAATCGACTTTTCATGGAAGTTAAGTATTAAAAGATAGTAAAATGGCATAAAGTTTTAAAAGATGATAAATGTCGCGCACTTGCATACGGTTAACGATTTTGTCTTCGTTAGTATATATTTAAAATTCGCGATACACTCTGAAAGATATGGGTGGGAGGCAGCGAATCCGAACAGTACAATTACGACGCTGAAATATCACAAGTGATAGAAATCGTGTGCAATGGAGTTCGTCGCCGAAGTGAAAAAAAACTGATTGAAGACACTCAGGATTGTGTCGATATTGTGTCACAGACTGAAAAAAACATCGTCGTGACGTCAAGACACATAGAACATTTTGATACCTTAGACGAAACCAGGCCGGTCAAAGTAATATAGGAAAATATGAGCATGCTATTTAGTTTTACGGACTTAATTACATGGTGTCAGTTGCTCGATTTGTTTTCTTTCATGTTTTTAAATTATCGATTGTTAAATTAAAGGTATTTTTTTTAATCACACAAATACCTTGTAAATTAAATGAACTTCGTATATAAAGAAAAACAGAAGCGTAGATAACCAGACTAATCAAAGTACTAACCGTTGCTAACTATTCAAATAAGACGGAGAGTCTTTTATCCAGGCCGGTCAAAGTAATATATGAAAATATGAGCAGCTCATCGAATCTTTCGAAAGCTCAAAGAAAGCTCTGGTCAACGCCACGTCAACTAGCTTTCTTCACCCGGATGCCAAACTAGTCCCCACCACGGATGCGTCGTCGACGGCACTCCGAGGCTCGTTAGAGCAAATTATCGATGGCGTACGTAAACCGTTAGGTTTCTTCTCCAGAAAACTCTCAGCAGCGGAGAAAAGCTACAGCCCATACGACCGAGAGCTGCTCGCCACCTTCGCCTCACTGAAATTCTTTGCACACATCTTGGAGGATCGCGAGTTCATCATCAGAACGGACCACAAGCCTCTAACCAAAGCTCTGCAACAACGTCCAGAAAAAGCGTCGCCACGCCAGATCAACCGACTGGATTACATCAGCCAGTTCTGCACAACGTTTGTTCACATTTCAGGTGACGACAACGTAGTTGCGGACGCTTTATCGCGCGTCTTCGCCATTGACATCGTCACGCCTCATCGTCTCGACGCCCACACCATCCGAGAAGCCCAGCAACGCGAAGGTGACGCACCGCAGCCAGGCACAGCAAGCTCTCTCAAGCTCCAAGCGCTCGACATCGACAACGCGCGCATCATGTGTGACGTCTCGTCAGGTACGGTTCGGCCATACTTGCCCCCGTCTCTACGAAAAACGGCATTCAACGTCGTCCACGGCTTAGCGCATCCCAGCGGTCGCACAACTTCCAAGGCGCTGAAAGAAAAATTTATCTGGCCAGGAATCAGAAAAGACGCCATTCGCTGGGCGCGCCAAAATTCACTGACACACGAGAACCGAGCCCAATCACCTTGAAGTTCCAGAGAAAAGGTTCAATCATATACACCTGGACCTTATCACCATGCCTCTAGTCCAAGACTTCAGGTACTGTCTCACCATCATTGACAGGTTTTCCAGATGGCCTCAAGCCATCCCTCTCAAGGACATGAAGGCCGAGTCAGTGGCCTCAGCTCTCTACTCAGGTTGGATCTCAATCTTCGGCATACCTCTCACCATCACTACTGACCAGGGTCGGCAGTTTGAAGCCGCTCTCTTCACAAACCTCGCAAACATGATGGGCGCTGCGAAAATTCACACGACACCGCATCATCCGCAGTCAAACGGGCTAATAGAGCGCTGGCACAGGACAATCAAGGCTGCACTGATGTGCAATCCGGACATCCCCTGGGTAGAACTCCTTCCAACCGTCCTATTTGGTCTCAGAGTGACCTACAAGGACGATCTCAAAGCGTCGCCAGCAGAACTTCTTTTTGGCACAACTTGAAGAGTGCCAGGAGAGTTTTTTTGTTCAACAAGACGTACCAGCGTGTCCAGAGAACTTCCTGGACCAACTACGGCAGCACTTCCAGGCTCTGCGAGCCATCCCAACGGCTCACCACACAACTCCATGGCATTACGTCCACCCACAGCTAGAGACCTGTACACACGTGTTCTACGCGGTGCGCCCCGTCAAAGCGCCGCTCACGCCGCCCTACACAGGGCCACATAAGGTGCTGAGGCGCATCGATACCAAGTGCTACGTCATAGAGATCGACGATCATCCAAAAACCGTCTCAGTGGACCGGCTACAACCAGCTTTTTTTCCAAGCGACGAACCGCTTGCCGCACCCACAGTAGCAGAGCCAAGAGTCACCTTTGACATCGCCAACTTGTTCAATCAGGGACCAGGATCATCGTCATCAGGGCCACCTTCAAACCAGGTGTACTCTAGGGAAGGAGTGACTGTGGCGCCACCGTCCAGCGCGCCTTCAGCAGCGCCGCCCAGCTCAACAGATGTGACGCAACATCGCCGCAAGCAGGTGCTTGTGCCGCGACCCCTCTTCGTCTCTGGCTATAGAAGAGCCAGTTCGTCTTTCCGGCTTGAACCGTGAGCATCGGCGAGCGTGTTCAAGCCGTCCAAAAATTAAGTTCTATAGATTTCTACAAAAACTCAAATTCATCCACGCGCATCGCTACAACTGTGGCGTCGCGTCATTCTGTAAATAGTGTAAAATAAAAAGAAACTTAAACTGCATCTGCTTGTCAAATTTATTTAATTTGCGAACCTACAATAAGATCATTTAAGTTACTCCTCGCGTCCGAGGCGCATGGCGACCTTCGCGCGACACCGATAATTCAACTTATTACAGCCAAATCTTTCCTTAAATATACCAGCGGTCATATTTAAATTTCAAGTGTTCAAATTTCCCGCAAAAATAACGCGCGGGCAGTGCCACCAGGCTGTGTCAGCATGAGTTAACACCCCGCACCACCCAGTCCATCGTTTTATGCCATAGATTTTTAACCCGTACCTTGTCATCTAGAGAGTCTTTTATCTATGATCGGAACCATCACGGCTAGCAACAAGGATGCATCACAGCAGTTTCCAATGCGTAATAAGATATAAAGCTGATCGGGATTCTGAGAAAATAGTCAGTAAATTTAAGACTGGTCTATTCCCATCCCTACACGGTCGAGCCGTGTGCAACACTACCTTCCTTCCCTCCGGCAAAGTGAACTGTTCGGACTGACCGTGCTTTTTTATGTACGGTCGCCAAGACCCCCGCCAGTGCACGTCTAGCACAGTACATCACCGAACCGCGAGACAGACTGCAGTGACGACGCCGTGCTCCGCTGCAGAATTCACTCTTCCATTCTTTACCATTTCTACCCTGTTGTGTTATTTGATCATTGTCAATTGTATAATAAAGTTTGTATTCCTTTGAACTTTTACTCAATCCTTTCTTGATTCACGTACAACCGTGGCCCGCCGAATCGAACCACAGAAAAAGCGCGAACAAGCTCGGAAGTTTCAATTCCACCGCGTGTGGCTTTACACACACACATTTTTTATTAATATAATCTATCCGTAGTGATTTTAGCAAAACATTATTAGTAATACATCTTGTGAATTTTGTAAAACCATCAGACTATTTCTTGAGTAAACGAAGTTATTGATAAATCGTTAAAAATGAATAAAAAAAAAGTTCTACTAAAGACAAGCAAGCGTCAAATATGAAAATGTTTCTATGTAAACCTAGTTTACAGTTACCATCTGTATCGAAACCAATTAGAAGACTTATTCGTGGACGTCCTAGCGATGCCCAAATACTACTCGAAGATTGTAATTTGAATTTACATGATTTCGAGAATAGAAAAAGTATTCATGAAAAATTAACTAATAAATATCAATCCTCGAGATTTGTAGGACCATCAAGCACAGCAGTGAAATCAACCGCTGCTAGAAATAGAAGTAAAGATAACTTTATTTAGCAAAACCTGCTATTCTGATAATTTGTCGGCGAACATAGATCTCAAACAGAATTTAAATTCGTCCGAAATGTCTATTATGTCTACAAATGATAATAGATCCCGAGAGACAAAAAAATATGTTTCAAACAAAACCATTTTAAAAGAAAACCGTTCTAATAATCTACATGAGCACGAAACTCTTAACAGAATTATAGAGAGATAAATACAGTGACGAAGAAACCCTTATGAGTATAGTTTGAAAATCGTTTGAAAGTGACGATTCAAGAACTATAATTGGTTTGAGAAATAAACACGGAACAAATGTTGCACGTCTCATCCAATGCATAAGTGTTTTCTTTTAAAATAATTGACTATTAGTTTCTTGATTATTACATCATATGAAAGGTGTTTTAAATTGTCTCCAGAAATGACGAATACGGAATTGAACGACTCTAAATGTGAACATTGCATATACCCTGCAAAAATGCGGAACTGGAAATTCTCGAACAAATTAAACTCCTCCGAGCGTACGGAATAAACGAAAACTGAATCTCGACGCGTCGAACAGAGTTCGAATCAGATTTAGATATGCAAAAGGCATAGAAATTCGCAAAGAATTGTGCCGTGCGGAGGAGAACGTCGATGATAATTCCAATATACTTAAAATGAGAGCAACACTCTTTTAAAACAAATTCAAACTAAAACACATTACGGGTAATTATAAGAATACCTTCGATACAGTCGACGTAACTTTAATCGGTGATTTAGTGAAATCTTAAATATTTTGCACAGAATAATCAGAAAATCCGCCATTCTACTATAGGAATTCTATCCGGACGTAAAAATCCTGACGTCTAACGAGGTCTCAAGATCGGTAAAGCGGGTAACCTTCACCGATCCACAATGTCGACGAAGTGCCGTGTGACAAGAATACAAAATACCTTAAGTTTAAACAGTCTGAGAAACAGCAATTTCTTAAACACGATTACGACTGTAACAAGATTCATGAAGCACGAGGTAAGAAATTTCCGGTAGAGCATCAAACAAGCTAAAAGAAGCTATCACCTTAGTAAACCACACATAATAGTCGCTATGACACGTCAGTCAATTCAATAAACTTACTATACCTATTGGAACGTTACTGTCGCGTTAATTCAGGCCGCATCGTTTGATCCTAACGTTCAATAAAGACAGTGGTTAATCTATTCAACACAGGAGGTTTAACGGTTGATACGAAATACGGCCTACAAAACCATCGAACATTTCGGACTGTATTACCATTAAACGAGATAACTACGACAATGCTATTCTTGAAAGTAGCGTCAAATACAACACTTATGATCCGTACATAATTGTTCGAGATTCTTGTAATTCCGAATGGACCACATATTTTTCGTGCATGTTTTTCCCATCCATGCACGACCGATCAGTGCACACTCATACCTTCGTTCCCGCTGTCAGTCCGTAAACGTTTCGACTGTAAAACAAAGCCTTTGATGCACCGACTGACATGCATTCGATGACACGTTGTAAGAGAAAGAGAGATGAGAACAGGTGGTCACGGCGTGCATCGGTACCATCACGGCTAGCAAAAAGGATGCATCACAGCGGTTTCCAGTAAGATATAAAGCGGATCACAAAGTAAAATCTACTGAAGAGATGTATTGTATGCACTGCTATGTATCCACCCTCGCTAATGTATTCATGTGAAAAGAAACTATCACATCCCTGTCACGATCCTTCGGTCACACACTTAAATAAAGTATAGTATTTTATTATATACAAGTATCCATCTCAACTAATATACTTATCACATTCCTGTCGTTATCTGAGTTATATATCAACCCTAAATAATATTCTTTATGTTATTTGTGTTTACTAATATTCATTTTATACAAACTATCACATTCGTGTTGTGATCCCTCTGGTCACACAAATAAAATACAGTATTTTATTATATACATTGGCTTGCCTGACACCGTACTGTATGTACGGTGTGTCTTATATCTGCTGTGTTGTTGACAAGTGTGCCATTAGTGCAGCGAATGTAGCGAGGTAGTACATTGTATAGTGCGCGGCTAGTTCTGTGCTGTTCAGTGTAGTGCATCACTACATTGGGCGCGTCTGTGCACTGCGCAGGCGACAAGGGAGTGGCGTACCCACGCCGCTTAGCACTATTACGGTCTGATCTAATACATCTAGGTGTTCGGTTGGGCCAAGGTACGCGCCAAGCGCCGCCGCGTCAGGGCGCCGCCAGCCGACCTGTCGCCAACCACAACAGCCAACAATGGAACGAATGACGTATCAGACGCTAGGGGCGGGGCCAACGACAAATGCGACAAATCTGACACCTGCTATTAAGCAAATGAAGGTCACATCCAGCAACGTGAACCACGACCAGGCAAATTCTAATCAAGCGTGTGTTGCAACTAGCAACAGGTTCACACCGCTAGTTGGGTCACCCCAATGCACCATCACGGAGGCACGACCGGAGCGTATTCCGCCGATCGTCCTAAAACAGAACCTTGATAACCATAAGGTTTTCACTGCCACTTTGGCTAAATATATCGACAAAGCCGGCTACCCGAAAAAATTCTACACAAAAATGACGCAACAAGGACTGATCATCAAGGCTGAGTCCATAAGGACTTATCGTGAATTGATACGCGTCCTGCAAAAGGGCAAGTCTGATTTCTTCACGTTCACTCCTCAGAGTGAAAAGCAGGTCAACGCTATTCTGAAAGGTATGCCCCCGGGAGTATACACTGAAGATATTATGGGCGAAATAAAAGCAAAAGGTGCCCTGTTATTAAAGTCAGGGAAATCAAACATCGGGGAAGCGACTACGCACCGTTATTCCTGGTGTCATTACCAAATGGCACAAAATTAGAGGATATAAAGAAGGTACGTAGTATCTTCTACACCAAGATATACTGGGAGATGTACAAATCATCCTCCCAGATAACGCAATGCTAAAGATGTCAGCAGTTCGGGCACGCCGCCCGTAACTGCAACATACCATCAAAATGTGTTAAGTGCGGCAAGTCCCACGAATCAAGGGAGTGTACTAAGTCAAGGGACACTCCAGCCACATGTGCAAATTGCGAGGGCGAACACCCCGATAACTACAGGGGCTGTAAAGCCCATATCAAAGAACAGGAAAGGCGCGTCTTCCTGAAAGAAAGAGCAGCTGCTCGAAGATTACTAGCTGCACCACGGAATGATAATCGCAACTACCTAGGTATGAGGCGACAGGCTACCCGATACGTAGACGCCCCTGCACCCACGGTCAACAGATGGCAGCAGCCTCCACAGCAAACACATTTCTCCAAGGAACATTCCTATAGCAACGGTCTCACGATACCAGGACCAAACCAATTCGTAAACATGGCAAATGATTTCGACGCGTTAAACAAGACGTGCGATGTCGGCAAAATGATGAGGTTAGTCAACGAACTAACACACAAGATGCGTGAAGCCACGACAGAACAGCAACAATTCGCCACATTCTGGGCATTTTTAAGTCATCTCAATGGCTAGATACGCCCCAGCTGACTCACTTCATGTCACGTTCTGGAATGCAAATGGCATCCAACGCAAAAAGATGAGCTTCGCTTCTTTATGGAAGCACGCAATGTCGACATCACGATGGTCACAGAAACCAAATCTATAGATAACCAGTACGTAGCAATCCCCGGTTACACAGCTTATCATAAGCCTAAGCCAGATGGCAAAGGAGGAGGAGTATCTCTGTATGTCAAAAAAGATATAAGGCAATACGGAGCACCTGAATTTCAGGTGAATACGTTACAGGTGATGGCAGCTATTATCGAAATTCCAAATAAAATTATAGTCGCAGCAACATACAAGGCTCCGAACTACCTCCTCCACACGCAGGATATTGACCGAGTGCTACGTCTCGGCAACAAAGTTATCATGGTCGGAGATTTTAATGCCCGGTGCATGCACTGGAATTGCCACGCGAGAAACCTAGCGGAGAGAACCCTAGAACTTTACTGTAGAGACGATCAGGAAGATCAAGCTTAGAGCAGCATTAAGGCGTAACGGTTACATTCCTACCCATCATCGTGATATCTGAACTTATAGCGATAATTACGTATAAGCATACTTAAAATCTTTGTAACAATAAAACTATAATGGTAAGCGAATATTTGTACGAACAAAGTAATGTCGGCTTGTGTGTAGTTCAATGCTACTTACTAACTTCCTAACATTGACACTGAACCATTAAATTTAGAGAATATTGATTTAGATAAACTGAATATTGTAAAAAATGCATTGAAAATCCAAAAACAAATACAATATCGAATAATCAAATACATTTTCATAAAGTAAGTTTTTGGATGATAATATGATATAATACCATAGTTGTGATATTAGTTTATATATCATACCATTGTATTAAAAAGAAAAAAATATGTAAGAATAAGACAGATAAACAAAATGAAGAAATCACCATCCAGAGACAACCAGAGGTGAAACTATCGTATCCAGTAACAAGTCCCCGAATTCTCCTTTAAGGCTGGAGGAGTTATATCTTCATATAAGCAAGCTAAGCTCTATGAGAAGATGACAACATTCCATCGATAATCAATAGATAAACATTCTGACTAGAAAACGCCAGCTAAGCTTTATGAGAAGATGACAGACAACATTCCATCAATAAGCAACAGGCATAAACATTCGAAATGGACAATGACGAATCGAAACCTATATAAAGAAATGCATTGTTAGATTTAAGTAGATTTGTTACAATTATTGTGTAGAGCAACATCTATGTAAATTTCACCAACACAAAACCAACGTATCAACAACAAATGCTATGCAGCGACGATCGCAAGGGAATTGTAAAGTTGGCATAGATCATCAATATGATCTACTGTCTCAAGTACTTTCTTCCTAAAAATAAACACAAAATGTTCATAAAACAAAAAGAAAAAATGAAACTAAACGGAGAAAAGAATATACTTTCATGCCTCATTAAAAAATACATAAATCGCAAACATAATATATTAACACGGCAAGGATAAGACAAGAGACAACACATGTTGATAACGCGATGAGAAGCTGAATAGACAGTTTCCATCAAATAGCAATATCGAAAACCTATATAAAATGATATATATTTAGATTTAGGCGGATTTTTTACAAGTACGTTTGTGGAGTAACATCTATTTAATTTTATAATAGACTCCACTTGTGTTTTTTAAAATGAAGTTTCCGTCACACCAACACAAAACTCGTATATATCACATCCTAACTGAAGAGTTAGGTATGAAAAAGCTATCGGTAAGATGGGTGACACGTTTGCTGACAACTGATTATAAACGCAAATCTCCAAAGACTTTTTGGATCGATTTAAAAGCGATAATACCGATTTTATTCAGCGATTTGTGACTAAGATGAAACTTGGATTCATTACACTCTCGAGTCAAAACAACAATCAAAGCAACGGAAGCATTGCGATTCTCCACCACCAAAGAGAACAAAAATAAGTTTATCCACTGAAAAAGTTATCGCTCCAATTTTTTGCGATGCCAAAAGGATCTTGCTGACCGACTACTCTTCAAAGGATTTAACAATAACGATAGAGTATTATGCTAAACTTTTGGATCGACTCGATCGAAAGATTCGTGAGAAAAGACCAGATTTATCAAAGAAAAAAATCATTTTTCATCAGGACAATGCACATCCCCATACAACCGTTGAATTCATTACAAAACTCGCTAAGTTGAAGTGACTTGCTGCCCCATCTAGCGTATTCTCCAGATTTGACCGTCAGATTTCCATCTGTTCCCAAAACTTAAAAAAAAATTCTTGGCGGTAGGCGATTTTTGTCAGATGAAAAACTAATATTAACAATGAATTGCTATTTTCAGGACCTCCGAGAAAAGGAATTCCGGAACGGCATAAAAGCACTGGAGCATTGCCGGATGAAGTGTGTAGCGGCCAAGCTACAGACAATAATGGAACGATGTACGGTGTCGGTGCGTGCGAGAGTGTGGTGATTGTAGTGGTTGAAACGACAATCAGACGTTGATTGTCGAATATTTTTATTTAAAAAGATTGTTTGTTGGGCGAATGAAAAGTGTGTTTGTGCGACGAATTGAGACGGACGAAGAGTGGGGAGACTGCATAGAAAAAGATTATTACGGGTTTCGGGATGAATGAGTGCGGACGTACGACGGGCAAAGAAAACGAGTTTCGATGGTGTGCGTTCGGTCAACGACGAACTCTAATCTAGTGCATTATTAAAAACTTCCATGGTTTTTAATTTAACCCGACTTCTGCTGCACTACCGCTGTGCACACCCACAAGTGTATTGAAGTTCCGAGGAACGATAATGAAAAATAAAAGTCATTTAAAAACACGAGTATATTCTTTCATTGTTAAACCACAAACTTCTCAAAATGTCCTCGTAATTTGTGATCGAAGATGAAATTTGGAAGGTGTTATCTGCAGTGTCCCGAGAGATAAATTATTCTACTGCCCAAAAACGAAAAGCAGCGGAGTTATATTTTAATTCATTTTTACTGTAATTGTTAATATTTACGTACAATTTTATTTGTATTGTAATTCAAAACAAAACAAAGTTACATTATGTAATATATAATATACATTTTCGATCGCAACTATGGAGGAGTCACCAGAAATTGACACATTCTAAAAAAAACTCGATCGAAATGAGTTCCAAACAAGGAAGCAAAAAAAATTTTAAAAAGAAAAAACATATATGTACTCTGAAGCATGTTTGTGTGAAAAATAAAAAAAATATAAAGGCAGAGTTACGAAGCAGTGCAGATCACCTCCCGTCCTGAACCTGATAACTGTACTTTCAGATTGATTTTTATCCTTAATGCATCATCTTGATATTGAAAATTCAAAAAGAAAATAAAGTAAATAAGGCATAGTCAGAAGTGAAAATATACTCGCTAAAGATGCGAATGCACAAGACGCATTGAAAGAAATTCCTGATCAACGATCAACAGAAAATAATTCAATTAAAAATGGTGGACTACGAAGAAACGGGTATGTAAAACGTATTTTTTAATTACCGAGCACTATTTTATTCGCAGGATTTTGCCATAGGTTCAGGTGGGCTCAGCAATTACCGACGATATCGACTGACCGATAAATCATTCACAAGATTTATTATCTCAACTACTTTCTTCTTAACTCGAAGGAAGACAAGGCCGATGCCGGCTAAAGGACTTCGATCCAAAACAGTGATTCTCAACCACTGTGCCGCGGCACGTTAGTGTGTTGCGAGATCCTTGACGTACGCCGCCACTGCGAATGTCCATACATAAGCGACGTCAGACAAGTAATTCAATCGGTTCTACCTTCCTAGCGAAGAGGATTGATAGCACGTCGAGACACCGTACAGTGCGTATGGTAGTTGCTTAAGCAGTTAACTGTGTCAAGTGTGCTATCAGGCCGGTCAAAGTAATATAGGAAAATATGAGCATGCTATTTAGTTTTACGGACTTAATTACATGGCGTCAGTTGCTCGATTTATAAGTCATTTTATGTATCGTTTTACTATTGGCAGAGAACAGGAACATGTATAAATGCCTCTGATTGGTCTGACAAAAATTGCATTCTTAGCAAAACAGTGTTTAAAATTTCATCTGTTTAATATTATTCATTATCGCTGTTTAGACGCTTCGTGAAGATGAATTTTGCTCAGCGTAATTGTTTCATAAGTAATGTCCCGAGGGATAAATTATTTTATTGCCCAAGGACGAAAAGCAGGTGAGTTAAATTTTAATTTTATTAACTTTCATTATCAATAGTTATTTATGTACAATAGTTAATTATATTCGTATTGTAGAGCACGACTATGGCTTCAAGCAATGGGAATTGGTGAAGAACATGCTGATGCTGCATCAAAAATGATGAGATTGTGTAGCTATCAGTTTAAAACAAGCGACTTTACCAATTCCCTACAAAGCCGCTTAAATAGATCAGCCGGCCCATCTTTGTGCTTGGAGAGACAGGTATAAAATGTTTTTTTATTTAACATAATCTACATCTGTTAAAAATAAATAAAGTGGTTTATTAGGTATGGCTTTGAAAAATATTTTTTTTTTCAAAATCATGCTATGTGAGATACAATGATCCGAAAGTACCTAATTTGTTTTTGGGTAGCGATAAACATTTGTATAATAAGTGCTATTTAAATTTTAGCCACCGTCTGCAGTGTTTCCATCGACCAGCACGATGGAAACACCGATTGCTCCTACCATTGCAGATGAGATCGATCTGCCAGTAAATGTAAGTATTCACAACTTTTTATATTCTAATTTATTTTGTAGAATTATAAAAAAAATATTATAATCATTCAAATTGTAGCCACCATCTGCAATGTTTCTGTTATTATTTTGAACAGAAACACTGGTGGTATAAGTTAATTTAGTAATTCAAAATAGTACAATGTTATATGATCTAATATATGTATATGTTAGATCGCAACTTTGGAGGAGCCGTCAGAAATTGCCACACTCCATACAAACTCGATTGAAACGAGTGGCAACAACGAATCAACGCCTTTAATAGCTGTTCCTTCCAAAAAATCTCGTGTAAGTAGTTGTTATTCTTTAGCATGATTTATACATCTTACGTTCAAAGTCTATTAACTTTATTTATATTTTAGAAACCAACATTAATATCTCTTCGAGTTATTAGAAAATAAATCCCGAATACGTCGAGTATAGATAGATTTATGAAAATTTTAAAAAAGAAAAAAATATATCTGTACTCTGAAACGTGTTTGTGCAAAAGATAAGAAAAATATAAAGGCGTTGTTACGAAGCAGTGCAGATCACTTGAATTTAATTTTCAAAGATCTTCCTGCTACAGCCCAAATGTTGTTGGCCTCACAGGTATTAATTTTTCAAATGATTAAATGTTTACATTATCGTTTATAAACATGTATATTTTTTATAGCTTCGTGTCAGGGGTGTGGCACAGTCAGGCAAACGGTGGACTGAAGAAGAAAAGTTGCTGTGTTTGTCTTTCTGGAAGAGAAGCCCAAAAGGTTATCGTTTATTACGGAAATTAATTGCTTTACCATCGATCAATACTTCAAGGACTCTTTTGATGTTGATCTCTTTGAAACCAGGTGTGAACGACTACATCGTGTCGTACCTAACGAGCATGGTCAGTAATTTAAAGGTCAACGACAACTTCTGTTCATTGATGTTTGATGAAATGTCAATTCGCGAGGGGTTGTCGTATGACCAACGTGCTGGTACAATTACTGGGCATGTTGACACGGACACCGGATTCATAGGGAAGGAATATGCAAATAGCGTTATGGTTTTCATGTGGCAAGATGCGAGACGTAGCTGGAAGCAACCGATTGCCTACTACTTTTGTCGAAATTTAACTTCAGGTCATTTGTCACGAATGATCATTGAAGTTATTCGGCGAGTAGAGTCAACTGGACTTCGGGTTGCGTGCACGATTTGCGATATGGGATGCAATAATGTTAAAGCATTAAATTCCTTAAAATTGAAAAAAGAAGACCCCTTTTTTGGTTTCGAAGGTCGAGCAATTTTTACAGTGTTTTATCCACCTCATTTACTCAAATGCACTTGGAATATGCTTATGAAACACGATATACGCTGTGAAGTTGCATTGGGGGACACTTCTTTCTTTGCTGAAACCAAATGGACTCATATTTAAAAATTGTACGAAGTTGATATGGGCAATGTTCGCTATCGGCAATTTCCCAAATTAACAGAAGCCCATTTGTCTCCAGGTATGCGAAGTATGAAGGCGTCTTTAGCAGCACAGGCGATGAGTCAGCCTTGTATCACAAGCGATTCTTCCAGGAGAAGCACTGACTACAGCAGTTTTTGTAAAGACTGTCGACTCGTTGTTCGACAGTCTTAATGGAGTCAGTGTTTCTCCTGAGAATGGAAAAGATCTCCGGTGCTGCATTTCAAAAACTTTACAGCATATACGGTTTTGGGAAAAAAATTAAGCAGTTGTAAAATCCTGGGTGTATTTGACAAAGTCAGGAAGGTCCCTTACACCTTCCTCACAAAACGGATGGATTATAACACTGCGAGTAATACGGGGAATATGGGAATTTTTAAAAACTCAAGGATTTCGTTATCTTAGGACAAGAAGTTTCAATCAAGATCCTTTAGAGAATTTCTTTGGCTTGGTTCGCTCTTGCTCGGGGTAACGATCATCCTACCGCAGAACAGTTTGAATCTGCATATAAAAGTTATAATGAAACCGTAAAGTTGTGCATAATTAAAGGTGTTTGCTTTATCTCAATTCCATGGTACTGCAAACGTGAAAATCGGAAACTGGTAGATATAAAAATTAAAAAAAGAAAATTTTCCAAATTAAATTGATCTTCACAGTTCGTCCATTCCTATATTATGATATTGCAGATTCAAATTAATAATTCTGAGGTTGTTTTTAGCCATTTCGATATTCCTAGACTTTTGAAAATCTTCCAGACCGTGCTGTTTAGTTATTAAGTGTTGTTTATTTTTTATTAGCGTTTATTTATTTATTATTAGTATTTATTTATTTATTATTAGTGTTTAATTATTTATTGTTAGTATTAAGTATAGTTTTAAAATAAATAAGTTACAAAGATAATGGTCTTTTTTGTTAATTGTAAACAGCATCATACAATAGTATGATTGCAAGAAAATTTAAATTTACAATATTATTCACATCCATTCAAAAATGTTTAATTTTAACACAATTCTATAATAATTTTAAGGTATTGATTTCGTATTTTATATCGAATTCATTACTTTAGAATTATTATTAAATGTGTTAAAATTAAACATTTCTGAATGGGTATGTACATTAGCGCTAATATTCAAATTTGAAGTATTCAAACCTCCCGCACAAATATCGCGCGGACAGTGCCATCTAATTAAGTCCGCAAAATTAATACCCCGCACCCCCCACTCATCGTTTTCATGGCATAGATTTTTATCCCGTACCTTGTCATCTAGAGATACTTTATCTATGGTTTCAGCTAAGATATTAATGCAAAAATTATGAAAATGTGAAGTCAGCTGGGATGAATCCGTACCAGTCGAACTTCATACAAATTGGATTGATTTCAACAATCAATTACACGTTTCAAACGAAATTCAGTTCACTAGAAGGGTGATTATAAACAATGCAAAGGTCACAGAAGTTCGCGGGTGTTGTGACGCTAGCGAAAAGGCATATGGGGCATGCATTTATATACGACGTTCTGTTGATAATAATAACAAAATCATGACAAATTCGTTATTCTTTAAAAATCGTGTCGCACCATTCAAATCAATATCCCTGCTTAAACTGGAGTTATGCGGAGCACTTTTATTATCGCGATTAATCAAGGTCGTATTTACAATCATTGTGTAAAAAGATTGACAATATCTATTTATGGTCACATTCAACTATAACCTTACAATGGATTCACACGCGCCCTCATTTATTGAAGACGTTTGTTGCAAACAGAGTGTCCGAAATAAGAAATATTTGCAAGGGTACATCGTGGAAACATGTCATCAAAGGACAATCCTGCAGACTTGGTGTCGAGGGGACAAACACCAACTGAACTCATTCAAAATGAAATTTGGAAAATAGGCCCACAATGGTTAAGAATTGAATTATGAATTGATTGTAACTTGAATTATAGCGGGAGTTGCTGTTTTAGGGATGGTAGGAGCAGGTTTTGTATGGAATAGAATTAATATTCAACTGCTAAAGAGTACAATAGATACAATAATGATATAGAGAAGATTTATGAGCAGATCAATATACATACAGACACTCTCAATCAATTATCAAAAAATGATGAGTGGGTATTTCATACACTAACTCAAGGATCTAGGGGAGATAAGAGATTATATTAATTGCCATCTTGTTATAAATGAGATAGTATTAACTAAAGTATCCAATTGGATATATCTGATATTGCAAAGCTTCATTCGTGCAATCAATTCAGCTCTTGTAGGCCAGATAAATTCGGATTTACTACCTGGAAAGTCATTGAAGGAGTTGATAAAGAGCCATGTATCATTAAGGAACACTATATACCCCAACTCCCCTAATATGTTATACAAGGTTGGGAGATTTGAGATAATCAATATAAATAAAGAAATACCATCCATTATTGGGATTATAATCCTTCCCAATGTGCAACCGAAGCCCATAGGGAGGATGTACAGATCGTACCAGTGTCCATTTTTCCTCTCAAGATCATTCGTAAAATTAAATCTTCCAGAATTTATTACGATTGAATATGATGAGAAGGATTGGATCCAAATTGGCTATGATGAGTGTGTGTCTTCTCCTGAAGAGATTCTCTGCCCTCCCCATTCAGTCTCTGGTAAAATAAATAGATGTCTAAACTCGATGTCCTCTAATACATCTGATGATTTTTTAGAGTACTGTGAGATAAATCCTGTTTCAAATTATATTGATCATGTAATTAGTAATGCTATAGGATTAATAGCATGCCCAACTAATTCAACTATTAATGTTATATGGATTACAGATCATGGCATTAAAAAAACTAGGAGCTTGAATCTTAGTATCAGATCTAGATTATTTACAGCCACTGATGGAAGTGAACTTCTGTACAATAACGATATTCACAAGATCAGAGACAGTGTTATAGTTAATGTCTCAACAAATAGTATTGATATTGGAAAATGGGGCCTTGACAAAGTGAACACAGAGATCACGACAGGAACGTGAGAACATTTTGATTAAGACGAATACATAGATTAAATATTGACAGGTCAGTTGAAATTTCATTAGTCAGACCATGACACATTTATAAACAAGTGCAGCTGGATACATAACACAGGTATAGCAACTTGTTGTCTATACTCGAACCGTCGTCTCTGGACGTCACGCCGTTCACATTTGCAGCCACCGCGCTCCTCCTCTTCTTGATAACGTGCAGGTGTTCGTTGTAAAGTAGTTTTCTGTCCAAATTGACACACCGAGGTGTTTTACGGTACACTTCGATTCTACAGGCGCTCCTCTCATGAACATTTTTCCTGGATTCGGAGCTCTCCGCTCCTTACACTACCTACTTACTGCCTACGATTTCTAAACAACGTGACAAAGGACAAAAGCAAACTTATGGGTCCACTAAGGGTAAAGGAAATGCAACGATCGATGGTAGAAATCATAAAATTGATTCGGCAAGAATGTTTTCAACCTGAATTCAACAATTTAACGAATTCAAGGCCTACTCAAAAGTCCATTGATCTCCGAGCACTAAATCCATTTATTGACGACGATGGATTAATTCGTGTAGGGGGTAGATTAAAGAATTCACAGCTTCCATCCCATGAGAAACATCCAATTGTGCCGCCAAAAGGTCATCATATAACGGAACTAATAATACGAGAAAAACACATTGAACATTTACATAGTGGGAATCGAGCTACACTGCATGCCGTAAAAACAAATTACTGGCCGATATCAGGAAGAAACGTTACGAGACAGATTGTAAGACAATGCATAAAATGTTTTCGAGCAAAGCCTGATAATTATTCATATACCATGGGAAATCTTCCACAAGACAGAGTCACTCGAGCATGTCCATTCTTAAATACAGGTGTAGATTACTGTGGTTCATTTTTTACAAAGAAGAAAGTCAGGAATAGAGGAAAGGTTAAAAATATCATCCTGGCAGCATATCCAATTCATTCGACAGCATTTTTGGAAACGATGGTCCAAAAAATACCTAAACGAGCTCAACATACGCAGCAAGTGGCAACAACAAGGAGCCGCAACAATCAGGATAGGAATCACGGTTGTCCTCGAGGAAGACGACCTTCCACCTATGCGCTGGTCTCTCGGACGGACAGTCAAGGTGCATCAAGGAGACGACGGAGTCGTACGAGCAATGGCCGTCAAAACCACGTCAGGAACTTACGATCGCACAGTCAAACGAGTGGCACCCTTACCTATTGAGGAAAACATGAACATTTGGCATTAGGATTAATTTTGTATTCATAATTTTGTTAATCCAAATGTTATTATGCATATGTGCAGTAATTTTGTAACTTCAGTGTTGACAGGTTGTAAACCTACTAATCATACGTGACAGCAAGCATTTAACTAAGAACTTTAAATTTTGTTAATCATTAAGAGAGTGTATTACATTAATGGATAAGAAAGAAAATTGAACACGTTGTGTTCAAAGCCGGCGGTATATTATGACTCGGTACGTGTGATCGGCGTCAGAAATTTGTATTCGACAATTAAAAGCAGTAGACAGCCTGGCCGGTGTCTACGAAGGCATATTGCATTGTTAGAGCAGGCTAATGTTGCAGACACGGGTTTTTGGGAGTCTTCTTCGTGCAGTCAACCAGAGCAGTTGACTTTGATATTTGCACTAGTCCACATTAGAACAAATTCACAATTCGGAATCAGATCTGCATTGATTCATTATATTAAAATAAAATACACTTATTATTAAATTAATAAGTGCGTGCAGTTTGACATTGCAGAAGGTCTGCATATGCTTCCTGCACAAACTCAATCTTGTACAAACATAATACGGTCTGTTCGTTAGTCGGTGAACGAACATATATTTTTAAGAACCGAAACCTGAAAAATATCTTAGAACGAAACCGAAACCCGAACGTTATTCCGATTTAACCGCGTGACGCATCGAGAATCGAAGATTCGGCGAGACACAGGCGTAATAACTGTTCTCACAGACCTGTCAGCAGTGCACGTTCCTGTTCTTACGTCCGCCGCGAGCTCCATCGAAGTCGGCATCCGGACCGAACCGCATTCGAACGCCTCCGTCCGAGGTTTCGTACCGGCGTAGGCAGATCACGTCGCGTTCTCTCTGTAAAGAACATCGATACTTTCATACCTTCATCGATACTCGGCGAAGTACGACCGGACTCGATTCAAATACAAAAAGGATCGCACGTACCTTTTCCCGAACGTCATCGTAGAAAAATTCACAGCCGACAACTTCCGGAACACACGGTCGTCTCTGATCGAGCGAGATCTTATACGGTTCACGTCGGCGGCGGAGTACCGGGTTCGACGATAACGGTTAGCGATGACCGGCGAGCACGCACCGATGGGAATTCGGATCTCGTCCGTCGTCGGATCGATTCACAACCGTACACTTCGACTAATTATTCCTCTACCGAACATAAATTCCGAACACGGTCTCGTGGCTCGTATATCCGAAAAGTCCACCACGTTTCGATCGGGGATAATCGGAGTTGTTGGACGATTCGTTGCAACTTTGACAGAGTTCGGACAGCGAAGAGTCAAAACACCTGCGAGGGTAATATTACACCGGCCTGGACGCAAGCTCACCGAAAATTTATACAGTTCTTTCCGCCACGCGCCTCACACAAGTCAAAGATGAGACTGAAAGCCGACGACGACAACAATTAAAAAATCGACGACAATAATTAAAAAACCGACGACAATAATTAAAAAATCGACGACAACAATTAAAAAATCACCATTGACAATAATAACAAAAAACAGTTCACAAACAATCACGATTTTCGACAAAAGAAGAAATAAACGCGCACGAAATAAAGTCCAATCGAGATAAACGAGAACGATTCAAAAAGTACGTCGACACACAGCGAGAAATTCACAACCGAACACCGCACTTTCCCGACAACAAGATGTCGGACCGAGTGCGGATCAGAGACGCACTGTTGCGACGGGCCCGAACGGCACGACGGCCGCCGATAACTACATGCACAATGCTTCATCCACGAACTAAACGTAAAGGTCCTCATGCTGCAATAACGCGTATTTTATTTAGCAGCTCGAATTGGCATCGAACAAGACTTTCGTCCAAGAGCGTCATCTAGACAAACTCTTCGCGTACGGTCGAACTAGTGAGACTAGAGATGCGTCTCGATTTTCTAGCGCGAAATATGTGCAAACCAATAGAAACAGCATTTCTGAACCACGTGATCGTGGCTGACGTGCTCGTATGGTTGGTGTTCGGTGCGTTTTTTTTTCCAGATATTTCGGAACTTGAGAGGGTCAATGCAATAATAAGACAAGATGCAATATTAAGTATAGGCGTCTCGTATTCCCGGGAACAAAAAATCAACATCTCAAGCAACTAGGCACAACACAAGTCCAAGATACTCTCAAAATCGCAATAAAAATTCCTCGCTCTGTGTGCAGCGCTTGAGACGCAGACACACACGTACTATCGCGTGGGGCGACTATACGTGAGCGATACATTTTCACTGGTTTCAATGATGCACGTTCGCATTGGTGCTACTGTATGACGTCACAACAATCACTATTCACTGCAACCTTGATTGAGTTCAGGCAGCGAAGAGCCAAAACACCTGCGAGGGTAATATTACCCCGGCCTTAATACACACTCACCGAAAATTTATAAAGTTGTTTCCACCGCCCGCCTCACACGAGTCAAAGATGAGACTGAAGGCCGACGACGACGACCATTAAAAAATCACCATCGACAATAATAACAAAAAACTGTTCACAATCACAGTTTTCGACAAAAGAAGAAATAAACGCCCGCGCAATAAAGTCCATTTAGATAAACGGGAACGATTCAAAGTAAATCGACACACAGCGAGACATTCACAACCGAACACCGCAATTTCCCGGCAACAAGATGTCACACCGAGTATGAATCTGAGACGCACTGTTGCGACAAGCCCGACCGACACGACGGCCGCTGATAACCACATGCACAATGCTTCTCATCCACGAACTCTAAACGTAAAGGTCCTCATGCTGCAATAACGCATATTTTGTTTAGCAACTCGAATTGGCATCGAAGAAGACTTTCGTCCAAGAGCGTCAACTAGACAAGCTCTTCGCGTACGGTCGAACGAACTAGTGAGACTCGAGATGCGTCTAGACTTTCTAGCGCGAAATATGTGCAAACCAATAGAAACAGCATTTTTTGATCCAATTGATCGTAGCTGCCGCGTTCGTAAAGTTACACTCTCATTGGTTTCAATGATACACATTCGCATTGGTGCTACTGTATGACGTCCGCAAGTTACTACGTCGTCACGACTGTCGCGCGCGTTCTTACGTCACTAGTCGCACGTGTACTCACATTTCGTGACGTACAATACTTTGAATCAGTTGTCGATTAGCATTTCAGTTTGGAAAATATTTCAGACGATGTCGATTTTAATTGAAAATAACGATGTATTTCTTTTATTTTATTTGATAATAGTTCAGTTTAAGGACTTTTGTGAAAACGGACTTTAAAAATTCAAATTTCTTGCTAAATTGATTGGTTATAATGTAAAACATGATTTTAAGTCGGAGGAGCAAGGACTGCAATAAACAATATGAAAAACAGTAAAGAAGTAACTGATTGACAGAAGGTCCGAACTGCAAAAATGGTCTTTTTATCTCAAAACACGCTTTTACATTGAACAATCACCGGTAGAAGCACCAAATAATCACTTGTATAATACATTTTGCTACATTTAAAAGCGAAAAAGTTCGCGTAAGAAACTCGATAAAACTAGATATTCGTGTGATTCGCTGTCATTATTTCGCGTAGCGCATCCGTTATGGCACGTTTATGTGCGTATGAACAAGTGACGCTTTTATAAATAACTTATTGCAAATATTTGTACTCGGGGCTGTATACCTGCGCTTGGCCGAGTCAAAAAAAGGTGAGTGCGAGAATGGTGGAGAAGGTGTGGGGAAGGTAGTCTATTTTTAGTTATATAATTCAGGATATATATCGACCAGTTAAAACATTGACTTTAAAAGCGTCACTAACTTACACGCAAACAACAAAACTTACAGGAAAGATACTTATATTTTATATAAACAATGATGTTAAGACCCGAATAAACAGGAATTCACATAAAATATACGAATATAAAAAAAACAAATTTAAGTTAGGAAAGTTAGCCGTTGCTCATCTGATGTGTAATGAAGAGATTTACACACAAAACATTTTTTAAATGATCAAAGGGCTGTATGAAATAACTACATGACATGAAAATATTCAATTATAACGACGTGTACGTGCTTCGTGATCGACGGCACTCTCCTGAACAAATAAGTCAAAATCACGACCGAAAACCGATGACTCGCGACTAGAATCGGCGTGTATGACTAAAGCCGAATGGGAAAAACACCAACGTTCACCGGCCTTTCGTAACACGTTTCGATTTCAGAGTACGTACCGTGTGCCATCTCGAGATCGATTCGAGCAGACGAACCGATGCGAGTCCTGCGATCGCTGCCGTCGATTCACGAGCCACACGACCTGTGACTTCGCGTGTCGTCGTCTATGCCGAACGAACTCCTACGTATCGTCAGAGACGTCGCGCAGCGTCGGTCGAACCGCACGTACTCTACCTCGAACAAAAATCCAAAAATCAGCGTAATTAGTTACGAATAGAGAACGAGTCTTACTCGTGCACGGTGGATGAAATAACTCGAACGCATCGACGATAGAGACGATAGAAACGGCTGAACGTACCTCTCGCGGACGACCTCGTCGGCGAGAGATTCACGTCGACAATCGGCCGATGTCACTTTTACGGTTCGAAATTGACGTACGCGCATGTCGCATTCTTTATGAGGTGTTCAGCCTCGCCCTCGAGTGACCTCTCGAGCAGATGGCCTTCCGACTCTTCAGAACGTCCTGTCGGACGACTACCGGACCCCGCGAGGCATCGCAGAAGGCCTCCCGTTCCGTACAGTCGCCACGAATCTCGAACCTGGGTGAGGACGATAAGGTCGTGATTTTGGGCCGCGATACTACCGGCAGCCTCTGATGACGGTAGCAGGTTCCGGAACTGCTGCAGGGCGTAGTGGTATACCGGTTAGGATTGGCAGAGGCGATCTTCTTCGACATATTCGATTTCTTCGACTCCTGGCCCCGCGAGGAGTCGGTTATGAGCGTTCCGGCAGTCCGTCCGGCACTTACAGATGCCTTTTTCGACTCACTCGATGAAAGCTACGTTAGCCTGAAGTCTATCGCTGGTGATGCCGTCCTTTTTATTCGGGAGACGCTCTCGACGATGTGAGCTCTTAATTCCTCTCGGAAAATCTGGATGCCAGTCGAACCCTTCTGCATTTTTCGATTGTAAGATGTTGTAAGATGTTTCGATTTAAGAGTATGTGGTCCACGCCATCGTGAAATCGATCCGTGCAAGAGATCCGATAAGAATCCAGTGATCGCTGCCGTCGACTCCCGTGCCTAATCCGTGACTTCTCGTGCTGTCGTCAGTACAGAACAAGCTTTCACACATCGTCTGAGATGCATTATCGCGACGGTCGAACCGTGCATACTTTTTCTCGAAACGAAATTGAAAAATCAACCGAGTCGACTACGAGACGAGAACAACTCTTGCTTGTGCACGATGGCCAAAATAGCTCGAATACAACGACGATAAAAATAATCAGACATAGCTAAACATACCTCTCACGGACGATCTCGACGGCAAGAGATTCAGGACGTTTTTCCATTTCTTGATTTCGGCTATCAGACAATTAACCTCACTTATTCATACACACGATCGTCGTCAGACTAATCGTCAGTAAATGGAAGTGGATCGACTAAAACGCGTTTTCTTTTATCGGCCGACACCATCATCCGAAGAATAAATCATAACGGCGACAATTAAGAACGATCGCTGAAAACAAGTGTCAAACAGAAGAGTATATACGGTTGTCAAGCAAAACAATCTTGAAGTTAGCAGTGAGTCTTCATCTATGCATGAAGACTCACTGCTACCAACGCTCCTTAATCAAAAATAATCTACCAACCAACCATCACTGTAAAGTACGAGTCGGATGTGTATTAATAACACCAGCTGTTAATCAATTATTTTTATTCATGTATTTTACACATGTTCGTGATTCTGGACCATACACAATTCCGCACTGTATATATATTTTGTTTTAAAGGCGCGTTCACACGTCACGCGCAGTATATATAAATATTCATTAAGCCTGGTTCGTCTTCAAATACAAAACAATCACGAAATGTTTCGCTGAAATAATTCCAGCGACTCAGTTCTTCGAGTAAACGTATGACAAGACAATGCACCTAGAATTGCATTCGTTTCATATTGTGTATATCATAAATAAAAATCTGTAAACTGACTTTTTATCTATGTTATACGATTTGCAATAACTTACCGCAGTTTCCTATCAAGCTCGCACACGGCGCGACGGTAAACCTGGCCCGATGCAACGCACACTACGCTACATGGACTGAAGCGCCACATGACGTCAGAACGATTGAATAACGATTCGATAAAGTACTAGTATTTTGCCAAAATCACCATTTAAAATTGTTTGATCAGTTATTTGGATTTTGCTGGGAGTGCACCCAGTGTGAAGTGTATGACTGCAAACGTTCATTTCTGACTAATCTTATGTGCCGTGCTCTAAACTTCCGATAGTATTATTTGAACCATAATATCATAGATAAAGACTCTCCAAAGCATAATACGCTCTGGTATCATGCAAACGATTACAATCGAAACGTAACTCTGTCAGTCCGCGTTACTTGAAAGAATTTCAAACGCATTTCTTATGATATGTTCCGAGTTACGTTCCAATCACGTCTGCGATGAATTTTAATCGCGAAATCTCTCTAGTGATCTTTTTTTTTAAAAAAATCGCAACAGTCACCAGATAATTCCATATCGCTGATTAAGAACGACGGTTCGTCGACAATCTCGCCGTTATGGCAAAGACATTAAAGAATTATCTTGCATCTTATAAGTTTGAACCGTGACTGCAAACGTTTATTTCAGACAAATATCGCACATTGTGTTCTAGTATTACTAAAATTGGCGAAACGAACTTCCAATATCAAAGTTTAAAAAAACTACATTTTCTGTAATGTAGATTTCGAGATGATTTTTTCAATATTAACTTTTTTAGATAATAGGTGAATTGATTTTCTTAAGCTATACTATAAAAATATCATTTACTATTTAGTTAATAGTAGTTTTCCACAAATATTAATATCGATAAAGTCAGTCCATAAAAGAAAATAAAAAGTATTTTAACCAAACAGCACAGTTTCAGCGAACGGTGTGATCGAGTAGTTAGGTTAGGAGTAGTGATCGAGAACAATTACTCTTCCGTACTAAAGCATACGTAGGTTCACATCCCCCCGTTCTCAATTTCTTTAGTCAATAATATTTTTGTTTTTAACTTATTTTTTTTATGATTTTCTACTTATAATTAATTGCTCATAGCTTGTGTAATTACAAAAGATTTTAACAAAACGATACCGATGAGGTTCAAACGAGTGCAAACATCTCTACGACCGTTCGACATAGACGGAAATTGGTATATATCGTTGGAAAAAGCGTAAAATTATCTACAACATATATGTTTTTTATGATTTTTTACCGTTGTTTACGTCAGCAATGAGCAGTTAATCAGAAATGACGATTTTAACAGACCGATGTCAATTCAGAATGCAAAATGAAATGCGTTCGCTCAGCGGATGTGCGTACAACCTCTGCTGTCTCGTTCACTTTCACTCGCCGTTCAGAAAAAAAACATATCGTGGACTGTATCTATGATTTTTAAAGTGACATCTGTTCTGGAGCATACTGGGCGTTATGCATATTCGATTCTAGTCTCTGCAAGTCGATCTATTTCATAGAAAAGACAAGATTCACTAAATCTAGGAAATATCATTTCATGGATGTATTTCGCTGTTTTCTCTTCCAAATAAAAGCGCTGAATCACACTTGGAATTTTGCATTTACGCACGAAACGCTTGTATTGAAATGTGTCAAACGGAATGACCTGCAACTTTGCACACGTTACAACTGAGATGAAACTATACAAAACATATATATCTGTCTCGCTTTACAGAGTTTTACCAGGCTGGTTTAATAATTTTAGGAAAAGGTTTGCCGTAGGTGGTGTGGAAGTTAAAAGAGAACAGACCCCTCCGATTAAGAGGCAGCTAGTGAGTTTCCTGACACCTTAAGGGAACTTGTAGAGAAGGGATATGAATCATAGCAGGTATTCAACACCGATGTAATCGTTCCATTTTAGAAGAAAATTCTACAGAGTATATTCATTTGCAAAGAAGAGAAGCGAACATCAGACAGAAAGGAGTAATGTTTAATCATTTTAGATGCATATATATATATATATATATATATATATATATATATGTGTATATATATATATATATACATGTAACATTAACTTTCAAAACTTTTTAAAACACGGTGCATCAAATTCAAGGTAATGTTTCAGTTTAAGTACATTTGTGAAAACGCACACTAAAAATTCAAATTTTTTGCTAAATTGATTGATTACAAGATAAAATGTGATTTTAATTCGGGGGAGCAAGGATTTTGCAATAAATAGTATGAAAAAACAGTAAAAAAGTGACCGAATGACAGAAGGTGCGAACTGCAAAAATGGTCTTTTTTATGGCAAAAAAGGACTTTTTTATCGTAAAAAACGCTTTTTCATTGAACATTTATCGATGAAAACACTGAATAGTCACTTGCATCATATATTTTTCTACATTTAAAAGCAAAAAAACTTCGCGTAAAGAATTTAATGAAACTAGACATTCGCTTGATTTGCCTATTATTAATCTGCGCATCGCAGCCATATGCATACGCATCCGTTGTGGCGCGATCATATGCATGTAAGTTAGTGACGCTTTTAAAATCCGATTTTGAGTAGTCAATATATATCCTGATTTATAAAATTAAAATTAGACCTCCTTCATCCTCATCCTCACACTTTTTTGGCCCGACCGAGCGCAGGTATACTTCCCTGAGTACAAATAATTTGTAATAAATTATTTCTAAAAGCGTCACTTGTTTACACGCTTATGAACGTGCCATAACGGATGCGCCGCGCAGAAGAATGACAGACAAATCACGCGAATATCTAGTTTCATTAATTTTCTTACGCGAAGTTTTTCTCTTTTTAATGTAGAAAAATATATTATACAAGTGATTATTCAGTGTTCAATGAAAAAGCGTTTTTTACGATAAAAAATTCCTTTTTTGCCATAAAAAAGACCATTTTTGCAGTTCGCACCTTCTGTCATTCGGTCACTTTTTTACTGTTTTTTCATACTATTTGTTGTAAAATCCTTGCTCCCCCGACTTAAAATCACATTTTATCTTGCAATCAATCAATTTAGCAAAAAATTAGAATTTTTAAGGTGCGTTTTCACAAAGGTCCTTAAACTGAACTATTACTCGTTTCTACAATTTTTGCAGTGTTTCATTTGCACGGACACTAGAAAAAAACGTTGTTTAGTTTTTTCAAAACTACACTGAGGAACAATACACATTTTCTTTTAAGACACTTTTGTACTAAACAGTAACCACAAACACAACAGATTGAGATTAGCTTACTTTTTCAGTGCGGACATAAAGAATGAGCGCGACAAGAGGAAACAGTGGAGTGTGCGTGTGTGTGAGAGTAAATATTCTGAGAAAAACCAATTGGTAGTTTTCCCTGGTGGCATTTACATTCTCTAACCAGAAAAATGTATCGGCAGTATAAGCGAGTAGCAATGGTGCCTCTACCTAATCTTACCTTACTTGTCACCGCTCTCGAAATAATAGAGTAATTTTAATAATAGCATTATCTTTGAATAAAAGGATTTTCAACTAATCGACTTTTCATGAAAGTTAAGTATTAAAAGATAGTAAAATGGCATAAAGTTTTAAAAGATGATAAATGTCGCGCACTTGCATACGGTTAACGATTTTGTCTTCGTTAGTATATATTTAAAATTCGCGATACACTCTGAAAGATATGGGTGGGAGTCAGCGAATCCGAACAGTAGTTCAATTACGACGCTGAAATATCACAAGTGATAGAAATCGTGTGCAATGAAGTTCGTCGACGAAGTGAAAAAAGAACTGATTGAAGACACTCAGGAATGTGTCAATAGGAGACGGATTACAAGTAAGTTTTCCACTCATACATATAAACATCTGGGTACACTTATTTACTCATTTACAGGGTCAAATAGTAAGAACGCCGTGCAGAAGCTCAGACATACAAGCACCGAAATTAAAACTAAACACGAAGTGCAGAAGCATCTGTGTACAGTCGCGATCAAGCTACTCGAGATGTTAATCGAGAAAAACGGGTCGAAATGAACTATGACATTTCAATAACTGAACTGAAGGAAAAGATGCTCGATTTAGAGAATCAGTTATGTCAGAAGTGATAAATATGGTTTAATCATTGTGATTATGTTACAGGATGTTTTTTGCTAATAATATCATGATGATAGGTGTAAAAATAAAATTATTGAAAAAGTGAGACTAATTTCATACGTGTTTATATTTTAAAGTGTTATGTTTTCAGGTATTTGTTATATGTATGATTTTTATGTGACGTTTGAAGATAGTAAAATGACTCAAGACTATCTGTAATCTAAAGTTTTTTTTTTAAAAATCTAGAAGAGTAGAATTGTTTTCTGTGCATATTGTTATGTGTCCATCCTCATGTGTCACGGCTGACTAATGAATTTCATCATCGAGAACAGTATATAAAACACGTGTGCATTTATATCTTTAAGCTGATTGTTATAGTTTCAAATAAATTGTACAATAATTAAAATATATATTTATCAACAATCAATTTAAACGTATACACTGCGACCATATGCTATTTACAGGCTGAGAATTATATATAGCGTCCGACGACAATCGGCGATAGTATGTTGTTCTATTCCGGTTGATTGTTAAGCTTAGCCACAACAGTATATAAACGGTAGTTGAGATCTCATAAGTCAGTCAAGTAACAGAGAACCCGTGTGGTTATATTCATCATAGTAACAACAATTAAACAATAATAGTAAACAAATATTTGTGGTGCTTTATTCCAAACCTGCAGCATTTATGTTATAATATATCCAAGAGATAACGATATCAATAACCATAATTTTTTAACAGATTGGTACTTGCATTTACGTTTCCTCTCGTGTAATTCACAAGATGCTTCAGGTTTATTTAAGGATTTTCTAAAAACTCTGAATGATATATAAAAATGCCATTAAAAGCAAAATTTCATGTTTATATACACACGTATGATGAATGTAAGCACTAGAAACAATTAATTAGTTGATATCGTTCTGCAAATTCACTCGATATTCTTCTCAACACTTTCTGATTAGTCATATTCACAAAAACTTCTCTGACAAGTGAAAAGTCAGATTATTGCGGCAAGTTTTGTAAAAGAGAGACTTGAATATTTCATTAAGATGGAAAATTATTTTTAAAAAAGTACTAAAACTTATTCAAACTATATAACAATCTAAATAGAAATATTTATAATTCATGAACAGGATTTAATATTTAAGAGCCCGATATAAAAAAGTGGTCTTAGTATTTTATTAATTGTAAATTTATATAACCCTGTCAAGATATAAACAAAACGACTTACCAGTTTTATCAACAAGCTAGTTATAAAATCGCTATTTGAATATTTCAAAAGAGCTCTCACACACATACATATATATATATATATATATATATATATATATATATATATATATATATATAAACAATAAAATGAAATAAAGTTTATTAATAATCATTAAGTACACATAATCTGGACAAATTCAAATGGATTGCAAAGGGAATAATGCAGTGAGTGGCACTACCTAGCTGTGAGCCTTTCAAAGTGCAATTTGACCAAACTAATGGCAATAAAACTAAGAAATATTGACACAACATGCTCTGATATAATCAGTGTGTATCTCGATGTTCAGATCTTTTAATAAATAAATCTTGTAATAAATCTTCTTGATAATAATTAGTCCATTAGAAGTCCATCGCCGGCCGGAGCGTTGAGGCCTAGGGGACGCACTTGGGGAATCTCCTGCACAGACGGGCACGTGACGTACGTAACTGTTTACGATCTCCAACGCACGTGGATGAATGCGAAGGCGCGTTTCCAGAAGCACATTGTGCCGCGTCTGAATAGGAGGCGACTCAGCAACTTGTCGAACGCGGAGGCACGTCCGGTGAAGACGCGACCGGACGCCTCTTCCGGGAAGCCGTACCAGAGACGAGCACGGACGGAACAGAAATCCTAGATGCGGAGAATTCGGACGACGGGATCCAAGGTGTCTGTGAGAAATTTTCTGCACAGACGCGACCGGACGCCTCCTCCTGGAGGTCGTTCATTTGCTGTCAAAACGTTTTCAATTTGACGCGCATACGAATTCCGCCATTACTTGTGATGATCTCAGTTTGAAAGCATTGATGGTCGGTATCGTTTGCATTTGATAAATAATTTCAAAGTTTTTTTGTTATTTTTATAATTTCATTTTGTCCATAGTTACAATTGTGAAATGGACCGCCACGGGTAAGTGTTAACGTTTTACTTTCGCCAAATATCTGTGTAAAATGTGATCGGTTCGAAAGTGAGGAACAATCGTGTGTTTTAGATTACCATGTACTAGAGAGGAGGACGAAAAGATCGTTGAGTTTGCGAAGAACCGACCCTTCATTATAAAAGGAAGAAGGGCCTGGGAGGACCTTGTCCGAGAGACCGTGAGTTATTTCACCGTTTACACGGCTCGCCGAAGATCGGACGGGCACGTGACGTTCGTAACTTTTCAGGATCACCGGCGAACGTGGATGGGCGCCATGTCGCGATTCAGGAATCACATCCTTCCGCGTCTGGCGAGCGGAAGACGATACCGCAACTTGTCGGACGCGGAGGCGCGTGTGATTCTGAGGAGGTACGAGTCGTGTCGGAGACGAGCACGGACGGAACAGAAATCCTAGATGCGGAGAATTCGGACGACGGGATCCAAGGTGTCTGTGAGAAATCTTCTGCACAGACGCGACTATAAGCCTCCAAAAAAACGTCGATTCGACAGAACTATGAAAACGGACCCCAAAGAAACTCGAATATCTAGAGACCGGCCACAGATAGACCGCCCGTTGCGTCATTCAAAAGAGAGAGAAATTCTTTATAATATATATTTTTTTTCGTAATTTTCAATTAAAAAGAATTAAGGGGTGATTTTATAAAACTTCTAACATTAAATCATGTTCGACATTCTAATCGATCGATTTGGTAAGAAATTTGAATTTTAGCACGGACGGAACAGAAATCCTAGATGCGGAAAATTCGGACAACGGAATCCAGGTGTCTGTGAGAAATCTTCTGCACAGATGCGACCATAATCCTCCTTCGGAACGCCGTGCCGGAGACGAGCACGGACGGAACAGAAATCCTAGATGCGGAAAATTCGGACGACGGGATCCAAGGTGTCTGTGAGAAATCTTCTGCACAGACGCGACCGGACGCCTCTTCCTGGAGGACGTGCCGGACACGAGCACGGACGGAACAGAAATCCTAGATGCGGAAAATTCGGACAACGGAATCCAGGTGTCTGTGAGAAATCTTCTGCACAGACGCGACCGGACGCCTCCTCCTGGAGGACGTGCCGGCCACGAGCACGGACGGAACAGAAATCCTAGATGCGCAGAATTCGGACGACGGGATCCAAGGTGTCTGTGAGTAATCTTCTGCACAGACGCGACCGGACGCCTCCTCCGGGAGAGCGTGCTGGACACGAGCACGGACGGAACAGAAATCCTAGATGCGGAAAATTCGGACGACGGAATCCAGGTGTACCTGTGAGAAATCTTCCGCACGGACGCGTGTGTCCGTGCAGATTATTATATACTAGCGAGGAGTCCAGCGATTACTATATTCCAGCAAGGAGGACGAACGGTTCCTCGAGTACGTCAGGAACCGGCCCTTCATCCTAACGGGAAGAAGGGCCTGGGAGGACCTCGTCCGCGAGACCGTGAGTTATTATTTTACCGTCAACACGGCTCGCCGAAGGTCGGACGGGCACGTGACGTTCGTAACTTTTCAGGATCTCCAGAGAACGTGGAAGAGCGCCAATTGTCGCTTCAAGTACCACATCCTTCCGCGTCTGGCAAGAGGACATCGAATCCGCAACTTGTCAGACGCGGATGCGCGTGCGATACTGAGGAAGTACGTGTCGTGCGGATGTCGACCGGAGATACGGTGTTTGCGATGCCGACGAGGAAGATTTATCGAAGTGCCGTTTTTGCAGTTACTTGGGCCCATCCCCGATCCGGCAGCAGCCGGCAGGCGAGCGCGTTGAGCAGCAGCCGGCAGGCGCCGAGCAGCGGCCGGCAGGCGCCGAGAGCGGCACCACCACCAGCACTGGTGCGGCGCCCGGGAGAGAGGTGTACAGACGCCTCTTCCCGGACGTCGTGCCAGATCAGACCGTGGATCCCGTCGAGATCCTCGCGCCGGAGACCCCGACGTCGGCCCGCGAGGGGATGGCGGTCCCATCGAACCTCGAGGTCCTGGTGGCCGCGACCGGGGACGACAAGCGCGTCGTGAGCTACGGTCCGCTCAACGTAGCGTTCCGTGGCTCCGACCGCAAGACGGGCGGGAGCGCGTCGGACGGTGAGAGGATCGCTCGAGCGTCGTGCCTTAACGACACTCGCGTGAACTGTACATTTCGTTTCAGGTAGCAGCGACGGCGACGTCGCCGGTGCGGGGTTCGTAAGGAGCACCGCGCCCCAGTATCGACAGATATACGGTAATTCGAAGGTACGAGACGAACATGCCGGACGAGATCGAACGGAATCCTACTGTTTCAGATACGAGGCCCGATGAGCCCCAACCCGGCACGTCGAGAGACTGGCCTCCCGTGGCGCGGCCCGGCCCGTCTGAGGATGAAGCGCGGCCGGGCCCCTCTAAGCGGCGCGTCACGTCGGAGTCCAGCTCTGCGGACGAGCCCGTCGCGGAGCCCGTCCCTGCGCTCCCGAGAGGTACGTGCGCGCGAAACGCCGTCGGCTTTCGCTCTCATATCTATTCGAAACTCCGATCGTCTCGGTCACTAAACGTGTGCGCTTTCCTCTTTTCCAGAACCACCCGTCGTCCCCCGGTCGAAAAAGATGCAGAAGCCAGGCACCAGGTGCGTGTTTCAGAGTCGTTCGATCCGAACGTTCGGTCGCGATTAACGCGGACCTTTTTTGTTTTCGTCGTGAAGGTACACGGATGCCGAGGACCGCCTCCTCCTCGACCATGCGCTGCGGCGGATCCCCTCCGGCGATCCGGCCATCCGCAGACTCCATTTTTGGGAGGAGCTGGTCACTGATGGCCGGATCGGTACGTATTGTTCGTGCGCGTCGTCCGATCCGCGTTCGGACGGCCGGCCGGCCGGCCGAGTTTAAAACTGACGTTTCGATTCGTTTCAGGTCGCACTGCCGGGAGTATGAGGTCGAGGTTCCTGAACTACATCGTCCGGAACCTCGACCAATACGACATCCCGGCGGCCAGCGGACGTATGCTGCGGAGGTATCGTATCGTCCGAGCACGTTTCGGCGGACGGATCTCAGTTCTACGCGCGCGACGAACGGCCCGTCCGGCGGAGGCGGACGTCGTCGCCGCGTCGAGAATGGAAGTCCGTCCGCGGAAGCGAACCGACGTTGACGCCTGTTTTTTTTAATATGTGAAAATGCATGGCTTGTAGAGCACGAGCGGCGACACAAGTCTCAGGAGCCGACGCATTTCGCATTTTGCCGAAATGTTATGCACAGACGCAGACCGGACGCCTCCTCCGGGAGGACGTGCCGGACACGAGCACGGACGGAACAGAAATCCTAGATGCGGAAAATTCGGACGACGGAATCCAGGTGTCTGTGAGAAATCTTCTGCACAGACGCGACCGGACGCCTCCTCCGGGAGAGCGTGCCGGACACGAGCACGGACGGAACACAAAGCCTAGATGCGGAAAATTCGGACGACGGAATCCAGGTGTCTGTGAGAAATCTTCTGCGCAGACGCGACCATAATCCTCCTTCGGAACGCCGAGCCGGACACGACCACGGACGGAAAAGAAATCCTAGATGCGGAAAATTCGGACAACGGAATCCAGGTGTCTGTGAGAAATCTTCTGCACAGACGCTCCCGGACGCCTCCTCCTGGAGGACGTGCCGGAGACGAGCACGGACGGAACAGAAATCCTAGATGCGGTAAATTCGGACAACGGAATCCAGGTGTCTGTGAGAAATCTTCTGCACAGACGCTACCGGACGCCTCCTCCTGGAGGACGTGCCGGCCACGAGCACGGACGGAACAGAAATCCTAGATGCGCAGAATTCGGACGACGGGATCCAAGGTGTCTGTGAGTAATCTTCTGCACAGACGCGACCGGACGCCTCCTCCGGGAGAGCGTGCCGGACACGAGCACGGACGGAACAGAAAGCCTAGATGCGGAAAATTCGGACGACGGAATCCAGGTGTCTGTGAGAAATCTTCTGCACAGACGCGACCATAATCCTCCTTCGGAACGCCGAGCCGGACACGACCACGGACGGAACAGAAATCCTAGATGCGGAAAATTCGGACAACGGAATCCAGGTGTCTGTGAGAAATCTTCTGCACAGACGCTCCCGAACGCCTCCTCCTGGAGGACGTGCCGGAGACGAGCACGGACGGAACAGAAATCCTAGATGCGGTAAATTCGGACAACGGAATCCAGGTGTCTGTGAGAAATCTTCTGCACAGACGCGACCGGACGCCTCCTCCGGGAGAGCGTGCCGGACACGAGCACGGACGGAACAGAAAGCCTAGAAGCGGAAAATTCGGATGACGGAATCCAGGTGTCTGTGAGAAATCTTGATGCGCATAATTCGGACGACGGGATCCAAGGTGTCTGTGAGAAATCTTCTGCACAGGCGCGACCGGACGCCTCCTCCGGGAGAGCGTGCCGGACACGAGCACGGACGGAACAGAAATCCTAGATGCGGATAATTCAGACGACGTGATCCAAGATGTCTGTGAGAAATCTTCTGCACAGACGCGACCGGACGCCTCCTCCGGGAGAGCGTGCCGGACACGAGCACGGACGGAACAGAAATCCTAGATGCGGATAATTCAGACGACGTGATCCAAGATGTCTGTGAGAAATCTTCTGCACAGACGCGACCGGACGCCTCCTCCGGGAGAGCGTGCCGGACACGAGCACGGACGGAACAGAAATCCTAGATGCGGAAAATTCGGACGACGGGATCCAAGGTGTCTGTGAGAAATCTTCTGCACAGACGCCACCATAAGCCTCCTTCGGAACGCCGTGCCGGAGACGAGCACGGACGGAACAGAAATCCTAGATGCGGAAAATTCGGACGACGGGATTCAAGGTGTCTGTGAGAAATCTTCTGCACAGACGCGACCGGACGCCCCCTCCGGGAGGAGGTGCCGGAGACGAGCACGGACGGAACAGAAATCCTAGATGCGGAGAATGCGGACGACGGGATCCAGGTGTCTGTGAGAAATCTTCTGCACAGACGCGACCGGACGCCTCCTCCGGGAGGACGTGCTGGACACGAGCACGGACGGAACAGAAATCCTAGATGCGGAGATCGTACTGTCCAAGCAGTACAGTACGGTCGCGCTCTACGGCTCCGGAATCGAGCTGAGCGGGAGCGCGTCGGATGGCGAGAGAACCGTTCGGGCGACGTGCGTACGTTGTAGTATCGTTCGATTACCGGACGGCCGTTTCTTCCACAAAATCACCATCGCAATCGCAAACCCGACGAAATTTTCACAAAAACGTAGTCGAGCAATTCGATGTCCTCGCTCGGCGTGTACCTGCACGAAAACAAAAGAAGACAGAACCGTGTGAATCGTGACAGACACTTTCGAACGACTCTGAAACACGCACCTCTTGACACATCTACCGGACAGAGAGGACGCTCCGTCCTTCGACGTGGCTTGCGTTCGTGTAGGCGAGCGAAAATTCAGCCTTTTTCACGGTTCGGACGCGACACTCGATATCTGCGAATCAATAAACAAGGAAATAATGAAGCTATGTAATAATGAAGCTATGTAATAATGAAGCTATGTAATAAATAAACTAGGATATAATTAAACTATGAAATAAATAAACTATGAATTAAATAAACTAGGAAATATTGAAGTTATGTAATAAATAAATAAGGAAGTAATTAATCAATGTAATAAATAATTTAGGGAAAAAATAAGCTATGAAATCAATAAACTGCGAAATAAATAAACTGTGTAATAAACAAGCTATGAAATAAATAATCTATGCAATAATTAGGCTATGCAATAAATAAACTAGGAAATAATCAATATAATAAATAATTTGGGGGAAAAATAAGCTATGAAATCAATAAACTGCGAAATAAATAAACTGTAATAAACAAGCTATGAAATAAATAATCTAACAAATAATTAGGCTATGTAATAAATAAATTAGGAAATAATTAATCAATGTAATAAATAATTTAGGGAAAAAATAATCTATGCAATAATTAGGCTATGCAATAAATAAACTAGGAAATAATTAATCAATGTAATAAATAATTTAGGGAAAAAATAAGCTATGAAATAAGTAAACTGCGAAATAAATAAACTGTGTAATAATTAGGCTATGTAATAAATAAACTAGGAAATAATTAATCAATGTAAAATAATTTAGGGAAAAAATAATCTATGCAATAATTAGGCTATGTAATAAATAAATAAGGAAGTAATTAATCAATGTAATAAATAATTTAGGGGAAAAATAAGCTATGAAATAAATAAACTGCGAAATAAATAAACTGTGTAATAAACAAGCTATGAAATAAATAATCTATGCAATAATTAGGCTATGCAATAAATAAACTAGGAAATAATTAAGCTATGAAATAAATAAACTGTGAAAAATTGAAGTTATGTAATAAATAAGGAAATAATTAATTAAGGTAATAAATAATTAAGGGAAAAAATAAGCTATGAAATAAATAAACTGCGAAATAAACTATTAAATAATTTGCTATGTAATAAATAGACTAGGAATGAATTAAGCTATGAGATAAATAAACAAATAATCATGAAATAATTAAGCTTTAAAATAATGAAGCTATGAAATAAATAACCTTTGAAATAATTAAGCTATGAAATAAATAAGCTACCTAACTAAATTAACACGAGCGATCTGAGCTTGTGTCGCACGCCAGCGTGTCCGTGCGCTCACCTGTATGAAATCCCGTGTCCGAAGAGGTTCCTCCGTAACGATCTCAACTCGTACGGTAGGATGCTTGGACGACGTGAGCGATTTCACGATTTTCGATGATTACGCGCGGACGGAACAGAGGTCCTAGAGGCGGCGACCTCGGACGACGGGATCCGGGCGTCTACGTCGGACGAGGAGGTCGTCGCTGCGACGTCGAGTGTCGAGGTCGTGGCGGCGGAGAGACGATTATCTCGTCCTCTTCGTTCGCGTAGTACAATCTAAAGCGCACGATTGTTCCTCACTTTAGTGTAATTCACATCCGGCCCACTCGTATCTTGCACAGACATTCGGCGACAGTAAAATCGAAACGTTAACACTTGCCCGTGGCGGTCCGTCACGCAGTTGAAACCGATACAAAATGAGATAGAAAACAAGATTGACAATAAGTAGCGTACGAACGGATTCGGCGACAATTGAAATTATAGAAAACGACGAACAAATCGAACGTGTACTTCGATAGTATGTGAACGAGCAAACGACGCCGACGACCAACGCTTTCGAACTGAGATCGTCGCTGCCGGCCGGCCGCTATTTATTCCCATGCACGGAACGGTCTCGTAACAACCGAAAAATGAATCTGAAACACGAACGAGACTTACGCAATCGCTTCGAATCGCTGATGCGACATGAACGCCGGAGTTCGGTAACGTGTCTCGTATGCGCGTCGGGCCGACCATGTTTAGGTAACAAACGAACGTCGTACGTTTCCGAGCGAGAGACCGTATACGCCCTGCAGGCGTGTGCGATCTTCCGTCTCACTGTCGTCGCGATGCCGTGTCCGTTTCACAGCTCGACGAGTTACACTAGTGGTTCTAAAACACATTTACGGTCGAACGTTCCAGAACAAATGCTAGTAAAACCAATAGAAACTAACTTGACTACTTGATTATTTTGATTTTATGCAAATTTATATATATATATATATATATATATATATATATATATATATATTATGACACATAAATATTTCCATCTCAATTAAAAGTTATCACGGACATACAGGACGATTTCTTCGCTCGATTTTTATGAAATATTGACACCACATGCTCAGATGTATTTAGTACATAACCCAGTACTCGGATCCTCCAGCATAACTGACGATAATTAATAAAAAAATATATCAATGAACACTGAAACAACAACACATGAAATGACATCAGAGTCAAACGTCATCTGTTATTTCGATTGATACAAAAGGGCCCATTGCATGCTAGATTTGAACAGAATTTTACCAAAACATACTCTGATATAATCAGTACGTACCTCAGCATTCAGATATTTTGACACAATTGACAATAATCAATAAAAATATATATTACTGAACACTGACATCACAACACATGAAATGACATCTGAATCAAACGTGAACATCTGAATCTGAACTGAACAAAAAAGGTAATTATTTACATATATTAATTAAATATATGCAAATAGGGATGAGTAATTGATGAAACAAATATGTTTTGAAGTATTTACAATTTCATGAAATAATGCTATTAAAGTATATGTTTTAGTCAACCAAACGTAATTAGAGAGAAAAACTTTGACTGAATGTTAGCAGAACTGCCTTTAAGCGAATATGCGATCTCTTAGCAAAACTGCAACAACTATTTAGACGAAGTTAGACGTAAACATCTCGTATATGCATGTATACATATATATATATATATATATATATATATATATATATACACACATTTGGGCACATGTGTGTATGTATGAATATGCAAGCATACATGAATTAAAAATCAATTAAATAATTACTAACTAATTAAGAACTGAAAAATTAAAATAACGAAGTTACCTGTGTGTCATGCAACCGACCGTACACAAAAAAGCTAATTCTTTACATACGTTAATTAAATATATGTAAATAGGCGCGAGTAAGTGATGAAACAAATACGTTTTGAAGTATTTACAATTTTATGATATGAGGTAATGAAATTAAAATTTTTTGTCAGCCAAACGTAATTAGAGAGAAAAACTTTGACTGAATGTTACCAGAACTGCCTTTAAGCGAATATGTGAACATATATATGTATGTATGTATGTGTGTGTATGTATGTAAATTATATATATATATATAAATTATAAAGTATATGTTTTAGTCAACCAAACGTAATTAGAGAGAAAAACTTTGACTGAATGTTAGCAAAACTTCCTTTAAGCCAATGTGCGAACTCTTAGCAAAACTGCAACATCTATTTAGATGAAGTTAGACGTAAACATATATACATGTATACATATATATATATATGTATATACATTTGGGCACATGTGTGTATGTATGAATATGCAAGCATATATGAATTAAAAATCATTTAAATAATTACTAACTAATTAAGAACTTAAAACCAAAAATAACTACGTTCCTTTGTGTTATGCAACCGAACATACCCATAAAACACGAATTATTTACATATATTAATTAAATATATGCAAATAGGCATGAGTAATTGATGAAACAAATATGTTTTGAAGTATTTATAATTTCATGAAATAATGCTATTAAATTATGTGTTTTAGTCAACCAAACGTAATTAGAGAGAAAAACTTTGATTGAATATTAGCAGAACTGCCATTAAGCGAATATGCGAACTGTTAGCAAAACCGCAACAACTATTTAAATGAAGTTAGACGTAAACATATATGCATACATACATACATAGGCATATATATATATATATATATATATATATATATATATATATATATATATATATATATATATATATAATTGTATATATGTATATATATATATATATATATATATACATGTAGGAGCATCTGTGTATGTATGAACATGCAAATATGTGTGAATAATCAATTAAATAATTAGTAATTATTTAAAAATTTAAAACTAAAAATAACGTAGTAATCTGTTTGTTATGCAACCAACACACAGGAGAAAAGTTAATTAATCATATATATTAATTAAATATATGTAAATAGGCATGAGTAATTGATAAATAAAATATATTTTAAAGTATTAACAATTTGATAAAATAATAGAATAACAATACATGTCTTGGGCAAGCAAAAATACAGCGAGAAAAACATGACGGTTACTTGTAGAACTACTTGCACATCAATGTGCGAACTTTTTAACACCGATTATAACATTCGCCCAATTAACACCGAACTGGAAACACTGAGTCGATCGTGTTCTTTGAACGATTTCGATCGATGATGATCTACCTTTCGAGCGACACGAGTCTGATATATTTGTCTGCACACAAGCCTAATTATTGTCTGTACTGTTCGGTCGTTAAGATAAAACAGACTATTTAAATCGGAGTTCTCAACATACGTATACATTTCTGAGATGCAAATAGGACTGAACAAGTCTGAAAAATGATAATTGACATTGAAATTGTAGCAAATGTGCTTTGGTCCACTGTAGGCAGGGCTAATCATCCAGAGCTCACTAGCTAGGACGGCAGCTCATGGAGACACACTCAGTCAACGTTTCAATCACGTAAGAACCATTTATATATATAAATATATGTGTGTGTGTGTACATTTATTAATTGAATGTATCTAAATATGTATGAGTAAATTGCAAAATCAAATATGTTTCAACATATCACCAATTGAAAAGAATAATAATAATAATTCGATGTAATTAATGTGCGTGTTATGCAACCACACCAACACCATGAAGATTTTGAAAATAAAACATTATTATTGGAGAGCGAACGGACGAACGGTAACCGTGTCTGTTTTGTAACTGGAATGAATCAATGTCGACGTCGGGATGTGAATAAGGGCAGGGATTCTATCGTTCAAACATTGAAGGATATCGGATCGATCGGCCGTGTACCCTTCGATGGCGGACTGTTCGAATCGATAGCAGGTTAAACGTAAAGAACAGGAGAATGATCCACGTAAGATTTGTGCCGATTGTTCGGAAGTATTGTAGATGATGATTATTATTATGAAAGATAATAATGACAGACACACATTACGAACCCAATATAAATAAACACACGAATGAATATGATCTGTGACAGTGATGCTTTAATTATAATCAATTGCCGTTGAATGATGAACTGGACGAGACCTCGTATCGACAAGCGGATCCATGTTCGACTCCTCAACACAACGTTTCTTCTCATGTAGGAACTCTCTGAAAAGAACGCAGACCTCATTGACACGATTCACGGGCGATTGTCGGAAGTAAACATTAAAGAAATATACTTCCACCTTTTTTTCGGCGTCGTTCCAAGGCCATGAATGTCGAGTGACGTCCTCATCGTTTCGATATCCAGACGAAACGACGACTCCCCGTCGAGTTGTCATTCGACAGAGACGGCCTGAAATTCATTTAATAAAAAACGAACGCACGCTCCTGCTCATTCATGTCGATTCGTTGCAGTCTTGAATGTCTCCCTGTCGTTCTGTTCGGGCCCAGCACTTGGATCGTTTTAATTCGACGACAGATTTGCAAGAAATCCGAATAACTCGACAAGTGATTCACAAACCATTTATGTGAACAATGAGGGAGTGTCCTCGTCGACACTCCGGAGTTCTGAATTAGGTGAGGCGGCCTAGAAGAGGACCGCAGACGATCGATCTGTTATTTCGATGAAGAATTCATCAGACTCACAGCCAGGACGTCGGAGACCGGCGAGTCCGGTGATCCTGTGCGTAAAAGAACGGAGATGGACAAACGTGTCGCGGTTCAGTCGAGATCCAAGTGTTAAACCGAATTCGAACTGATCAGATAGTCCCGTCCCTCGTGTTCGTCCCGCGTCTGCGTTTCTGTCCCGAGTCAGTCTCGGGTTTGGTCGTACATTGCGTCTCCCAGTATGTCTATACGTCACGGTCGTTGTCTTTCCATTCACTCGTTTACATTTACTTATCACTTATTGTTGTTACCAAATGTTTTTTACCATTTCAGTGTGTGTGTTCGAACGACTTGTTCTCAAACACCACACCGACTCACAAACACCTAGCGACCTCGTCGCTTCTGAATCCCGCGTCGTCCCGCGTCGATAAATTTCACACGACGACCTGAAAGACCCATACCAAATCCTAAATCCTGCAGACTACCTTTATGGGGGACGGACGGGAGGCCGGCCTCCCGCCGCCGCCCAGCGCACGCTTCGTCCGAAGACAACGTGACGACGGTACCCCGCAGGTCCTGATTTGCACCCGAGGCTCTGACTGAAGCTAAGTTTAGCCGCGGTCGGGTGCGGGACGTGTCCTCTTATGCACAGCTAGATACGGATCGATAGCGTGCCGGATTCGCGGGGGTAACCCGATCGGTCAACGGAAGGATCGGGTTGCAAAATGTAAATGACGAAAAAAAACCACGGAGGAAGCCGAAACCGTCGAACATACAAATCTCTAGTGAACCGGAACACACGCGTTGCGATCGAAACGCACCCCGGCGTGGGACACCACCGGGAATGAGATCCGATCGCACCGCGTCGGTATTTCAGAGCCCCTTTTGTTGCCTTTCGATCTCGGCTCTGCGAGCAGACTGTCAAGGGTTTAAAACAGTCCGTGTCGGATATGATCGAGAGTGACCTGAGCTAGTTGACATTTCTAAGAAACGTTGGACTGCGGGCCGGCCGACACACGATCGTTCGGCGACCGGCTTGGCCCGCCCCTGCATTCGTCGCCGATATCTTTTCATCCGGCCGATGGTCGGACAGGGACGGTGACCGCTCGACGACAAGAGCGCTGGCGCGGGGATCGCTCAACAGCGCGACCGCTGAGGCGAGTGCCCGCATCGACAGCACAGGTGCCGGGGCAAGTCACGCCCTGCCGTTCCACCGTCGGGAGTCGCAACGTCTCTTATACGCTAGGCTCTTAGGCGAGACTACTCCAGACGACGAGTCCCTCCCTTTTCGGTGCGCGACTGAAACCCCTGACACGAAAGAAAAACGCGGGTTCAAAGCTGACATACGACAAATAACAGTTCTAATAGTGCTTAACTAAACCCCTTTTCACCTGCAAAAAATACAGACATACTAAACCTGTGATTGAGTGCGACGCGCTCTTTCTTCACTCTCTGTCTCCGCCTCGATCGCCGCCTCGGACAGGAACCACACACAGCGGATATTCTACTCTATTGATATATACAGCCGGACGGTCGTACGTCCGGTCTGATAATCAAAATGCAAGCAAGCACTCCCGGGTGCCTCCCTCCTGCAGAGCCTCGACGCGCGCGCGACCGTGCGGGCCACCTGGACAGGAGGTCGAGGACGCACTCGAACGTTCGAACGACACTCGGTGTTTCACTACTTTTCGCGCACACACAAAAGTAAATATGGAAAAATCACTCTGTCTTAGACGGACGCGATACGAAGTTATTTTTGAAAAAACGACAAGGACGGACGATTCCGAGTCGTTTTTCGTGAACGCGATCGGCAGCGGGTACCGAACCGGCGAACCGACGGACCGAACCGAGCCGGCGCGAGAGACGGACGAACGATACGAGAAGGAATTCGGGATGCGCTGCTGGGAAGATCCTAGGCTGGAAAGAAACATGATTAGACATGGCGTTCGCCATCGAATCGCGAACGGCACGTGACAAAGACTGCTGATTCGCCCCCGCTGAACACACAAAACCATCGACGGATATCCTGCTCGCTTTGCGGTGAACACATCGCTGCCTCGACACCTGCACCTCGACGAACACACGAGCAGGATAACACCTCAACAGGAGGGCCTCAACAGGAACCGTAGGTGGGTGGGAGGACACGAAATGAATTTAACCGAAACTAGTATAGACAGTGAAAGGAATTTACTTGTTTTTCAAAAAAAAAAAATGCAAATAACTACAAAATACACGAAATGAAATCTACATTAATCTTCGTGAAAAGCAAACGCAAACAATTTACATGACTGACTGCCGGCCGGCCCGGCCGAGAGCTCGTCCCCTCACCCGCGCCGACGTTCCGACTGAACGATGCGTGGACATCAACGACTATGAATTACTGCCGGCGCTAGCACCACACCCCAGTGTGCGTACAGGCACAAGTACGGTGTCGACGGCGAACCGACGATCGTCCGCACGATGCCGCATCGTCCCGCCGACCCACCGGAACAAGTGTGACGACGAGCAACTCTCAAAAATTAATGCAAACCAAAACTAAATCTAATCGAATGCATGAAACGGATCAGCAAAGAATTAAACAAAAGAACATTATGCGAAAATCGCTTAAATTTAAAAAAATCTCACTCGATCGTGGTACGAAGTGAAATTCAACAAGAGAACAGTTAAGCTACAGTTACTTGAAGCTACATCCTGACATTTGAATTCTGATCAAAGACTCTACAAAAAACAATACAATCAATTTCTACAACAAGATAAACGGTACGAGGGGGCATGAGGAGCTGAAAATCAAGTAAATTATACGAAAATCAATGATACTTAATGGTCGAATCACACGAAGTCCAGTTCGGCTGCAGGTACTGCTAGTAATCTGTACAGAGAGGAGTGAGGAAACTCTACATCCATCACTCTAAAATGACAGCGGAACAGGGTCACAAAAGAATCTAAATGGGGGCGAATTTACATTCAAAAACGATTGAAATTTAGAAGAATAAAAGATAAATTAATGCTCTTCAAATCTATACACAAATAATTAAATACTAGACAGAGACTTGAAAATTAACAGCAATGAAATAAAACACACAACAAGATATCTGTTAAAATTTCTACGGATTCAAATCCGCAAAATTCAAAGCATAATTCATAAGTTTTAGGGTAAAATGCAAGGAAAATAATTATGAACGAGGGCTGTAAAGTGATTTATAAGGAATAAAAAATCAAACATAGAAAACTTGAATGAAATCTACAGAACTGATCGAGGATTCGAAGAATGGTACGAGGAGGACGTTCGTGTTTCGACCGAGCTGAAAATCACATAAAATAAAACACAACAATGCCTAAAACACTCCTCGTACTCTGAAGAACATACCGCGTACTCGCCAACAACGCCAGCAGCGTCCGTCGTTCCCTCGATGATCCGGAACCGAGATCTGGACGCGGGTGTCAGATCTTCGTCACTTCGGGACGAAGCGACGGACCGACATCCGCTGCCGAAGCGGAAGACGACAAAAAAAAAACACGGAACCGACCGGAAACGCGACGCGGATATACGACAGCCCATCGCACACATACACACGCCCACGCACACGGTCTCATCCACACGCCACGTCCTTTTAGTCGCCTCGTACAACAAGCAGGAAATACTGCGGCCGAATTCTGATCCCCGGCCGCAGGGATGCGTCTCCGACGTCGCTCCGTCGACGGTCAGCCGCACGTCCGTACGGTCGGGGCTTCGGAGTCTCGTCCGGTGCATCGAACTCGGTGGACGCCGGCGATGATCTGAAACGCGAGACGGATCGTTCGAACAAAGAAGTTTATAGGAGACCGGTCGACGTATCTATGCAATTTGATCGTTCGGAAGTATTATTTGCAAGTATTCCACAGTGTATATGTATATATATATATATATATATATATATATATATATATATATATATATATATATATATATACATATATATATATATATATATACATATATATATATATATATATATATATATATACATATATATATATACATATATATATATATATACATATATATATATATACATATACATATATATATATATACATATATATATATATACATATATATATATATATATATACATATATATATATATATACATATATATATATATACATATATATATATATATATACATATATATATATATACACGAGGTCAGACAATTAACTAATGCGACAAAATTCAAAAATCGAGTATATTTAAAAATTAAGGTACATCGCTGCGATCCCCTTCAAAGTAGTCCCCTCCCGCATCTATACACTTGTTCCAGCGAGTTTTCCACTTTTCGTAACAATTCTGGAACACTTCTTGTGGGACCTCTCCGAGTACCCTCGTCACAGATTCTTGGATATCTTCAACGGAGTCAAAATGTCGACCTTTGACGAATTTTTTCATATGGGGGAATATGAAAAAGTCGCAGGGTGACATGTCCGGTGAATAGGGCGGTTGTGGTAACGTTGCGATGCCTTTAGACGCCAAAAACTGAGAGACACTGAACGCACTGTGACAGGGAGCATTGTCGTGATGCAGAACCCAAGTCTTCGCGATCTCTGGACGCACTCTGAGCACCCTTTTTCATAATTTTTCGAGCACATTGCGGTAGAATACTTGATTTACGGTTTGTCCAGGTGGTACGAACTCTTTGTGAACCACCCCTTTGCTGTCGAAGAAGCAAATCAACATGGTTTTCACTTTGGACTTGCTCATTCTCGCCTTCTTTGGCCTTGGTGCTCCAGGGGACAGCCACTGTTGGCTTTGTCGTTTAGTTTCGGGGTCATATTGAAAGAACCAACTTTCATCACCAGTAATAACTCGATCGAGAAGAGTAGGATCACTTTCAACCTGCTCGAGACAATCTTGAGCGATGTTCATTTTCGTGACATGCACTACTCGCGCGTTGTTACAAAACACTAAACAGCTGGCGAAGAAATGATCGTACGAGGGTGGTCAAGGTCTCAATCGAGAGAGTAGGGATCTGCTATTACGGCGGCGGAGTTACAGGTTCGCAGTGTTACCACAGGCCGAGAAAAAAAATCGGTCGCATTACTTAATTGTCTGACCTCGTATATATATATATATATATATTTGGAAGTAGAAACGCCGATATGACAAGCCAAAAAAAAACAT
>CM068324.1:3177397-3244897 GCA_034766995.1 Acanthacorydalis orientalis
GGTCTTTCACATTATCTATTAGTTTTAATTCTCTTCTCTTCTTCATTAGACATTTAGTTTTTTCTGATATTTTCTTATTTGATTTTATTTTAAGGATTCCTCCTATTTCTTGCACGGATTCTTTGATAATTTCAACCACTTTATCTTCTACATTCGCATCTGCGTTCTCCAATATGTCAAAACGGTTTTTTAATTCTATTTCAAATTCTACTTTTCTCTCTTCTAGAGTTTGAATATTAATTGTCTTCCTCGGAGTCCTGAAAAGTTTTCTTCTTTCCAGTCTTGAATTTATGCGTATTTTGCTTCTTACCATCCGATGATCGCTCCCGGCATTAAATCTATTTAATACGGAACAATCTTCCACAATTGATTTTTTATTTACCAGGATGTAGTCTATTTCGTTTTTGATGTTATTGGGACCTTTCTATGTCCATTTCCTTTTGATATTTTTCTTGAAAAAGGAGTTCATTAGATACAAACCCGTGCTCTCTGCAAAATCAATTAGTCGATTTCCTCTTTCATTCCTTGTTCCGAAGCCAAATTTTCCAACTACATTATCGTTTTCTTGCCTTTCTCCGATCTTTGCGTTAAAATCTCCCATTATAATTTTGTAGTGACAGTTTCCCTTGTCGTTAAGTTTTCCTAGTTCTCGGTAAAAAATCTTCAACTTCTTCGTCCTTATGAGCTGTTGTAGGCGCGTAAACTTGCATGATTTGGATTTGATACCTCTTCGATATTTGAATTACCAATCTCGCTGCACGTTCTGATGTGCTTTCTATTTCCACAATGTTGTTACAATGTTGTATAAATATATATATATATATATATATATATATATATATACATATATATATATACATATATATATATATATATATATATATATATATATATATATATATATATATACATATACATATATATATATATATATATATATATATATGTATATATATATATATATGTATAAATTTATGTATATATGTGTATATACATATATATATATATATATATATATATATATATATATATAAATATGTCAGCACAGGCCTGGTGCTCGGCCTCATCAATTCACTATGACTGTCCTTGACAACACAGCGAGGCTTGAGCGACGGTGTGTACGAGAGTAATCGCAGAGTGCGGGCCTGTCGTGCCGTATACGAGGGTGGTCCAAGAAGACCCGGCCTGCGCTAGAGATGGCGGTAGTTGTTTGAAAAATATCACTGTATTAGAAAGTACACAATCTATAAAGCATATTTTTCAAGTTTGAGGAGGCCACGTTGTTTAGTATTTGTTTGGCAGCCATCAATAGTGAACGTTTTCAGTGAATTTGTGAAAATGGAGGAAATTGGTCATCGTTACGTGATACAATACTTTTATTTGAAAGGGCTCAGCCCAACGAATATAAAAGATGAACTGGATTCTACTCTGGGCGAGTCTGCTCCTTCGTTTACAACAGTGAAATATTGGGTAGCAGAGTTTGAACGAGGCCGTACGAGCTGCCAAGACGAGCATCGCAGTGGTCGACCAAATGAGGTGACGACTCCAGAAATGGTGAAGAAAATCCACAAAGCGGTACTGGATGATCGTCGACTGAAAGTGCGCGAGCTAGCAGACATAGTAGGCATTTCAAAAAGTGCGGTACATCGCATATTCTCTGAAAATTTGGACATGAGAAAGCTGTGTGCAAGATGGGTGCCGCGTTTGCTCACACTCGAGCAAAAACAGTGTCGTGAAGATGCTTCAATTGAGTGTTTAGCGAAGTTTCACAGCAACAAAGCAGAATTTTTGCGCCGTTTCATAACCATGGATGAAACATGGGTCTATCACTTCACACCCGAGACAAAAGAACAATCAAAACAATGGACTGAAAAGGGAGAACCGGCTCAAATGGAGGCGAAGACCGTTTCATCTGCAGGCAAGGTCATGGCGTCGGTTTTTTGGGATGCGCGTGGGATAATTTTCATTGAGTATCATGAAAAAGGAAAATCTATCAACGGTAAGTATTATGCGAACTTATTGCAACGTTTGAGCGAAGAAATCGAGCAAAAACGGCCGCATTTGGCTAAGAAGAAAGTGTTGTTTCATGAAGACAATGCACCAGCTCACAAATCCGTTGTTGCAATGGCCAAAGTTAATGAATTAAAGTTTTAATTGCTACCTCATGCACCCTATTCGCCAGATTTAGCCCCCTCGGATTATTTTCTGTTCCCGAACTTGAAAAAATGGCTCAGTAGTCAAAGATTTCCCAACGATGAAGAAGTGATGTCGGCAGTTAATGGGTATTTTGAGGAGCAAGACAGTTCTTATTATAAAAAAGAGTATCGAACTTATTGAACATCGCTGAAAAAAGTGTATAGAGCTGAAAGGAGATTATGTTGAAAAATAAATATATTTTTTTCCAAAATTTTTGTTTTCTTTGTTGGGTCGGGTACTTCTGGGACCACCCTCGTATAAACAACTATTAAATAAAAATGCAGCCAGCATGATCAGAGCGGGTGACGCTCAGAATGAACGGGTCCTCTATACCAAATAGATAATAATTGTCACTATTGTAATACTTCACCATTATTATCATAATCATCATTACTGAACTGAGCGATCTTCGGCGGTCTCATTTAAATTCCTGTACGAATAAAAACGTACCTGACACACATACACACACACACATATATATATATATATATATATATATATATATATATATATATACATATACCTGTGGGCGTTGTGAAATCGTCACACTGTTCCGCTAATTTATATCTAATAAAACGCACAAAGATATCATCGAAATAATCTAGACTAACTTTATACATAATTATGTGAGATCCATAGGTGCCGTTTAATAAAAAAAAAACAAGCCCTACATACACACACATGCAGACATATTTCAATGACGATGCGCGGACGTGCGTAAGTGTGTTTAGAGAAGAGCGGGATGTCGATGTACACGGTTGATCGAATTCCATTTCGGTGAATCGATCTCGTCTTATCTGCACGTTCGCGAACACGGAATGTCCGATTCCGTTTCAAAGGTAGATTTAAATTTGTTACGTTTAGAAATTTCATTGAGCAACTATGCATCTCACTTACAGTACGACACGTGGAAGTCGATTTTCGAACAACCGTACTCTAAATAATGACTGGACAAGTCGACCAGACAGGTGGAGAAAAATTCAAATTGAATTCTCATTAATTGAATGATACATTTGCTTGACAAGAATCGTAAGATTTAAACTGTGTATGAAGGAATCGATTCCTAAAACCTTATGTATATGTATATATATATATATATATATATATATATATATATATAAATGTAAATACGTATGAGCAAATTGAAAAATAAAATATGTTTTAATATATCAAAAGAATAATAATACGAAGTGACCAGATATGCTATGCAACCAAATCGAAACTTTAAATTATATACATCCACCATTTTTACGGCTTTATAATGAACGCACGTGCGTGGGTGTAGACCTGTCGGAAAATAGTCGTTTTTTTAATATATATATATATATATATATATATATATATATATATATATATATATATATATATATATATATTTAAGCACCAGACAATACTAAATCAGACACAGAATGACTAGTTTCAAAATGTACACAGTTTGATGAGAGGTCGGCCTATTTTCACATCCCTCTCTGGTCGTATTATTAGCATAGACAAACAGTTTGACAATAAAGTATTAATATTGTACAGTGAACGGTTGAACAGTGACCATATTTGTTTTAAAACTTGAATCGACGTCGAGGTATGAATAAGAACAGGGTTTTGAAAACATGTCCCGGTTCAGTCAGGATCAAAGTGTTAATCCTTATTCGAACTGATTTGCTATTACGGTCCTTCGTGTTGTCCCATGTCTGTATTATTGTCTCAAGTCGGTCTCGAGTTAATTGGTAGGTTGAATTCCAGGTCTGTCGAAATTATATCTATGTCATATTCTTTGTTTCTTCATTAATTCATTTACCTCTGTCCTACTACTGCTTATCGTTGTCAATAATTACATTAACCATTTCAGTGTGCGTTCGAATAATTTGTTCAAAAACACCACTGACTCACAAACACTTAATGATCGTTGCTTCTAAATCCCACGTAGAGAATCCCGCGTCGTCCACAATTAGTTTCACATAACGACCTGAAACACCCATACCAAATCCTAAATCCTGCGGACTACCTATGGGGGACGGACGGGAAGACGGCCTCCCGCCATCTCCCAGCGCACGCTACGTACGGAGACAACGTGGCGACGGCACCCTGCAGGTCCTGATTTGTACCCGAGGCTCTTACTGAAGCTAAGATTAGCCGCGGTCGGGTACGGGACATGTCCTCTTATGCAACGCTGGACGCGGATCAACAGCGTTGCCGGATTCGCGGGGGTGACCCGATCGGTCAACGAAAGGATCGGGCTGGAAAATGTAAATGACTAAAAAAAAACGCGGAGGAAGCGTATCGACCGTGGTACACCAGTGCAATGGTGAACCGAGGCACACGCGTTGAGATCTAAACGCACCCCGACTTGTGACGTCACCAGGAATGTGTCCGATCGCACCGCATGTGTTCCGGATCGCCGGTTTGGTGTGGTACGGTCGCGGCTCTGCGAGCAGACTGTCAAGGGTTTAAAACAGTCCGTGTCGGATGTGACCAAGAGTGACCTGAGCTAGTGGACATTTCTAAGAAACGTCGGACTGCGGGCCGGCCGACACGCGATCGTTCGGCGACCGGCCCGCCCCTGAATTCGTCGCCGATATCTTTTCATCCGGCCGATGGGCAGACAGGACGATGACCGCTCGACGGCAAGAGAGCTGGCGCGGGGATCGCTCTACAGCGCGACCGCTGAGGCGAGTGCCCGCATCGACAGCACAAGTGCCGGGGCAGGTGACACCCTGCCGTTCCACCGTCGTGAGTCGCAACGTCTCTTATACGCTAGGCGCTTGGGCGCGAATACTCCAGACGACGAGTCCTTCCCTTTTAGATGCGCGACTGAAACCCCTAGCACGAGAAAAACGCGGGTTTAAAGCTGAAATACGACAAATAACAGTTTTAAAAATGCTTAACTAAACCCCTCTTCACCTGCAAAAAATACAGACATACTAAACCTGTGATTGAGTGCGACGTGCTCTTTCTTCACACTCTGTCTCCACCTCGATTTCCGTCTCGGACAGGAACCACACAACGGGTCTACTACTGTATTGATATATACAGCCGGATGGTCGTGCGTCCGGTCTGATAATCAAGAAGCAAGCAAGCACTCCCGGGTGCCTCCCTCCTGCAGAGCCTCGATGCGCGCGCGACCGTGCGGGCCACCTGGACAGGAGGTCGAGAACGCACTTGAAGGTTCGAACGACACTCGATGTTACTACTTTTCGCGCACACTCACATCAATATAAAAAAATCACTGTGTCTTAGACGGATTCGATAGGAAATTATTTTTTAAAAAACGACAAGGACGGACGATTCCAAGTCGATTTTTGTAAGCGAGATCGACAGCGGGTACCGAACCGGCGCCGCGGACCAAACCGAGCCGGCGTGAGAGACGAACGAACGGTACGAGAAGGAATTCAGGATGCGCTGCGGTGAAGATCCTAGGCTGGAAAGAACATGATTAGACGTGGCATTCGCCATTAATTCACGAACGGTACGTGACAAAGACGGCTGATTCAATCGACTCTCCGTCTCACACGAAGAGTTACATTTCATAAAACGCCGAACTTTAAAAAATATATAAAATTTTCGGGTTCTAATCACAGAGGACCGTTGTCTGTTAACATACGAACTGGATGTCTTAAAGAGTATATAACTCATGAATTTACACGTAAACTCGATGGCCTCTTGTAAAAAAATGACTGCATGCGACCTAACGCCGCCAGGCCCGTCCCCAAGTTTGTCTCTTTCACCCGGCCGATGGACCGACAGAACAATGTCTGAACATCAACGACTATGAATTACTGCCGGCGCTAGCACCACACAAAGTGTGAGTACAGGCACAAGTACGGTGTCGACGGCGAACCGACGATCGTCCGCACAATGCCAGACAACACCCCACCGATCCACCGAAGTGGGTGTCGTAACGAATCTTAAAAGTCAATACAATCTAAATAAATCTAATCGAAAAGTCAAAACCGATCAGCAAAGAATTAAAGAAGAATCCACATTACGCGAAAATCAGTTAAATTTAAAAAATTGACAATGGTCTTACTTGATTGTGGAACAAAGTGAAATTCAACAAGAGAATAGTTAATTTATAACTACCTGAAGCGAGAACCTAATATTTAATTTCTGATCAGACTATAAAAGATTTAAAAAAATATAATTAATTTCAAGAACAACATAAACGGTATGTGGGTGCATGAGGAGCTGGAAATCATATAAATTATACAAAAACCAATTATTCTTCCATGTCGAATCACACGATGTCCAATTCGGCTGCAGGTACTGCTAGTAGTATGTACAAAAAGAGGAGTGAGGAAACTCTACATCTATCACTCTAAAATGATAGCGAAAGAAAGTTACAAAAGACTCTAAAAGGCGTGAATTTACTTGCAAAAACGGTTGAAACGTAGAACAATCAAACATAAATTAATGCATTTTAAATCTATACAGAAATAATTAAATTCTAGACAAAAACTCGAAACGAATCAGTAATGAAATCAAACAATACTGCAATATGTCTGTTAAAATTTCTACGGATTTAAATCTACAAAATTCAAAGCAGTATTAATAAGTTTTAAACTTAGATTCAAAGAAAATTATTGTGAACGAAGACTCTCAGTTGATTTACGAACAATAAAAAATCAAACGTAGAAAACTGAATGAAATCTACAAAACTAATCGAGGTTTCGAAAATTGTACGGGGAGGACGTTTGTTTTTAAATCCATACACAAATAATTAAATTCCATAAAAAGACTGGAAACTAATCAGCAATGACATCAAACACTATTCCAAGATGTCTGTTAAAATATCTACTGATTTAAATCTACAAAATTCAAAGCAGAATTAATAAATTTTAAAATTAGATGCAAAGAAAATAATTCTGAACAAAGACTCTAAAGCGATTTAAAAAAAATAATAAAACATAGAAAAAGGAATGAAATCTACAAAACTAATCGAGGATTTAAAATAAAATGGTACGTAGAGGACGTTTGTGTTCCGACGAAGCTGAAAATCACATAAAATAAAATACAACATTACATAAAACTCCTCGCTGAAGATCCTGTTTTGATCAATGACTTTGAAACATAATTATCTGGAAAAAAGCTACCTTTTACTTTTAAAAATACTAATTCATTATCAAATTATTAAAAAACAGACAATTGATTCGATTTCGACACAAGCTACGTTAAATATTTATCAAATTTAAAACTCGAAATTGAAAAAAATAAATTCTTTATTGCAAATTCAATCAGAGAATTTAGCAGTCAAAAAAGGATCATTCATCCATTTCGAAGTCAACTCCAACCCTGTACTCTGAAGAAAATATCGAGCATTCAGTCACAGTAGCAGCATCCATCGTTCCCACGATGATCCGGAACCGTGATCTGGACACGAGTGCCAGATATTTGCTGTTTCAGGACGAAGAAACGAACCGACATCCGCTGCCGAGGCGGAAGATAACAATGAAAAAACGCGGAACCGACCGGAAACGCGACGCGGATATACGGCAAGCCATCCCACACACACACATCGTCTCATCCACACACCACCTCCTTTTAGTCACGTCGTACGACAAGCAGAAAATACTGTGGCTGAATTCTGATCCCCGTCCGCTGGGATGCATTTTCGATGTCGTCCTGTCGACGGTTCAACCCCATTTCTGAGTGGAATAGAACGGTGGTTGGTATCTCGTATTTTGATCCAGTTCGACGATGTCGATTTTCGTGAACGCCGATGATTGTCTGAGAATGATTTGGATCGCTTACATAAAGAAATTTATAGATTATAGGCGTAGATCCATCACATTTTCAATTATAAAAAATACACACACACAAACATATATATATATATATATATATATTCCTATAGAGATCAAGAATGCTGTAAATCAGTAATACCGACTCTAATATTTGCAATATGCATTGGAACATATCAAGTAGCTAATGAAATTTACAGATTAATATGCATATCCAAAGCTGGCTATCTATCTATATATATATATATATATATATATATATATATATATAAGTATATATATATACATACATGTATATATATATATATATATATATGTATATGTATATATATATATATATATATATATATATATAAATATATATGTATATATATATATAAGTTTATAATTACACGTGTGCGGTTCGATTGACTGGCACTGCCAGATATCTTGTCCACCGATTAGCACGTGTGCCCCAAAATATATTAAAAATCATTATTAAATTCGAATAATCTACGATACACCAACATCCACTACGCAACCGAACGAGCACGATCCAGCGACGCGAGACGTTTTTTTAGCGAACACCGCCGACGCGCCGATGACATGAACGGCTACGCGTGCCACAAAACCGGAAAATTACAGTCGATCCCGTCGTCTCGTCAATTGGCATCCGTCACCGCACCGGGATCGAACGTCCGCCTCCCGTTTCCCGATCCCGTTCGCTTGACGTGCGTCGTCGCCATATATTGGCTCGCATATCCCGAGCCGCACAAACGGTCCGCGGTGAAAATATAAACGGGGCAGCACCCACCTGCGTTCAGCCTAGACGTCCGCACGTTTCGCCGCACGTCGTTCCAGTCTGGAGCGGACTTCTTCCCGGTACGATGGTCTCGCGTGACGTAACACACGGCCACAACCGCCGCAGCCGCCGTTGTCATCGTACATGACGCGTCCGGTGGGACGTCATGAAATTTTCGGAAAATATCGACACACTGGTTCGAATTTCGATTGAAAATTCGGATCGTTTCGACGGATGACAGCGCCGTCTCCAACTCCAATATCATCTGAATATTATTTATCTAATTTTCAACTGCGAACAAATGCACATATGTATGAATATAAATATATATATATGAGTATGTATCGATATTAATGTATATTTCATACTGACAATCAATAAAAACACTTGCATGTGTGTGAAATTTCATTCAAAATGCCTTAGTTGACCGGTCGGCCATCTTATCAAATCCCGTGTCCGTCACAGTTGCAGATTCGAAGACGAAATTCATGATAAAAGTTCGGAACAGAGCACTCAGAGCACTGATACGGGACGATGCGGCGTCCATCCATCCGCCGACAACATCTCCACCAATGATAACACACTTTTTCCACGCGAAAATTCGAAAAAACTACGCACATGTCGCCTGTCAACAACCAACAACGGCGATTCAAAACAAACGAGCATCGCGCATACAAGCGATCGAACGCCGAAGCCGAGACACGAGATTTCAAAGATCGACGACGAGACGCGAGCGTTCGAATCTGTAATTTGAAAATTCGAATCGTTTCGGCAGGAAATGATTCGAAACAATTAGATGTGCGTTTCGTCGTTCCACCGACTGTGATATTTATATTGTACCGATTCAGCGTCTAAAAAAACCATTCTTAAACGAAATTAAGATATGGGCGCTTTCGACACTCGAATAAGGTTTTAACAGTTGATCACTTTTTGACAGCCTTTTTTGTATATATATATATATATATATACATATACATATATATATATATATATATATATATATATAATTAAATAAATAATAAAATAAAATAAAGTTTATTGATAATCATTAAGCACATAGAATCTGGACAAATTTAAATGAATTGCTAAAGGAATAATACACTTTGGATTTAAGACCAGAACAAAAAGTTATACATATGCAAAATTATGGTGATTTGTCTTTAAAAACCTTTATATGATGTTTATCTGGATAAATTCAAAATTATGTCCGACATAAAATTCTAGATAATTTAGAAAATGCTATGGCATTAGTCATAGAAGAAGAGAACTTTCTATATAGTCACTCAGATCAATCAGCTAAATCCCTTGAGTAATATAAGAACAAAACGATCAGGCTTAGGAACTGCATTAAAATCAGATAACTCTAAAATCTCATATCCTAAAAATCGAAAGCACTTTAAAAACGATAGAGCTAAGAAATATTGAATTCTATCAATACACTCTTTATACAAATGGTCATGACACAAATAGTTACGACTTTCCAAATAATCTATGATAGCTTTGATAAAACAGAAATCGCTATTACATTCGCGAAATAGAACACGTTTCACAATTCTATAGAAGAACCTAAAGAACTCTTGCGCGAAACAGTGTTAGTCAGAAAACAGTTAACGAATAATAAATTACCTTTTAAACTCACACTAGAAAATATACTATATTGCGAAAAGGCTATAAACATTAAAAGTTACAGTAAATTAAACAGAATAATTTTCATTCATCGAATACCAATTGTAGAAAGAGGAAATTATGATTACTATCACCTATATATCCCCGACCAATACAAAAAGATAAAACCTTTAAAACAATCTTACCACGATCCAAATACCTCGTCCTTAATGAACAAAATTACGTATTTTTCGACAACACCCGAATGTCAAGAAATCGAAAAGTAATTCATCTGCAATAGATCCTATAATGATTAAGGAACAACAAACACCGTGTGAAATAAATTTATTAAAATATTCAAAGAACATAATAAATTGTGCACTGATAACAATCGGCATTAATTAAGTGAAAATACAAAGATTAGAAAACAATAAGTGGATAATAATTACATTTGTAACAATAGCAGCAAAACATACATGCGACGAAAGCAAAGATATTATTCCTCTTCGAGGAACATATATATTAAAAAATGAAAATAACTGTAAAATACAAACAGCAAACTTTCATATTCAAAGTCATCGAACTGTCAAACAAATTTAAAAACATTCAACTACATGAACTAAATTTTAAAAATAATTCAATCATACTTCCCAAAATTGACATTGAACCATTAAATTTAGAGAATATTGATTTAGATAAACTGAATATTGTAAAAAATGCATTGGAAATTCAAAAACAATTTCGAATAAGCCAATACATTTTCATAAAATAAATTTTTGGACGATAATATTGCATATTGTCATTGTTGTATCGCAATTATTTTAGTACCGAACTGATGTTAATATATATTAAATAGGTAGGAATATAATTGCGGAAATTCATATGAAGTAGAAGATCATAGAACGCAATTATTTTTCCACCGAACTAACATAATATAATGTACGTTTACGTACTATTTCCTTTGTGTGTTTCATTTTGATGTCATCAGATCGCTAGAAAAAAGATTGCGGTTCGAAATGTTAAAATTCCTATGCATTACCACAATTATTTTCCTAACGAACTTATATATATACATATATATATATGCATATATATATATATATATATATATATATATGCATATATATATTCATACATACATATATATATACATATATATATATGCATATATATACACACATACATAAATAATATATATATATAGATATATATATATATATATTCGAGAGAAAATTAAATGCATCTAATACATTAAAATTCATTTAGATTACCGCAATTATTTTGATACCAACATAATATAGTTTGCAGGAAAATAATTTCGCAAATGTGTGTGAATTTGAAAGTCATAAACCGCAATTATTTTTTTCCAGTATATCATATATATATATATATATATATATATATATATATATACATATATATATATATATATATATATAACATTTATATATATTATATTACTTCGGTAGGGAAACAATTGCTGTAATGTATACGAATTTTAATGTCATAAACCGCAATTATTTTACTACCAACTGTTATTTTTATATACTAAATTGGTATGAAAATAATTGCGACAATATATATAAATTTTATCGCTATAAACCGCAATTATATATATATATATATATATATATATATATATATATATATATATATCTATACTAGTTTGGTAGGAAAATAATTGTGGTAATGTATATGAATTTTAATGTCATAAACCGCATTTACTTTTCTACCGAATTGATATATATATATATATATATATATATATATATATATATATATATATAATAGATGTTTTGGGAGAATAGAAGAGAAAGACAGTTTCTAAATTTATTTACTTTATTGGATTTTTCTTTGTAAATGTCACTTTAGAATGTAATTTCTATCTATCTATATGCGGTTTATAGAGCCTGTCGACGCTTTCCGCTCTTCAATTTTTTCCTCCATTCCTTTCTATCTTGGCACAGCTGTTCGTCCAAACCTCTCTCCCTGATCAATTTACGGATTCCTTCGTTCCAAGATCTCCGTGGGCGACCTCGCTTCCGTCGTTCCGGCGCTAAATACTCCATCGCTTGCTTAGGCAGTCTTGTGTCGGTCATTCTCTTGACATGGCCGTACCAGGTGAGTTGTTTCCGCTCAATGTCCTCAATGATGTTGTCTTCTACGCCCATTAATTGCATGATCCTTTCGTTTCTAATTCGATCTTTTCTTGATATTCGACAGGATCTTCTTAGAGCATCCATTTCCATGGCAGCAATTCGTCTTTTATCCTCCTCTGTTGCTGACCATGCCTCCGCTCCATATAAGGCTATACTTTTAACCACTGTTTGGTAAATCTGCCATTTCCGTTGTTTTGATATTGTGGGGCTCCACCAAATACTATTTAGTTTCCTAATAGCTCTTCTACCTTGTGCGATTTTTCCTCGTATTTCCGTTGAGTCTTTGCCTTCTCTATTAAGTTTCACTCCCAAGTAGTTGTAAACCTCACAGGCTGATATTTTTTCATCATTGTCTAAATCTAATTCTGTAGTCGCAGTTCCCCCTACGCATAGATATTTGGTTTTGCTAATATTCATTTTTAGCCCTCCTTTCTCATACTGTTGTTTGAGCTTCTTAGCCATGTATTCGAGATCTTCCTTATCCTGCGCTATAAGAACCTGATCGTCCGCAAATTGCAAGGTATATATTGTGGTTTCATCATTAATAGGAAGGCCCATAGGACTACACTTTCGTTTCCAGTCTCGTAAAAGATGCTCTACGTAAATCTTAAAAAGGGTTGGGGAAATACAACATCCTTGTCTTAATCCTTTAGTTACGGTAAATCCATTAGATAAATCTTGGCCGACTTTAATTTTTGTTGTAGATTGGCTGTATAGTTGTTTCACTGCTGCAATCAGGGTGTGGTTTATCTGAGTTTGTTGTAATGCTTCCCAAAGTTTCACTGTAGGTATACTATCATATGCCTTAGCTAAACCGATGAATAGTAGGTGCAGTTCTCGCCCTGTTGCTATCTTCTTTTCTATGAGCTGTTTGAGGCAGAAAATGTGATCCATGCACGACCTTCCAACTCGGAAACCGCATTGTTCTTCAGCTTCTTTCCCCTGGTATTCTTGTTCTATTAGGCTCTTTAAGATTCTACCATACAGTCTGCTAAATGTTGATGTCACCGTTATACCTCGATAATTTTCACATTTTCTTATATCTCCCTTCTTATGAATTGAGGACATATATCCAACTTTCCATTCTTCTGGTATCTTATCACTGTTAATACATAAGTTAAATAGGTGAGTCATCATTCTAGCTAGTTTTACTGTGCCACTCTTTATTAATTCTGAAACTATTCCTCCTGGGCCACTAGCTTTTCTATTTTTTAATTTTTTCATTTGTTCTTGAACTTGCTGTTCTAGAATGTAATTTTCCTTTGTAAATATCTTCTTTCGATAGTTTCTGAAAAAATTTCAAGATGTTTGTCAGTAATAATAAAACTTTTGTAGCACATTTATGAATATGGCGTTGTTGTATTACAGTTACAATGTGTTAGTCGACAAAAAAATGACAACGTTACTGAGGCATTGAATTATGTTGTATTATATCTGAAGTATCCACGTTTAAATTTCGATTTACGTGGAATAAAATATTTTTTTTGTGAACGTGGTTAATCGAAAAGCATTGAAAATAAAAAAAATCAAAATCGGAGCAATTAAAGGATTAAAAAGATTATTTGTTGAAAAAATAAAACATTTTTTTGGAGATTAATTATAGAATAAAATGTATTATTCTAAATTTTTTTAATAATAAAATTTATTTTTGCAAAACATTTTCAAAATATCATTAAAAAGAAAACAACTGCGTTTCATTGTATGAATTTCGGTTACATTATTCGAATAAATTGACGTCACGCCGCCGCCGAAACCGTTCAGTGGAAACGCGGCGGGCGGTTTTCAAAGGTCTGCCAGACGACTTTCCCTGGATAGGGGCTGCCAGGCTTTTTTCTTTAATGTACACTATATGAACAGTTATTCGACAAAGGGGTCAAAACTTATTCAATGACGTAAGTTCATCGTCCAAAATGACGAATTTGAGCGGGTCCCGGACTGAAAATCCCCCGTTTCGGACTACCAGTATTGCGTTTCTTTTGTTGTCACGATTCCCACAAATGTTAAAAAAAGTTATTCGATGACGTAAGCAAAATCGGTACTAGCCGGACTATCAAAACAATGGAATCTTTTTAAATATAAAATGAATTATAACCTACCTTTTCAAGAAAAAGTTTTGCGGTCAACGTAATAACTCTAATTTATAAGAGAACATATTTATGTACACTGACAATATAATTCTTATGAGACAACAGGACCCAACATTTATACTGAAGTCGATATTTGGCTCCACACGTTGCCAGCACACAGGCTATGCGTGTAAAATTTTATGGTATCAAACAATTGTGGTTTCAGAAGTATTTTGTAATTAAATATGTCCAAGTTTGGAGCTGAACGAACGAGAGCGAGGCGTAAAAGAAAACAGTTAAACGAACCACCAACAATTGAAATAAAAATTTAAAAAGTAGAATGGAACGTATGCGCGAATGCAGAGCGAAAAAGACGCTACTTTATAATATCTTGCAAACTGTCACTCAATTAGTGAATTCTCCTCCATCCACCATAGAGCAGCAGTGAACCATCAACGAGTGCAATAGCCAATCCAACTTTCTTCATTGATATAAATTTAAATCATGGGTTACCATATAAAAAATTTCAGTCTCATAAAAGTGCCCATCTAATGTTGGAAAAACAATATATGAACAATCAATTTACTTTTGCGTGCTTCATTTGTGTTCGGATGCGTTGTAAAAACGACTTAAAAATGTAGTACAGAAACATGCAGAAATTGTTCGGGTGGCTTTTTTGGATAAAGAAATAAATAATTTGACAGCGTGTAGCTGCCCCCTCATCGCAAATATATTTCGAGAAGATCTTCAACTCTGCAATAAATTGGAAAATCATTTTGTTGTTAACGACAAAAATTCTGAACGAGCCTTCAAATTCCAATGTGAGCTGAAGAATTGTGTTTGGATATCGCGAACTGCATACAAATTAGTGAAGTCATAATCGCAAATTTAAATCATTGATTGTCAGACTTGACATTGTCAGAGGGAAAACATCAACAAAGAACGAGGGTGAAGTTGACACTAATTCTGTTTGTGAAGAACCATTGTCTTTACCATTCAGATCTGATGCACTGACTGTCTGCTCTAGTGATGAAAATGATTTCGCACCAATTCGCAAATGATGGCCTACAATGTCACATAGCGACGATAATTCTGATGAAAAAATGTAAAAAGATTTTTCAATTTTCAATAAAATTAAATGAATAAAGTGTTAAAATAAATTTATTTGAAGGCTTCTATCAATTTCTTTCCGATTTTCGAAGGAATTTAAGCATTCTTATTTTTCTGAATTTTCATAATTTTTCATGCGACTTTGGATTTATTTTAACTCATTGCGTTGATTTTATGTGGTTTTAGAAAATTATGGAACGTATCCGCAATTTTTCAACGTAAATTATATTTTTTGTGCAATTCTTTTATATGCGGTTTTCTGTGGAACGTATCTTACTGCATTACAAGAGCCGTGACTGTATATGTTTATAAACTCTTTCAATTAAATAAAATACTAACAAGCATAAAAATGATAAACTGCTTTTAGTATGATACAGATTTATTTTAACAGTGGTTCATTAGGAAATTAAAACATAAATTATTAATTAATAAACACTGCGTGACAACTTGCGTTCAATTGTAAATATCCATATAGATACAAGTACTTGTAAAAAAATAACGATGTCTCATCAATAAACGGATTGAGACTATATAGTATACAGCAGCGTTTCTCAACCTTTTTTTCGCGTGACCCAATGTATATAATATAACGTTTTGAAAAACCTGGTAGATTGGAATCACTGTATTTTATGTAAATAAATAAAATTTTGCATATTTGATAACAACTTCTACGTGTGAAATGTAACATCGAGTACATTTCTACTGAGAGCGGTTCAGACGAATTTCGATTTATAACAAATACTTCAATTTGTTTTTATTATTCAAATTGAACTACGAAAAAATGTGAGACTGACGATTTTAAATAACACAGGCTGTTTCAAAATTAAAATGGTTTTGAATTACATTTATTAGAAACTCTTACATAAATCATGAATACAATAATACAAGATAATATTAATGTCTTTGTCGTTTATCTTCAATTAATTTTTTAATTCTTACTTCAATAGAACCATTTAAAGTAATTCTCATTGTTGATTTTATTTTTAGGCGGTTTTGTTAACTTATTTTTTGTAACAACTATTATTGAATATCCATTTTCAACCAAATAAATCACTACAAATAAAAGTAACAATTTTTTTGCGTTTTCACTCAGAATTCGATATGAAATTCAATTTGTAACCAAAAATTTGGTAAATTTTTATGGTTACCTTTATACTTTTTTCCAAACTCTTGTTCGTCGATAATTCAATTAAATTTTCTTGTTCTAATGAAGTAAAATTGACCTTTTTGAAAATGATTTAACACCCACATATTTCCCAAATGAATATCTCCTGTAGGTGGGAAATATTGGAACAAATTTCTTTGAATTTTAATAAATGATTATGTATTACATGAGGTGTATCCAATAATTCCTTCTTTGTTATCATGTTGTCCTCAACCATTTGTAAGAATGATGGAAACATATCAAAGCAATCCATTTCTACGTTGTTTGATCAGAAGTCATTTTTAGTAATATAGAAATCTGATAAATAAGAACATTTCAGTAATGTTTTGTCCGTAGTAACAAATATTATCAAATTGGATCAATTTGTGTTTAAATTATCGCTTTCTATTAAAAAAATCCGTACTTTTATTTTTATATTGGTTATGACTTGTTTCCAAATGTCTTAATAGTTTCTTGATTTTGCATGAAGAGTTGAACAATACATTTCCACAGATAACACATTATGGTAAATCTATTCCATTTTCTTTTATGAAGATGTAACCATAATTAATATATTTTTCTTGATGACTATCAATAAAACTCGTGTCGTTTTGCTTCTTTTGCTAATGCTTCGCTTGATATAATAAACATATCTGCATTTATCCAAATTAGTTTCTTGAAAATTTTCTTTTTAATTATAAAAAATTGAGATAATTTGCTTTGTTTACTAATTGCTATACAAGAGGTGTAAGCTAAAAAGGGCAAAAACATAAAAAGAATTTTAAATTTTTTCCTATTGAAAATTTACTAAAAGTTTTCATTGCGATGAACTTTTTACATATAACGAAATAAAAATATTAATTTAAGAACTAAATGAAAACTTCAGTTATGAAAAACTGGAAATATAAAATTATCATATCATAACGAAGTACAAAATTTGGTAATATTGAACGAATCTCACAATGGACCGCGGAAAGTTTATTCAAAATAGACAAGTAAAATCTTATTAGTGTACTCACATTTTTTATTTTATTATCGAGTGACAATAATAATCATAAGAAAAAAAGTTAAAAAATATTCTGTACTTAACAGATGCATCTATAGTTTTTAGTTCTTACAGAATATTTCAGTATACAAATATTTGTGCGGACAGTATCAGCTATTATTTCGCGAACCATTAAATTTTAATGCGGCACAATACTAGGTCGCGAGTCATAGGTTGAGAGACGCTGCTACACAGGCCGCGTAAAATTGCTTTGACAGGAATTTTACCTATCGAGAGTGGCGAAATTCAGCTTCACGTCTCATGTAAATATAGATTAGGCGATGACCTCTGCTCTCTATTCCACATTCCAAGGTTCTACACATAACACTGGGCATTACGCACCACAAGAATGATGAGTTTATTAAAAAGCCAAATCTTTACACTGCAATACAAACTGATATAAAAAAGGGGAAATCTCGAGATAAAAGCAAATTGTTATATAAACGAAACTATTCAAAGTGAACTCAGTTGTTCAACGACATCTGATTGGCGATTATTGCTTTTCGTATTTTACGTTTTGAATTATTTCAAAACATACATTGAACGTAGATATTTTATGTGATAAGTGATATATGATAAGTGATTAATATCATACAGTGTACATTTTGAAGAAATCCTGAAAAAGTACAGTGGTACTGGTAAGTGGTGTATTACTTTCAATCCTCGGATCGATATATCAATTTTTCTCACCGATCAAATTAATCGTACCGTATGTCCGTGAAATGATGAATGTTAATAAATCATATAGGTTTTAAATTAATTTTGGAATTTATATTAAAATGTCTCTTCCAATCACATATAACCAAAACTATTTTAAACATATAACACAACTCATCCGCAATGTCACGACTGCAATTTTATTAGGTTTTTATTCAAATTGTTTTCATTGAAAAGTGCATTTTTCAATTAGAATTTTGTAAATGCTTCTATATGCTTTCTGAAAAATATTTAGGGATAATTGTCCAGTGTAATTATTTTTGAAAATTACATGTTTTCTATTCGGTGATAAATAATACCATTAGTCTAGCAGTTTCAAAACTTGCATGTTTGGTAATTTTTTTATTTTTAAAAAATACGATCCCAACAGTTTCAACTTTCTGCATTTTTCACCCTGAAAATCTCTGGATTCAGTATCATAAAAATCATATTTCGTCTATTTTAAATGTAATTAAAATGTACAAAAGTTCGTGCCTTTTTTTATAACTGATGATAGCCAAAAAACTAACAAAATAAATGAAGTTGTAAGAATTAGGCAAACAATAAACGAAGAGTGAAATTGATATATATATATATATATATATATATATATATATATATATATATATATATATATAGATCAAATATTCTATTCTTATTATAATTTTAAAAGCACATACATATATTTTGGTATATAAATTTTATGTTTTTTTCTGCAACTTCTTTGTGTACAAGTCAGCAAGAGGTACAATGGATCAAATGAGTGTCCGTACACTATCTTTTACTCTTAATACGTATTTTGTATGCAGCTAAATCAAACTTGATGAAACTTGGATTATGTTGCGTAAGTGTGTACATTTTATTGTTTTTCAAACAGCTATTTTATTAGTAAATAAATTTATGCCAGTCTAATAAAATATTATTTCGCGTATGTGAACAAATACATCAGAGTATTGATGTACTATATATTAATACTTTAGTTTCTTATGAAGTCAGATTCTTTCACAATATTGTACCTATTTCAACATTGTAGTGTTTATTAATTTGTTATTGCTTTTACCACACTAGTAATATAACGATTTTTAAGAAAACTAGGAAAACAACGGTGAACGAGATAAATATTATCACTAAATTGTATAATAAAGGAAAGTCTCTCTGATATTATCTAAAAGTATTGAGACTATCCAATATTTTTAGATAATATCAGAGAGACTTTCCTTTATTAACCATTACAAAAGTGTGTATTTAATAAATTACGAATACTACTCTTGTATCGAGTCAGTGAGATTTAATCACACATTCATTGTGCAGTCAGTTTATAGCAATGAATTTAGCCACACACATCGAGTGGCTCAAAAAAATATTCATAAAATTGATGTATTAAATTTCATATATATTCCATAACAAGTAAATCAATTGGAATGAATCTTCGATTCAATTACACGATAGTATATTTACTTACCTCTCAAACGGTACCAATATTGTTATAAATAATATGATTTGTACTAATGTAATAACATTTCGTTTCGGTCATGAAAAAAACGATAGACCCAAAAAATATTCATACGCTTTTTATCTTGCTATGATTTGTGGATATGATCATTCAAATAATACTCAGTAGAATATACTTTTGAGTTCATAAAAACTTTAAAATTAATTTATTTAATACTTCACTGTTAGTAAAACTGTTTTGAGTTGATTCTTATTTGAAATTCAAGTTCCTCCCGTATATTATCAATAGGAATAATGTTCAGAGATATTTTGAAGTTCTGTTGCAGTTCTAGTCGCACCATCGAAGAGATTTTTCCCTATATGGCGTATTATATAAATTTCATGTCGTCCCGATTATTTCGGTGGTCCACCGATACGACTTTTATTTACATTGGCGTTGTTTTCGTATTTGTTAATAATATATTGGATGGTGACAAAATATTTACATAATATTTTGTCCATTTTCTTTCATTACCCAATTTAAAGGTAATATTTGTCTCGACCACCGCTCTTTTCATGGTTCGTAGGCATTTCTATATTACCAAGATATGTCCCACGTGGTAACAGGAATAACACATTAGTAAACACTTCAATATCAAGATAAGATATCAATATCGTGTCAGCATCCAACTTGTTTATATGGTCTTACAAGAAAAAAGAGTATTCGTACACAGCGCATGAATACTTTTTCGTTGTATTTGTTTGCATACCCGAAACAATATGTTATTAAATTGGCACTTTTGTTTTATTTATTGATAATATTTGTATAGCTAGAAATCGAAAAAAATAAACTTATGCAATATAATCGAAGTTTCATTAAGTTTGCTTTAACTTCATATAAAATACATGTAAAGTGTAAAAGAGAGAGTGTATGGAAAATGTTTTAACCCACTGTATGCAACTGAAGATTTTGTGATAGCGGTCGGCAATGTCATGATTATTTTTGAAAAAAATGCTACTGTATATTTCGAAAACAGTGGACATATTTAAACAATTTCCAGCCGTATCGAATGGATTTCATCGAAGAATCTAGTTCAGAAATATGCGACTGTTTTTAACGATTTCGATAATCGAATTCATTTGAAATTATTTTCTAGTATTGTGCGTTTATTGTTTCTTACGTTTTATTTATTTATTATTAGTATCTATATTTATTTCGTACTAATAATTTGTCAATAAATAAATAAATTAGATACGTAACATTTGTTTTTTTTCACGAATTGCAAAATATACCGTAAATATAAATAAAAATAATTTAAATATAGTAGTACGGTATACTGACATCCAACAGAAAAAGTATATTTTATGTCAATTGAATCACAATTATATTTTAAAAATCTATTTCAATTAAACATTTTTAAATGGAATGCGTGCCAAGAATGATATTCATTTCACAAGTATTTAAATCTCTGCAAAAATACGACGTCGAGTGTGCTGTCAATTCAAATATAGCTATTCAGTCTTCTTAATAACTATTTTCAATAACTTCTTTGTTAAACGTTTAACAATAATAATATAAACGCCATAAAATGACAGAATTACAATATGTATTTGTCAAATTTCACATGTCAGTACAAAATTATTATTAAGTGTACTAGCGTGTCACTTCCATGAATTCCACCTGCTGAAATTGTTTCTTAAATAGTCTCACACTGCACAGCAATTTCGTGTGAATACCAGCGAGTACTGATTGATATAATTTTATCTTACGATAATTATTTTCTTTCCTTTACGGATTTTGTATTTGAATCGTGTCTCGAATAGTAGATATATTATTTTAAATGAAAACCCATTATGACCAACTTTTATATGATATATTTGGTGTGGTTTGTGAATTTATAATATGTTGTAATTATTTCTTTGAAATAAACTAAAATAAATGCGAAACCGTAAATTTGACTAACAATATTCAAACCAAAAAATGATTTGGATGAACACAGAGAATATCAAATGTATCATCATTAAAATATTTTCTTTTGTTCGCTATAATCCTACGTTATTTTTATTTATCAGAGTTTGTTCACCAAAATTCAACGCTTGCTTGAGATGATGAGTGATGATTTTCAATACAAAAAAAATAACATTCTCTTTAATGTTTTCCGAATCATCTTAGTGTGTACGCCTTTGACCTTCCTCTAATATTTATTATCTTTTTATAGACCAAGAACTATGGAACTGTCTTCATGCAATGAAAATCGTATTAGTGACCACGGCGTCGAGGAATCCGAAAACATCTCCACGACCGGTGATGAATTATTTGAGTCCCCGCCCGAACTGTGCTGTCATGATAAAACTAAGCTCTTGTTCGAAGCATCAAAGCTGGGTAATACAACATTAGTAAGAAAACTGATTGAAGAAACGGACGCCACTCACAGAGACGCAGTCATCAACAAGATTGATGAAGACGGAAGGACGCTTTTATACTACGCAGCCTCTCGAGGACACGTATCCCTATCCAGATATTTAATAGAAGAATCAAATATAAATCTCGCACATAAGTACGATTCTACACAAGACACGATTCTACACGTTCTCGCACGAATATCCGAAGAACGAGACGGTGTCGAGGAAATTGTGAAACTGTTATCAAGCGTCAGTTTAGTCAACTCTAGAAATAATAATCTTCAAACTGCGCTTCACTGTGCAGCTCAATTTGCACCAAATTCGATTTTCGAATGTTTATTGAACGCCGAATGTGCAGATATTTTCGTTGTTGACGATTACAAGGAGACAATTTTACACGCGTTAGTAAAATCTCGCAGCGAGGGAAAGAATGAATTTGTAAAAAAGTTGGTTTCACGGGGTATCTCTATCGAAGCTTGTAACAAACACGAAGTCACACCATTCCTCATTGCATGCATGTTCGGTACTCCGACGTTGTGCAACTTTTTAATCACAGAGATGCGAGCAGATATTCATGCGGTCGATTATAAAAACCGCACAGCTTTACATAAATTAATGCCGAATGAAAATGAAAACATCGTCGAAATTGTAGAATTATTGATATCGAAGGGTCTTTCGATCGAAGCTCGGGATGATGACGGATTTACACCATTCCTCACGGCATGCGCATTCGGCACTCGAAAACTGTGTCATTATTTAATCACAGAGTTGCGAGTAGATATTCACGCAGTCGGCTACAAACACCGCACAGCATTGCACAGTTTGGTACTCAATAAGAACGAAAACATCGTAGACATTGTAGAATTAATGATATCTAAGGGACTTTCGATTGAAGCTCGAGATAACGACGGATTAACACCGTTCCTCGCGGCATGCATATTTGGTATTCCGAAATTCTGTCGTTATTTAATCACAGAGTTGCGAGTGAATACTCACGCAATCAACAACAAAAACCGCACAGCATTTCACTGTTTGGCATATAACAAAAATGAGAACATCGTCGAAATTGTGGAATTATTGATATCGAAGGGTCTTTCGATCGAAGCTAGGGATGATGACGGATTAACACCATTCCTCGCGGCGTGCGCATTCGGTACTCGTACGTTATGCGAATATTTAATCACAGAGTTGCGAGTAGATATTCATGCAGTCTCCTACAAAAACCGCTCAGCTCTATATCATTTGAAATGGAATAGGAATGAAAACATCATGGATATTAAACGGTTATTGATTTCTAAAGGAGTTTATAGATAAATTATATTTTCTGTCTTCCGTGTTCAAGTAAGCTAAGCACACATAAATAAATAAGTGTTTGTGGTTAAATAGTGATAATTAAAAATATTCATATAAAAAGTTAACCGTGGAGGGAATTGATTTATTATTAATAAATATTTATTTTATTTACGTGCGTTTCTCAACGGAAAAATAAATTTAATTAAATTTCATAAAATCCAAACCAAATAGCTTTCTTTTAATAACACATTGAAGTTTGTTGTAACAATAATTTGCTTCGATGGTCGTCCCTGATGATTTGTTCTTGTTTTATCGATTGAGTATCGTTTTTGTAGCAGACATCAACATAATAAATCGATTGTTAGTTTATACGCACGCACACGCACGCGCACACACACGCACACACATATATATGTATAATGTATTTATGAATGTGTTATGTAAACACATACATGTACTTATTTTTCATCGATATATAAACATTTTTATTGTTCTCCCAATTTGTACTATTGGAATGTTAATAAAAATTATTTTCATATTTTAATATGTATATTTTTTCAATTCATATTTATCTTAAATTTCTGTAACCTAGAGAATTTATCAATAGAATAAAGAAATTATTTTTGTGATAGACGGAGCCTACTAGTCTATAAACGAAAGGACGTTACAGACTAACCAGTGAATAAATTTTAATAAATTGTGATAATTTTATGTCATAACAATTACATATTTACAAAAATTAAACGTACTTTTCATAATGGCTTAAACATGATTAATTAGTGGTATTAAGAGAATGACTAATGGTAAAGGTAATTATCCATAGGCACATGTTTGTAAATCAATGCCTGATATGCAGGGATGAAGGAACGCATCCAATTTTGACTTTGATATTAAAATTATAGATCATACAATGTCAATTAGAAACGAATTATTTTTAAGACCCACTTTATGTATACATATGTATATATATATATATAATATATATATATATATATATGTGTGTGAGTGTGTGTGTATGTGTGTAATGTATGTATCTATATATGTATATTGACACGGTTTCAATGCCAGGAATTTTTTTGATGCTGGTTAATGATGTATTCTTTACTCTGGCACCAGTTTGTTGTCAAGTTGTTCGAAGAAACAAGATAGTAAATCTTATCAGGATGATGAAATTAGCAACGTTGGGAGTGTAATAAATTTAATAAGTAACTATGATTATACCTACTTAATATCAGAAGTACAATTTTGCAGCGAATATAACAATAATATCGTCCAAATCGAATTTTTTTTAATGTATCAATTTGTTTTTATATACGAATAACCGAGGTTTATGTACGTTCTTGGTTTCTACCCCATTGGTAATTAAAATTAAAGTATGAGTCCGGGATCAGACCCTTTTGTAAATAATAAAATAACATTTGCTCTGTTCTCAGATATATAATATAAAAATAAATTATGATATGAAACGTAAATCTTGTCGCGGGTGGAGCATAAAATGTTATATGTAGATAAATATGAAATACATTTATACAAAAAAAAAGAATTCGGTAAACACAAGGACCGTTTTTATTAAATACACACAGACGTTTGTCGAAGTGCTTTATATACAAGTATGTCGTTAGGTCTTTCAAATGTTACTTGTTATCACCAAGTGAACTACATTGAAGTTATTATAAACATAATAAAACTAAATAAAATAGACAACAAATAATTCATTATTTTCCTTATCTGACCGTTATGTCAGTGTTTATATGAATGAATGTGACACAGGTAAACAGCAATTGGTTTATAAATATGTTATTATAATGGCATCTATATATATATATATATTTATGTTTATATATATATACATAAATATATATATATATATATATGTATATATATGTATATATATATATATATATGTGTATATATATACATATATATATATATATATACATAACAAGTTTTGTCGATTAACAACTAATAAAAAAAAAACTAATTTTGAAACTGTTACAAATATCTTCATTGAATATTCGCTCGGTGAACTGTGTTTACAGCAGAGTTCGTGAAGTACAATAATCGGATTTACAGAATTTCTTATGTTCTTACAATGCCCGAGAAAAGTATTGGCATAGTTGACATTTTTGTAATAGAGTGGGTATAACTGAAACATTTGGAAATATTTCATAACAAATTTATCTATTTTATAATTACAAATGTATTATTTTTTTAATAACATAAATAATGGTAATCATTCATTAGAATTGCAAAAATGGCATTAATAAAAATAGTCATTTATTGTGATAAAAGTGGAGGTACGAGTTTTGGTGATTTGAATTTCACTAAGAAGAATTTTCAAAAAACTTGAAATTAATAGTATTCGGTAAACTTTTTCTCCTTATCATCTCTTCATGTATTTGTCATTGAAAAAATTAATTTGTACGTCACTTACGGCTTTGTATTTTGCCATTTACGTATAATCACTTTCTTTAATTGAGATTTATTATTTATATTATGTTTTCTGATCTTCCAATGCAGTATATTTCATAATTTATCATTCGGATTTAAATCAAGAGATTGTAGTAGTGTGTTAAGGATATATCATACAAAATCCATTCTTTTACAACGTGGGATGTGCGTTTGGGTTACTTGTAATGTTGAAAATAGAAGTCATTTTCAAGGCCCAGCTTTTTTTGAGTTATTTTTCAAAATATTTATATAAACCATCTTATCCATTGTCTCATAGATGAAAACATGCTCTTCCACACCAGATGCCTGTCATAAACCCCACACCATTACTTCGTCAATCCTATGTTTCACAGTGCATAACAAATTTCTCTCATTTAATTCTATATTAGGTTTTCTCCAAACATATTCAATCATTACACTAAAAAATATTAAATTTACTTTCATCGAAGAAGGCTACTCTTTTCCAAAAGTTCATATTTTTGTTTTGGTGGTCTTTTGCAAAGTTAATTCTTTTACCTTTATTGTTTTCTTTTTATATAGGTTTCTTTCTTAGATACTCTAGCATTATAACCAGCATAATGCAATATATTTTGCACGGTTCTGGGTGTTTCAGTTTTATTAAAATCTATTGTTGACTGCGCTACTACTTCCTGTGAAGTGATTTTTGGATCTTATTTTTTTTATAACAGATTGTTCTTCTTTATTCGAAAGTTTCCTTGAACGTCCACTTCTTAATTGGTTGTCTAGGTTTTCCTTGCCTAAATCGATTTATTACACTTCAACTGTAAACCTGATTTTATTATTTTCCCAACAAAAACGTATGTTTTTCGTTTTGCATGCAAATCCAAAATAATTTTTCGTTCAGATAATGTAGTTTCTTTAGATTTCCGACCCATGGTTTAATTTTATTGCCACTGTACTATACAATTTGAAAAAGAAATGCACTACCACAACTTCAATGTGACACAAATAATGACTTACTGGGTATATCCGTGCGTATGAAAGTAATTGTAGAGTTGAGTAATTCATTGTAGTGATGTTAGTATATTAAAACATAGGGCTGTGCCAATAATTTTTTCGGGAAAAATAAGATTATTTTTGATAGTCAGTTTATTCTAATTTTTTTTATAAAGTATTGTTAATGTTTTTACGTTATTAAGTAAATAGTACATAAATGAATACAATTTATAAAAATTTGTTCCTTAATATTTACAAACTTTTATTTACACTCTTTCGATTACAATGAAGTTAACTGTCCTAATACTTTTTCCGGGCACTGTATTTACTTAATGCAAGTCCTGTTTCTTATTATTAATTTTAACGTACATCGTACATATTAATTATTTCGAAATACGTGGACAAGATGATCTGATGATAACCCTGGCCCATGTTCGGTTACTCAATTGTAATATCGACAGCGTAAAAATATTTATTTTGAGGTGCATATATGACTCCTCTATCCTTAGACGAGCGACGGCCACACGAATTTCGTGACGTCGGATGTTGTTCCATCATTTTGTATTCTTACTCTTCTTGCTTTTTTGTAAAGACAACAACAACAGCTTACTGAAATGATACTAAAAATAATTATAAGTCCAGTGGATCCGGTCAATTTATAGTGAGTCTTCGTATGTATCATTTGGTTATCTTGAGAATTAGTGAAATTGAATTCTCGCAGTCCTTTAATATTAAAATCCTCGACGATTGCCTCGTTGACTGGTATAAAATTTATTGTTCAAGACATCTGAGGAGCTCGAAAAAGCTTGCGAACTAAAAACATGCGTCTTATCGAATGCTAAATCACTCTCGGAAGAGGTCAAATCATTATAAATTATTAATGATGAAAATAAAGATAAATCTTCTTAATGAAAACAGCTTGAATAAAAAATGCAAACAGGACTGAGGTAAATAATTTTTGAAGTTAAACTTCTTTGGAGACGATAGGCAAAAAACGAATCGTTGTGTAACAGAAGTATTGTGACAGAAATTTAGTGCAACCATGCCAACGGTACGAATTAAAACGCTCTGAAATAAAATGTGAAGAAACTGGAGTGGTGCTATGCGTATGTAAATGTGTAACAGCAGTGCAGTGTAGTACGGTGTGTACGGTATTATATATTTAAGCAATATATTACTTCTTAAAATTACGATGGTGCAGATGCCACAGCATATAATTTATATTTTATACTAATATACAAACAGAGTACTATTTACTAGTAAAATAGAATTTAATAGGAAGAAATATATAAATTTTATTTGTTCGCCCGACACAAAGCTGCCACATAGTTCGCGAAGTAAAATTCGTCCAGTTGAGGAAGTAAGTTGCTTAAAAATTTCTCGTTACGGTGTATTTCGACCTTGCTTGGTTAGCTGTCAAACATAAAAAAATTGGTATTTTCATGGTGACTTAGTATTCTAATGAATAATTTTTTATTAAATATAAAATAAATTACAGTTCACTTTTTCACAAAAAAGGTTCGCGTCCAACGAAATAACTGTAATTTATAAGAAAACATATTTATATACTTTGACGATACAATAGTTATGAGACAACCGAGGCAAACATTTCTACCGAAGTCGACAGCCACACTTTGCTATTCACACAGCCTATACTTGTAAAATTTTGTGGCGTCAAACAAATCAAATATTTAAATATCGTTTGCAAAATCTTCGTCCTACACACACACACGCATATATATATATATATATATATATATATTTGTAGAAATTCATGTCATGCCACTGGTCTCAGACAAAAACGGAACACATAATATCAACTACACAGTAAAGAGTGGACGGTGAATGAAGTGGAGTGCACTCAAAGACAACCGAAGTGGAGTAAAATTAAGATTGCTATTGTAAATAACGTGATTATTGTGATTAACCAATACATTAATACACCGTGAATCTTTCTTTTAATTAAAATACCATATATATATATATATATATGTATATATATGTATATATATAGCTGGAAATTGTTTTAAAGGCATTATTATAATTTACAATTAAATTCATTTTCCAAAAAAGATACTAAAATTATGAATGGTATTGTAATTAATGTCATTATCGTGATTAACCAACACATTCATATATCAATTTTCCTTCTTTTAATTAAATCCTACAATTTTGAGGATTCAACCGAGATGTTAAAAAGAAAGTGCATAAATAATTGCTTTTGGTTGTGTCATACGTGGTTACGAAATACAATACAGAAATAATTGAATTATTCAATGTACCAAAACAAAATGGATTGATTATTGAGTGGGATAAATAAAGATACTTTATCGTGAATTAGGTGGGGAACTGAAAAAATCTATGGAGAACTAGCGAAAAAATATTGAGAATTCTATGAAGAACTGCATAAATAACTGTGGAGGAATGTAAAAATTTATCGAAAACAGTGGAAAAGTTGTGCAATTTTGGTATAATTAAGTAGTGAAAAGTCGATAAAAACATTTAAATTGGACAAATGAAAATCAAACAATTAAACAATACATTCAAATATCAAATTTAAGGCACATTACGGGCGAACACTGGTTATTAATTATTGTGCATTTTGTGTGTGCGCCCGAGACGGCGGCGAATCACGCCGGCAGCGTCACACCAAACTTCACAGACGTGCTGAGCAGTAGCGCACCGCATTATTTTTCAGAAACGTTACATAAATACGGAAAGTTCACAAAATGAATTCGGAAGCACAAGAGAAGAAAGAATACGAGTGGTTATATCGAGAATTTGAAATTTTGAAACAAGAAAATGAAAACAAAATATAAAAAGAAAAGTAACTAAGATTTACAAGAATATACAGTTATTCTGAGGGATATTGCTAAAAATGCTAATGTGGAGGATGAAGCCATAATCCAATATATAATTAATGGAATACAAGATGTGGAAAATTACGCAATAGTATATGTGGCGAAGGAATTTAAAGAGAAATTACATATTTACGCCAAATTGAAAGAAACGATGAAGATTGAAATACCAAAAGAGAAAATAAACATGAGCGTGAAGAGAAATGAAATGAAGCGATGTCATAATTGCAGTGAAATAAGACAAAGTAAGAGATAGCAGACATATAGAAAAGGGACCTAAATGTTTCCAGTGTAACAAATTTGGTCATGTTACAGCGAAACGTTATGAGCACAAAAATGTAGATGTTCAAAATAGCATGCACGTGGAAACAAATGTGAAAAAAATAAGATGTACAAGAATTTTGAGATTAATCGAATCAGTATAGCAGCGTTACTTGATATTGGTGGTGATATTAATTTGATAAGAGCTGATGAATTCTTCCAAACTGGGGCGTCGAAAATAAATAGAGATGTTTAGAAGTTTAGGTTAGACTGTTACTACCTTAGGTTGTTTTGTAACTAAGATAAAAATTGATGATTAAGAGTTTGAAACAAATATTCACATCGTGACGGAGAAGATTATGGAAATGAGTTTTGTCATTGGTACGGATTACTGAACAAGACTGTTGTAACCATATTTAACAATGAAATTGAAATCAAATCGAATATTACCACCATGAATGTGCAAATAGATGATATGGATACTTCAACCATTCTTTCAGAATACAACTAAAGCATCAAAGATTTAGTTAAGAAATATGTTCCCAAATATACCAAAACAACGATGATGCGATTGAAGATTATTCTTAATGATGACAAACCAATTTATCAACCACCGCGAAATGGTCTATTACCGAAAAAAGAACAAAAATGATCGTCAACTGTCAACATGGCTTGAAGATGGCAGAATACAACCGCACTCTTTGAACCTGTGCATTCAAATTATTTTCGAGACGAAGAAGAATGGATACACAAGAGTATGTTTGGATTATAGAAAATTGAATAAAGCAGTTATTACAGATCGCTATCCGTTGCCGTTAATCGTGGATCTGTTCGAAAAATATGTGATACAAAAACAAATACGAGTTGTTAACATATCAAAACAAAAAAGTACGAAATGGAAACGTGTGAAGTTTGTGACAAGAGAGAATATGAGGAAAGAGGCTAAATGACAGATAGAAGTGGTCCAAGAAGAAAATCGTGAAAACTACAAGAAGAAGCGAAAGAAGTCAAGGCTATATGAAGAAGGAGATATAGTAGCAATAGAGCAAGCAGTACACAAATCAGGTCAAAGTCATTCCCAAATCCCTGGGTCATTAGAAAATATCAACTGTCAACCCCAATAATTGTTATGAGATGTTCAGGCTCGACGGTGATAAGGGTTCTAACCACACGATGTCTAATGCTATTCAGATGAAGCCATGGGAAGCCGATAACTATACATCCGAGTCAGACGAAGAGCAGGCTGGTCGATTTGTAGGAATTCAGACTACGCCACTGGCCTCCAACAAAAACGAAGCGCATAATATCAACAACACAGTAAAGAATGGACGGTGAATGAAAGTGGAGTGCAGTCGAAGACAACAGAAGTGGAGTAAAATTAAGATTGCTATTGTAAATAATGTGATTATTGTGATTAACCAATACGTTAATACACCATGTTTATTTCTTTTCATTAAAATCTCATATATATATATATATATATGTATACATTTCTGGACATTGTTTTAGAGGCATTATGATTTAGAATTAAATTTTATTTTTCAAAAAAGATACTAATCAAGTCGCAATTCAAATTTACAAAATAAAGAAATGCATTTACAGTAAACTTTATATAGTAAATAAGAAGTTATCTATGTAAAGCTGTAACGAATGTACAATTGAAATTTGTAATTCAGCATAAACTTGCAATGTTAATTCAAAATTGAATTGACAATTATCTAACAAACGTTTGATGTCCAAATTCATAAACTTACATTAAAAATGTATATTTGTAGCAAAATTTACAATAAACAAATATATATATATATATATATATATATATATATATATATATATATGTTAAGCTGTGATAAAAGTGTAATTGACATTTACTATTCAATATAAACTTGTCATCCTAGATTCTTATTAGAACTAACAGACTATTCAAAATAGAATTCATATCCGTCTATATATAAAAAGGAATTCCATTGTAAAATTTCCATAAAACATTTTTTTTTGTTTAGACTAATTCCTCGCAACGTTGCTCTCCCACTACACTCTACAAATAGCACATTAACCATTTCCATTTTCGATCAACAATAACTGGTTGATGGATATCACGTATAACGCTATATTCACTGAAGCTTTAGAGTAAAAAAATTAATAAATTTTTATAAACATTTTCAATAAAAATTTTATGACTTACATTTTACACAGATTATTTATGTGTTACATTTAACATGTATTATCAATGGTGAAAAATTGACATTTTCTATTCTGTCTAAACTTAACTGAAAACATTCCTTATCAAGCATTCATTGATAAACTAAAAAGAAGTTCGTTGTAATAAAATTCTAAATAAAATTTGATGCAAGTAGAAAAATTAATAATGTTGTTTTTTTAACTTAAACATTGGTCAATTTAAAATAATTATCAACCGAAAATTAAACATGAAATATTCATAATTATTCATCAATCATTTATTTACAATTTTGACTAAGTTTATAAAAATGAAGTTATAAATTCTAATCATTTTAACAATGAATATGAAGAAGAATTTTTTATACTTTTAATATCTATAACAGATTTTTTTTAATTGTTAGTTAATAGTTCAATTAAATTAACGTTAATAATCAATCATTTTTTAATAATATTGAAGATATATCAAGTGTCAAGAAATATAATTTTAATTGTGATTATTGACATGAATAAATCAGTAATAACAGTAAGAAATAAAATCAGTTAATGTTCTTAACTAGGTAGGAATCAACTAAATAAATTTACTCCAATAAAATAAACAATTTTAAAACATTTTTTACTAATAAATGTAAATTATATAAAGAATGTATAACTAATCTTTATAAATAGCAGCATGGTTATATGTAGCAAATTCAAAATTCTTAAAAAGGTAGAATTCTACAGTTTGACCAAATTAATATTATGTTTCTATTCCTAAAATTTAAACGATATGTGATCCTGACATAAATTAAATCAAATACATAGAGTATATCATAAATACCTGGAGGTCACGTCGTGTCTATTACATTTGATAACAGTACAACTTTGTTGACCTGGAGCTCTTCTGCTGGACCAAATTTTGAGCACTAGCACTATTATTGGAGCTCCGGATGATTAGGAAAGCGATGAATTGAGAAATAAATCTGACAAAAAAAACTAAATATCAAAACTGATACTACAAAGAATATATAAAAATACTATTGACAGCTAAGTAAATACAGTTAGATATTTATTTAAAAAAATAAAAAAGGCCATATTTACCCAAACGTAATTAAATATAAATGATGAGATTACAACTGATTACTTGTGAGATTCTTTGACTCTGATAATATGAAGTTAATTAATCGATAAGCAAGATTAGATGGAATACAGAATTTATCGAAAATGTTAATTCAAAGTAGAGGAAAAGTAGAACGATAGATGTACAATTAGTGATATTTACAACGGCATACATAAGATTAATAATAGAAAAGATCAAAAACGTACCAGCTTGTATATTTATCTTTCGAGTAGTGCACAATCAATGCAAAAATTGTCAATAATATTTTCAGTATTAGATTTATTATAAATGACAATTGCTTTCGACGAAATTCATTTGGTCATGCTGAAGATTCTAACCTTGACGTGTATCAGCTTAGTAATGCGAAGTGTGTGCTAAAAATAATAATTTCAGATAAATAGTTGTGATGTAAATGTTTGTAGGACGGGACAGTAAACCGTTATGGAAATTTCAAACAAATGCATTGGACAGTAATAGGAAATATTTGATTTGGAAGAGACATTACATCCTAAAATACTACGAATATAATATGGCTTACCTGTAATTCAACAATGGTTAAAATAAAAAGATATACCGATTAGTTTCAATCCAATCGTGAATATATGGTTTAATACAAGTGTGTGGACATGTAATTGTCGAAATAATAAACACACGTCGCAGTACAGATTAAATTTCCGAACAGAAAATCACGTACTACGACTCACATGGATGTACAATGTAAACGGAAACATGTTGTCGGCTGTGTATGTGCGCAAGTCACAACGGCGAAAATATTCTAGACTCAAACAAATGAATATTGACAGAACGGTATTGCGTTTTCTAATAGATGGATTCGAGCGAATTTGGTTGCAGACTCTACTATATCATCAAAAAATCTTTAAATGTGTTCTAATACATACGAGGTCAGACAATTAAGTAATGCGACAAAATTCAAAAATCGAGTATATTTAAAAATTAAGGTACATCGCTGCGATTCCCTTCAAAGTAGTCCCCTCCCGCATCTATACACTTATTCCAGCGAGTTTTCCAGTTTTCGTAACAATTCTGGAACACTTCTTGTGGGACCTCTCCGAGTACCCTCGTCACAGATTCTTGGATATCTTCAACGGAGTCAAAATGTCGACCTTTGACGAATTTTTTTCATATGGGGGAATAGGAAAAAGTCGCAGGGTGACATGTCCGGTGAATAGGGCGGTTGTGGTAACGTTGCGATGCCTTTAGACGCCAAAAACTGAGAGACACTGAACGCACTGTGACAGGGAGCATTGTCGTGATGCAGAACCCAAGTTTTCGCGATCTCTGGACGCACTATGAGCACCCTTTTTCGTAATTTTTCGAGCACATTGCGGTAGAATACTTGATTTACGGTTTGTCCAGGTGGTACGGACTCTTTGTGAACCACCCCATTGCTGTCGAAGAAGCAAATCAACATGGTTTTCACTTTGGACTTGCTCATTCTCGCCTTCTTTGGCCTTGGTGCTCCAGGGGACAGCCACTGTTGGCTTTGTCGTTTAGTTTCGGGGTCATATTGAAAGAACCAACTTTCATCACCAGTAATAACTCGATCGAGACGAGTAGGATCACTTTCAACCTGCTCGAGACAATCTTGAGCGATGTTCATTCGTGACATGCACTACTCGCGCGTTGTTACAAAACACTAAACAGCTGGCAAAGAAATGATCGTACGAGGGTGGTCAAGGTCTCAATCGAGAAAATAGGGATCTGCTATCACGGTGGCGGAGTAACAGGTTCGCAGTGTTACCACAGGCCGAGAAAAAAAATCGGTCGCATTACTTAATTGTCTGACCTCGTATATATATAGATATTCGCGTTTCTATCTGTGGCCGGTCTCTAGATATTCGCGTTTCTTTGGGGTCCGTTTTCATGGTTCTGTCAAATCGACATTTTTTTAATTATCGCCAATTGCGGCCTTAATCACCGGTCGAAAATTATGAAAAAATATATATTATAGAGAATTTCACGCCCTCTTGAATGGTGGAACGTGCAGTCTTCTATCTGTGGCCACTGGACAAGAATTGAGCATGTGATTTCATAGAGCATGTATCCGAGTATCACGTGTCGAGATTTGATTCGAATCGAACAAGGAACACGCCCTGTGAATCGATCAAATTGAGAGATGACGACTGATCGATTGCAAGCATGATACGTTGTAATCGCAGTGTTCACGATTCTGTTAATTACTATCGATTGTTCGAGCTGGTCCGTGTGAGTGAACTCAAACAGTATATATTTCGGTTTAATGTGTCAGTTGTTTAGTCCAAACAGGACTAGAAACACTCCTCGAGTTTCAGTTAAAATGAAAATCAGCTAAAGGCACGATATTCATTCAGTGAAGCCCAAACACTCTATCGTGAGGGTCAAGATCATATCTCGATGCAGAGACATCTATTTAGAGTCGAGAATTTTTACAGCAAGGTAAAAACACTTTATCTTAAGACACAGGTTCATATCTCGACACTGTGACATTCGTTTTGGCTCGAGAATTTTTACAGCAAAATCCGGAATGTCTATCGTAAGACACGGGCTCAGATCCCAATACAGGAACATTTCTTCAGACTCGAGAATTTTGATAGTAAAGTCCGAACACTCTATCATAAGATATAAGCTCAGATCCGGACACATGAGGACGTTTTTTATACTTTTAGAATTTTTACAGCGAGGTGCAAACACTTTATCCTAAGAAACAGGCTCAGGTCTTGACACACGGTCGTCCGTTTAGACTCACGAATTTTTATCGAAAAATCTGGACACTCTACCGTAAGACACAGGCTCAGATCTCGACACAGGAACATTCGTCTAGACTCAAGAATCAGAATGGAATATTGGAATTTATCGTAAAGTCTATTGAAACGAGCGAAATCCATTCCCATATATATATATATATATATATATATATATATATATATATATATATATATATGTATATATGTATACATATATATATATATATATATATATATGTATACTTATATAAATATGTATACATATATATATATATATATATATATATATATATACACACACATACGTACATATGGCCGAACACCGACAGACGCGCTGACGTCACGCGACCGGTTGATGTTCAAATGTTTCAAGTCGCCATTGTTGTTAGCGCGAGCAGTTGCACGCGCGTCACTGTGCTGCAAATTTCGTGTTTTTGCATGGAAAATCTCATCTCCGCGAGTGCAAACTGTTCGTAGAAGACGCACGGACGTGCAAATATTCGACACGCATGGAGTACGGACGCCGCGTCGTGTGTCCGTCGTGTTCTGTGTTAAAATTCGAGGTGACGCGCCGAGATCGTCCCGTCGACGTGGAGGTGACGCGCTGGCCCCGCGCGCGCGTTTGTGATACTCCACTGCATGTGAGTACCTGTGCCGTTTCGAATTTTTGTCGAATGTGTTTTTCGTGCAGACACACGCACGCACGCAGACGTATTTCTATATATATATATATATATTCATTTTCGACCGTGTGCTGTGTGCGAATCGGTCCGGAGGGGGATGGCGAGGTGTCGTGTTCATCTGAAATGGTTCGGATTTACGATCGAAATTCGAATATACATATATATATATATATATATATATATATATATATATATATATATATATATTTATATATATATATATATATATATTTATATATATATATGTATATATATATATATATATATATGTATATATATATATATATGGCCGTCCACCGAGTGAGGCTGTGACGTCACTCGGCCGACCTCGGTTACTCGACCGATTGACGTTCAAATATTTCAAGTCGCCATTTTTGTTAGCGCGCGCGTCGCACCGCGTCATCGTCCTGCAAAATTTGTGTTTTCGCGTGGAAAATCTCATCTCCGCGGGTGCAAACTGTCCGTAGAAGACGCACGTACGTGCGAATATTCGACACGCATGGAGTACGGACGCCGCGTCGTATCCTTTTCGAAGTGTTCCGCGTTTAAATCCGTGGTGACGCGCCGGGATCGTCTCGCCGGCCAAAATGACGCGTCGGTGCCAACGCGTGCGTTTGTGTTACTCCAGTGCATGTGAGTACTTGCGTGCGGTTTCGAATTGTTGTCGAATGTGTTTTCAGTGCAGACACACGCACGCACGCAAATATATATATATATATTTACACACTCACATATATAAATATATATATATATATATATATTCATATCCGATATGTGTAGTGTGTAAATCGGATTTGAGAGAGACGGCGGCGTGTCGTCTTCCGCTGAAACGGTTCGAATTTTCAATCGAAACTCGAATCTGTGCGCGCGTGTGTGTCTGCGGATATTGTTTATTCGAAAATCAATCGACGAACAATTGTGATTTCAGTGCATTTTTTTATGAAACGAACCCATATTTGTTTACAGATTCCGGCGATTGCGGAATCCGCCGCACGCCGCCATCGCCTGGAAATTCGAAGATTGTGGCGTGGGTCAACCGATGTCGAAAACTTATTTGTGTTTCGACGCTGGGAAAATGTCCGGAGAAGATATTGCGGCGATGCGGTCGGATGTCGCCGGCGAACACAGGTGGGTCACGTTTCTCTTTCTCGACATCACTTTCCCTCAGTAGGCTTTGCCGCAGCGCACGGTATCTAGAAAAATCTGTTGCGCCTTTCGTTGCATAGCGGTCGTAGGGGTAATGTGTGTGTGTTTTTTTTTTTTTGGCTTGTCATATCGGCGTTTCTACTTCCAAATATAAACATATATATATATATATATATATATATATATATATATATATATATACACACTGTGGAATACTTGCAAATAATACTTCCGAACGATCAAATTGCATAGATACGTCGACCGGCCTCCTATAAACTTCTTTGTTCGAACGATCCGTCTCGTGTTTCAGATCGTCGCCGGCGTCCACCGAGTTCGATGCACCGGACGAGACTCCGAAGCCCCGACCGTACGGACGTACGGCGGAGCCGTCGACGGAGCGACGTCGGAGACGCATCCCTGCGGCCGTGGATCAGAATTCGGCCGCAGTATTTCCTGCTTGTCGTACGAGGCGGCTAAAAGGACGTGGCGTGTGGATGAGACCGTGTGCGTGGGAGTGTGTGTGTGTGCGATGGGCTGTCGTGTATCCGCGTCGCGTTTCCGGTCGGTTCCGCGTTTTTTTTGTTGTCTTCCGCTTCGGCAGCGGATGTCGGTCCGTCACTTCGTCCTGAAGTGACGAAGATCTGGCACGCGTGTCCAGATCTCGGTTCCGGATCATCGAGGGAACGACGGACGCTGCTGGCGAGTACGCGGTATGTTCTTCAGAGTACGAGGAGTGTGTTTTAAGCATTGTTGTGTTTTATTTTATGTGATTTTCAGCTCAGTCGAAACACGAACGTCCTCCTCGTACCATTCTTCGAATCCTCGATCAGTTCTGTAGAGTTCATTCGATTTTTAAATTTAACTGATTTATCCGTTTCAAGCATTCGATTAGATTTAGTTTTTATTTGCATTAATTTTTGAGAGTTGCTCGTCGTCACACTTGTTCCAGTGGGTCGGCGGGACGATGCGGCATCGTGCGGACGATCGTCGGTTCGCCGTCGACACCGTACTTGTGCCTGTACGCACACTGGGGTGTGGTGCTAGCGCCGGCAGTAATTCATAGTCGTTGTTGCCCACGCATCGTTCAGTCGGCACGTCGGCGCGGGTGAGGTGACGAGCTCTCGGCCGGGCCGGGCGGCGGTACGTCGCGCGCCGTCCGGCCGGCAATCAGTCATTCTTCACGAGGGGCCGTCGGGTTTAGCTGTAAATACCTGTAGTTGTGTTCGTTTTGAGACACCGAGTTCGTATGTTGACAGACAACGGTCCTCTATGAATAGCACCGGAAAGTTGTAAATGTTTTTTAAAGTTCAGCATTTTCATCAAATGTAACTCTCTTCGTGTCAGACGAAGAGAGTCGATCGAATCAGCAGTCTTTGTCGCGTGCCGTTCGTGATTTCGATTCCATGTCTAACCATGTTTCTTTCCAGCCTAGGTTCTTCCCAGCAGAGCATCCTGAATTCCTTCTCGTACCGTTCGTCCGTCTATCATGCCGGCTCGGTTCGGTCCGTCGGTTCGCCGGTTCGGTACCCGCTGCCGATCGCGTTCACAAAAAACGACTCGGAATCGTCCGTCCTTGTCGTTTTTTTAAAAATAACTTCGTATCATGTCCGTCTAGGACAGAGTGATTTTTCTATATTTACTTGTGTGTGCGCGAAAAGTTGTGAAACACCGAGTGTCGTTCGAACCTTCGAGTGCGTCCTCGTCCTCCTGTCCAGGTGGCCCGCACGGATGCGCGCGCATCGAGGTTCTACAGGAGGGAGGCACCCGGGAGTGCTTGCTTGCTTCCTGATTATCAGACCGGGCGTACGACCGTCCGGCTGTATATATCAGTACAGTAGTAGATCCGTTGTGTGGTTCCTGTCCGAGACGGAGATCGAGGCGGAGACAGAGTGTAAAGAGAGAGCGCGTCGCACTCAATCACAGGTTTAGTATGTCTGTATTTTTTGCAGGTGAAGAGGGGTTTAGTTAAGCACTATTAGAACTGTTCATTGTCACGGATATTTGTCGTATGTTAGCTTTGAACCCGCGTTTTTCTCTCGTGCCAGGGGTTTCAGTCGCGCATCAAAAAGGGAGGGACTCGTCGTCTGGAGTAGTCTCGCCTAAGCGCCTAGCGTATAAGAGACGTTGCGACTCCCAACGGTGGAACGGCAGGGCGTGACTTGCCTCGGCACCCGTGCTGTCGATGCGGGCACTCGCCTCAGTCGTCGCGCTGTTGAGCGATCCCCGCGCCAGCGCTCTTGTCGTCGAGCGGTCACCGTCCCTGTCCGACCATCGGTCGGATGAAAAGATATCGGCGACGAATGCAGGGGCGGGCCAGTCGCCGAACGATCGTGTGTCAGCCGGCCCGCAGTCCGACGTTTCTTAGAAATGTCCACTAGCTCAGGTCACTCTCGATCATATCCGACACGGACTGTTTTAAACCCTTGACAGTCTGCTCGCAGAGCCGAGATCGAAAGGCAACAAAAGGGGCTCTGAAATACTGACGCGGTGCGATCGGATCTCATTCCCGGTGGTGTCCCACGCCGGGGTGCGTTTCGATCGCAACGCGTGTGTTCCGGTTCACTAGAGATTTGTATGTTCGACGGTTTCGGCTTCCTCCGTGGTTTTTTTTCGTCATTTACATTTTGCAGCCCGATCTTTCCGTTGACCGATCGGGTCACCCCCGCGAATCCGGCACGCTATCGATCCGTATCTAGCTGTGCATAAGAGGACACGTCCCGTACCCGACCGCGGCTAAACTTAGCTTCAGTCAGAGCCTCGGGTACAAATCAGGACCTGCGGGGTACCGTCGCCACGTTGTCTTCGGACGAAGCGTGCGCTGGGCGACGGCGGGAGGCCGGCCTCCCGTCCGTCCCCCATAGGTAGTCCGCAGGATTTAGGATGTGGTACGGATTTTTCAGGTCGTTGTGTGAAACCTATCGACGCGGGACGACGCGGGATTCTCGACGTGGGATTCATAAGCGACGAGGTCGCTAGGTGTTTGTGAGTCGGTGTGGTGTTTACGAACAAGTCGTTCGAGCACACACTGAAATGGTAAAAAATATTTGGTAAATACAATAAGTGATAAGTAAATGTAAACGAGTGAATGGAAAGACAATGACCGTGACGTATAGACATAACTGAGAGACGCAATGTACGACCAAACCCGAGACTGACTCGAGACAGAAACGCAGACACGGGACGAACACGAGGGACGAGACTATCTGATCAGTTCGAATTCGGTTTAACACTTGGATCTCGACTGAACCGCGACACGTTTGTCCATCTCCGTTCTTTTACGCACAGGATCACCGGACTCGCCGGTCTCCGACGTCCTGGCTGTGAGTCTGATGAATTCTTCATCGAAATAACAGATCGATCGTCTGCGGTCCTCTTCTAGGCCGCCTCACCTAATTCAGAACTCCGGAGTGTCGACGAGGACACTCCCTCATTGTTCACATAAATGGTTTGTGAATCACTTGTCGAGTTATTCGGATTTCTTGCAATTCTGTCGTCGAATTAAAACGATCCAAGTGCTGGGCCCGAACAGAACGACAGGGAGACATTCAAGACTGCAACGAATCGACATGAATGAGCAGGAGCGTGCGTTCGTTTTTTATTAAATGAATTTCAGGCCGTCTCCGTCGAATGACAACTCGACGGGGAGTCGTCGTTTCGTCTGGATATCGAAACGATGAGGACGTCACTCGACATTCATGGCCTCGGAACGACGCCGAAAAAAAGGTGGAAGTATATTTCTTTAATGTTTAGTTCCGATAATCGCCCGCGAATCGCGTCAATGAGGTCTGCGTTCTTTTCAGAGAGTTCCTACATGAGAAGAAACGTTGTGTTGAGGAGTCGAACATGTATCCGCTTGTCGATACGAGGTCTCGTCCAGTTAATCATTCAACGGCAATTGATTATAATTAAAGCATCACTGTCACAGATCATATTCATTCGTGTGTTTATTTATATTGGGTTCGTAATGTGTGTCTGTCATTATTATCTTTCATAATAATAATAATCATCATCTGCAATACTTCCGCACGATCGGCACAAATCTTACGTGGATCGTTCTCCTGTTCTTTACGTTTAACCTGCTTTCGATTCGAACAGTTCGTCATCGAGGGGTACACGGTCGATCGATCCGATATCCTTCAATGTTTGAACGATAGAATCCCTGCCCTTATTCACATCCCGACGTCGACATTGATTCATTCCAGTTACAAAACAGACACGGTTACCGTTCGTCCGTTCGCTCTCCAATAATAATGTTTTATTTTCAAAATCTTCATGGTGTTGGTGTGGTTTTATACCACGCACCTGAATTACATCGTATTATTATTATTCTTTTCAATTGGTGATATGTTGAAACATTTGATTTAGCAAATTTACTCATACATATTTAGATAATTCAATTAATAAATGTGTACACACACACATATATATATATATATATATACATATATATATAAATGGTTCTTACTTGATTGAAACGTTGACTGAGTGTGTCTCCATGAGCTGCCGTCCTAGCTAGTGAGCTCTGGATGATTAGCCCTGCCTACAGTGGACCAAAGCACATTTGCTACAATTTCATTGTCAATTATCATTTTTCAGACTTGTTCAGTCCTATTTGCATCTCAGAAATGTATACGTATGTTGAGAACTCCGATTTAAATAGTCTGTTTTATCTTAACGACCGAACAGTACAGACAATAATTATGCTTGTGTGCAGACAAATATATCAGACTCGTGTCGCTCGAAAGGTAGATCATTATCGATCGTAATCGTTCAAAGAGTACGATCGACTCAGTGTTTCCAGTTCAGTGTTAATTGGGCGAATGTTATAATCGGTGTTAAAAATTCGCACATTGATGTGCAAGTAGTTCTACAAATAACAGTCATGTTTTATCGTTGTATTTTTGCTTGCCTAAGACATGTAAAATTATTGTATTATTTTATCAAATTGTAACATTAAAATACATTAAAACATTTTATTTATCAATTACTCATGCCTATTTACATATATTTAATTAATATATATGAGTAATTAACTTTTCTCCTGTGTTTTGGTTGCATAAAACACAGATATTTCGTTAATTTTAGTTTTAAGTTCTTAATTAGTTAGTATTTATTTAATTGATTTTTAATTCATATATGCTTGCATATTCAAACATAGACACATGTGCTCAAATGTATATATATATATGTTAGTATACATGCATATATGTTTACGTCTAACTTCATCTAAAGATTTGTTGCAATTTTGCTAAGAGTTCGCATACAGGCTTACAGGTAGTTCTCACATTCATTTAAGTTTTTCTCTCTAGTTACGTTTGGCTGACAAAAAATTTTAATTTCATTACTTCATATCATGAAATTGTAAATACTTCAAAACGTATTTGTTTCAACACTTACTCGCGCCTATTTACATATATATAATTAGCGTATGTAAATAATTAGCTTTTTTGTGTATGTTCGGTTGCATGACACACAGGCTACTTCGTTATTTTTAGTTTTAAGTTCTTAATTAGTTAGTAATTATTTAATTGATTTTTAATTCATGTATGCTTGCATATTCATACATACACACATGTGCCCAAATGTGTGTGTGTATATATATATATATATATACATATGTATACATGCATATATGCATATATGTTTACGTCTAACTTCATCCAAATATTTGTTGCAGTTTTGCTAAGAGTTCGCATATTGGCCTAAAGGCAGTTCCGCTAAAATTCAGTCAATGTTTTTCTCTCTAATTACGTTTGGTTGACTTAATCACATAATTAAATAGCATTATTTCATGAAATTGTAAATACTTCAAAACGTATTTCTTTCATCAATTACTCACGCCTATTTACATATATTTCATTAATATATGTAAATAATTAGCGTTTTCTTGTGTGAGTTCGGTTGCATAACACACAGGGCAATGTTATTTTTAGTTTTAAGTTCTTAATTAGTTAGTAATTATTTAATTGATTTTTAATTCATACATGTGCATGTATACATATGCATGTGTTTACGTCTAACTTCGTCTAAATAGATGTTGCAGTTTTGCTAAGAGTTCGCATATTGGCTTAAAGGCAGTTCTGATAACATTCAGTCAAAGTTTTTCTCTCTAATTACGTTTGGTTGACTTAATCACATAATTTAATAGCATTATTTCATGAAATTGTAAATCCTTCAAAACGTATTTGTTTCATCAATTACTCATCCCTATTTGCATGTATTTAATTAATATATGTAAATAATTACCTTTTTTGTTCAGTTAAGATTCAGATGTTCACGTTTGATTCAGATGTCATTCCATGTGTTGTTGTTTCAGTGTTCATTGATATATTTTTTTATTAATTATCGTCAGTTATGCTGGAGGATCCGAGTACTGGGTTATGTACTAAATACATCTGAGCATGTGGTGTCAATATTTCATAAAAATCGAGCGAAGAAATCGTCCTGTATGTCCGTGATAACTTTTAATTGAGATGGAAATATTTATGTGTCATAATATATATATATATATATATATAAATTTGCATAAAATCAAAATAATCAAGTAGTCAAGTTAGTTTCTATTGGTTTTACTAGCATTTGTTCTGGAACGTTCGACCGTAAATGTGTTTTAGAACCACTAGTGTAACTCGTCGAGCTGTTAAACGGACACGGCATCGCGACGACAGTGAGACGGAAGATCGCACACGCCTGCAGGGCGTATACGGTCTCTCGCTCGGAAACGTACGACGTTCGTTTGTTACCTAAACATGGTCGGCCCGACGCGCATACGAGACACGTTACCGAACTCCGGCGTTCATGTCGCATCAGCGATTCGAAGCGATTGCGTAAGTCTCGTTCGTGTTTCAGATTCATTTTTCGGTTGTTACGAGACCGTTCCGTGCATGGGAATAAATAGCGGCCGGCCGGCAGCGACGATCTTAGTTCGAAAGCGTTGGTCGTCGGCGTCGTTTGCTCGTTCACATACTATCGAAGTACACGTTCGATTTGTTCGTCGTTTTCTATAATTTCAATTGTCGCCGAATCCGTTCGTACGCTACTTATTGTCAATCTTGTTTTCTATCTCATTTTGTATCGGTTTCAACTGCGTGACGGACCGCCACGGGCAAGTGTTAACGTTTCGATTTTACTGTCGCCGAATGTCTGAGCAAGATACGAGTGGGCCGGATGTGAATTACACTAAAGTGAGGAACAATCGTGCGCTTTAGATTGTACTACGCGAACGAAGAGGACGAGATGATCGTCTCTCCGCCGCCACGACCTCGACACTCGACGTCGCAGCGACGACCTCCTCGTCCGACGTAGACGCCCGGATCATCTAGGATTTCTGTTCCGTCCGTGGTCGTGTCCGGCTCGGCGTTCCGAAGGAGGATTATGGTCGCGTCTGTGCAGAAGATTTCTCACAGACACCTTGGATCCCGTCGTCCGAATTCTGCGCATCAAGATTTCTCACAGACACCTGGATTCCGTCGTCCGAATTTTCCGCATCTAGGATTTCTGTTCCGTCCGTGCTCGTGTCCGGCACGTCCTCCCGGAGGAGGCGTCCGGTCTGCGTCTGTGCATAACATTTCGGCAAAATGCGAAATGCGTCGGCTCCTGAGACTCGTGTCGCCGCTCGTGCTCTACAAGCCATGCATTTTCACATATTAAAAAAAACAGGCGTCAACGTCGGTTCGCTTCCGCGGACGGACTTCCATTCTCGACGCGGCGACGACGTCCGCCTCCGCCGGACGGGCCGTTCGTCGCGCGCGTAGAACGGAGATCCGTCCTCCGAAACGTGCTCGGACGATACGATACCTCCGCAGCATACGTCCGCTGGCCGCCGGGATGTCGTATTGGTCGAGGTTCCGGACGATGTAGTTCAGGAACCTCGACCTCATACTCCCGGCAGTGCGACCTGAAACGAATCGAAACGTCAGTTTTAAACTCGGCCGGCCGGCCGGCCGTCCGAACGCGGATCGGACGACGCGCACGAACAATACGTACCGATCCGGCCATCAGTGACCAGCTCCTCCCAAAAATGGAGTCTGCGGATGGCCGGATCGCCGGAGGAGATCCGCCGCAGCGCATGGTCGAGGAGGAGGCGGTCCTCGGCATCCGTGTACCTTCACGACGAAAACAAAAGCAAAACAGGTCCGCGTTAATCGCAACCGAACATTCGGATCGAACGACTCTGAAACACGCACCTGGTGCCTGGCTTCTGCATCTTTTTCGACCGGGGGACGACGGGTGGTTCTGGAAAAGAGGAAAGCGCACACGTTTAGTGACCGAGACGATCGGAGTTTCGAATAGATATGAGAGCGAAAGCCGACGGCGTTTCGCGCGCACGTACCTCTCGGGAGCGCAGGGACGGGCTCCGCGACGGGCTCGTCCGCAGAGCTGGACTCCGACGTGACGCGCCGCTTAGAGGGGCCCGGCCGCGCTTCATCCTCAGACGGGCCGGGCCGCGCCACGGGAGGCCAGTCTCTCGACGTGCCGGGTTGGGGCTCATCGGGCCTAGTATCTGAAACAGTAGGATTCGTTCGATCTCGTCCGGCATGTTCGTCTCGTACCTTCGAATTACCGTATCTCGGACGATACTGGGGCGCGGTGCTCCTTACGAACCCCGCATCGGCGACGTCGCCGTCGCTGCACCTGAAACGAAATGTACAGTTCACGCGAGTGTCGTTAAGGCACGACGCTCGAGCGATCCTCTCACCGTCCGCCGCGCTTCCGCCCGTCTTGCGGTCGGAGCCACGGAACGCTACGTTGAGCGGACCGTAGCTCACGACGCGCTTGTCGTCCCCGGTCGCGGCCACCAGGACCTCGAGGTTCGATGGGATCGCCATCCCCTCGCGGGCCGACGTCGGGGTCTCCGGCGCGAGGATCTCGACGGGATCCACCGGTCGAAGTGGGTTCCTCCTCGTGGTGACCGGGGGATCCAGTGTTTGTCGTGTAGTATGTTATTTTGAGCCTTTTCTTTTCTGTTTACCTTTTCTTTTTTTTTTCTTTTTTCTGGGTTGTGTATAGGTGGCCTGTGTCCTCCACTAAGTGGGCACTTTTGCTCTTTGTAACATGCTGACTCTCACTGGATGCGGAACGCCCACCCATGTGTTTGCCGTGCATGGAGACCTGTGTCGTTGGAAACGGGGATCCTGAAAGTTGAGGGAGCTCGTCTTTTTCGGATACTTATATTCGTGCCCCAATACACTTTTTTGGCCCTTGCTTCAGCTAAACAGGCGGCCCGGGGCTAACCCACCCCGGGTCAATCGGCTTCCGGTGCTCCTTATGAGACGGATTGGGTGACGGACCCGGACTGCAGGGACGCGTTTGGCTCGTTTTCCTTGTTTTTTGGGTCCTATATCATCTGGACAACCCTGGCGTCCGTACCGGTTTGCGAATACGGCGTCCCCTTGTTGGGCTCCGTGGTGGGTGGGGACCCAGGTGACGAAATTTTAAAATTTTCCCATGGAAAAACAAACAACCACACCCCCTCCCTCTGGGGTAAAGAGGAGACGACCCGTTTATAAGGGTCGTTTGAGCTTGACCAAGGAGAAGGAGGAGCTTGCTCCCCGGTTTCTGGTCATCTCCAGAAAGGAGGGAGACTTTTCGAAAGTTTCTCCTTTCCTAATACAAAAAGTTATCTATGGACAAATAGGCACGGTTAAATCAACCAAAAAACTAAGAGATGGGACATTACTAGTTGAATCTGTCAGCAATTCGCAATCCAAAAAACTGCTACAGATGACTAAGTTCTTTGAATACGAGATAAGTGTAACTCCGCACAAGACCCTTAATTCGAGCAAAGGGGTTATCTCGTGCTTCGATCTTCTCAACTGTACCATCGAGGAGATCAAAGAGAATTTGGCAAGTCAAGGTGTGGAGGACGTATCCCGCATCTTGACACGAAGAGATGGCGAACTGAAACCAACTTCGTCCATCATATTAACGTTCAACACGCCATTTCTCCCTCCGAGCATCGACGCAGGAATTCATCCATTGAGAGTTCGGCCTTACATCCCGAACCCGATGAGATGTTTCCATTGTCAGAAATTCGGTCATATTTCTGACCGATGCACTGCAAAGACATCTATTTGCGCTTGTGGCAAACCAGTTCACTTGGGTTCCATCTGCAAGGAACCCATGTCCTGTGTGAACTGCGACGGGAGCCATTCAGCTCGCTCCCGCGACTGCCCTAAATATAAGGAGGAACGTGCGATTCAGGAGATAAAAACCATTCAAAGGATCTCGATCGCTGAAGCTAGGAAAATCTACATTCAAAGAACTCCAGTCGCGCTTCAGACATCTTTTGCTCGCGTTGTATCGAAACAACGCCAAACAACGAGCACCTCAACGCAGACATCGGACATGAGTACGCAGACTGCCGCGACTCCAGCGCTCGCTGAAGCACCACCGGCAGTGCCCATTACCGTGTCTGTCGTGAAGAAACCGTCCGTCGTCAAAGAATCAACAGTAAAAACTTCAGAAGAAAAAATTGAAAAACCGAGGGAGTCAGTCCTAAAGACTCCCAAAACTCTCCATCTTACCCCCAATCTGGCTGCAATTGATCCAGATAAAAAAAGAGAAGGCTCCTCTGAGAGCCACAAATCTGGTCTATCGCTTTCCGCATCCACGATGGAAACATCTGGATCCGAAAGCGATAAAAAGAATACTCAGACCAAAAGACGACGAGATAAGGTTCGTTTGAAGCGATGAACCCGAAAATGAACACCTTGTTACAGTGGAATTGTAATGGTCTCACTACTCGCCTCGCGGAACTCCGAATGTTAATCTCTGACATCCATCCCGTGTGTGTCTGTCTTCAAGAGACACGTCTTAGAGACACCTCCTCCGTCACAATTCGTGGCTATAGCCCTTTTCGAAAGGACTATATCACGGATGATCGACCTCGTGGCGGAGTCGCAATATTAGTCAGGGATGACACTTTCTGTGAAGAGGTTCCGCTGAATACAACTTTCCAAGTTGTAGCTGTACGTTTGGCCCTACCACTCAGAGTCACAATTGTCAATTTCTATATTCCTCCGGACGAGATCATCACTGCTGATCAACTCAGAATGATCTCACGTCAACTTCCGTCTCCCTTTGTCCTCGTCGGCGACTTGAACTGCCGCAATCCCTTGTGGGGTTCATTGACGACGAACCGAAGAGGTGTAGCCATCGAGGAATTCTGTGACTCAGAATCTGTTGTTATTCTGAATACGGGAAATAACACACACTTTAGCGCTGCATCAGGCACATTCAGTGCCATCGACATCAGCTTGTGCAGCGCTACTATTTCCCCGTATCTTGAGTGGAACGTACATGAGGATTTATGCGGTAGTGACCATTTTCCCATTATTGTGAATTTGCCTGTCCGGCAATCCCAGCAGCCGAGATGTCGCCGTTGGCGTCTCGCTAGGGCCGACTGGGAAGCATTCCAAAACGCCCTCAACTTCGATCAGACGCACGAAGAAGACGTGGACTCCGTGGCAGAGGCTCTGACCTCGTCAATCGTCGAAGCCGCAGAGTTATCCATCACAAAAACGTCAGGCCGGCTACGACGACCATCAGTCCCTTGGTGGTCTGAGGACTGTCGCATCGTAATCCGCGACAGACGCCGTGCCCTCCGTAGATTCAACACTGCTCCTACGGATGAGAATCTGATCGAGTTTAAGCGTAAACGTGCCGTCGCACGTAAAACAATAATGGAGGCCAAGAAGTCTTCTTGGCAAAGATACGTCTCCACTGTAACAAGTGCCACTCCGTCATCGGAGGTCTGGCAAAAAATAAGGAAAATTTCGGGTAAAAACGTCCCATCTCATACAACAGGCATTTTCGTAAACGGTGATCTCGAGGTATCCCCTCTGCATATAGCTGAAGAACTAGCCGCAACTTTCCAGGCAGTCGCCAGTTCTGACAGCTATGACCTCCGCTTCTTGAAGCGGAAAACAGAACTGGAACGTCGGACAGCCATCGACTTCTCTGGTGGCATAAATGAAAAGTACAATGTCCGATTCAGCTATGCAGAATTGTTAAACTGTCTAAAAGAATGTAAAGATACCTCTCCTGGACCAGACACCGTTCCGTACGAAATGATCAGACGCCTGCCGTGCCTTTTTAAACAAAAAATTTTAGACCTGTACAACAAGATTTGGACCGAGAATGTTTTTCCGGCCAAATGGCGAGAATCCATCGTCGTCCCGATTCCAAAACCAAACAAGGATCTTAGACATGCGTCGAGTTATCGTCCCATCTCCTTAACTTGCTGTCTATGCAAGTTGCTCGAGCGCATGGTGAATCGGAGGCTTATGTGGTATCTGGAAGCAAATGATTTGTTGACTAACGTGCAGTGTGGTTTCCGCCACAACCGTTCCGCGATCGACCACTTAGTCAACCTTGAAGCTGCAATACAAGACACCTACATCTCCAGGCAACACCTCATCGCTGTGTTCTTCGACCTGGAGAAAGCTTATGACACGACATGGAAGTTCGGAATTTTGAAGACACTCCACGATTGGGGGCTGCGAGGTAACCTACCGCAGTTCGTGGAGAATTTCATGTTGGATCGAACGTTCAGAGTCCGTGTTGGTAGCACCTTCTCCTGCGCACACACCCAGGAGAACGGTGTCCCACAGGGCTCTGTATTGAGTGTAACTCTGTTTGCAGTGGCGATTAATGGAATAGCACAGAACATTCGTGCACCCGTACAGGCAAGCCTGTATGTGGATGACCTGGCAATTTACTGCCGGTCCAGCTGCATTGTCAGAGCCGAGAGGCAGCTGCAGCTCTCCATCAACCGCCTTCTCTCTTGGACGACAGAGAACGGGTTCAGGTTTAGCACACAAAAGACCACGTGTGTGCATTTCCACAAGTTTCGCAGTCTTCAACCTGATACGAATCTATTCCTTGGGGACACTCGCCTTGTTTTCAAGGAAACAGCCCGTTTCCTAGGGTTAACGTCCGATCAAAAATTGACATGGAAACAGCATCTCGCCGATTTGAAGGTCAAATGTAAGAAGGTCTTAAATATTATCAATGTGCTCTCCAACAATAAATGGGGAGCAGACGCACTGTCCTTCTCACTCTGTACAGGTCATTAGTGAGATCGAAACTCGATTACGGGAGTATCGTCTATTCTTCTGCCCGGGATTCGTATATTTCCACGCTCGACAGCGTACATCACGCAGGGATCCGCCTGGCTACCGGTGCATTCCGCACCAGCCCGATCCCAAGCATCTGTGCTGAAGCTGGCGAACCGCCTCTCAGCGTCTGCCGCCGGCAGCTCATCTTGAGCTACGTTGCCGGTATGAGCGGTAAGCGCCAACATATAAGCCACAGTGCCGTCTTCGATTGTCCCCGAAGACGTTTGTACGAATCCCGAATACGACCGACCAAGTCTCTTTGCCTCAGAGCAAAAGATATCCTTTCCGAATTGAGACTTGTTATCCCGAGAGTTTCAAATTTTAAACATTCTTTGTTACCATCTCCGTGGTTAGTTCCTCAGACGAGTTACCGTGACGATCTGACACTTCTCCACAAGTCAGACACCTGTCCAGGGGTGTACCAGCAACGCTTCTTTGAATTATACTCTATGTATCCCGGATACAAGCACATCTTCACTGATGGGTCCCGATCTGGGGACGCAGTGGGATGTGCGTTTGTATGTGAGAATGAGATACACGAGTGGCGACTGTCGCCGATAGCGAGCGTATTTACAGCGGAGCTCTACGCCATCTCTCGAGCTCTGCTTTTCGTCGCTTCTTCTGCTCACTCGAGGTACCTCATCTGTTCTGATTCACAATCTGCACTTTCTGCCATCCGCAGAATGTATCCGATGGATAATCTCGTTCAAGAGATACACAAGTGCTTGACTGGTATCGTCTCGTGCGGTAAATCTATCGTCTTTTGCTGGGTGCCCGGCCACGCTGGCGTGGCAGGCAACGAGAGAGCCGATGCAGCGGCCCGTCACGCGTCCAATCTTGCCCTCACGGACGTTCCGGCTGTTCAAGTCAACGACTTGAAACAGCATTTCAAGCGTCATGTCGTCGACGCTTGGCAGCGGGACTGGGTGACGGTAACCGCTAACAAGTTACGAAGCCTCAAGGACTCGGTACGTGTCTGGAAGACGTCCGTCCGACCGAACCGAAGAGAACAAGTCGTTCTCACGAGGCTTCGCATAGGGCACACCAGACTAACTCACTCTTTTATCCTGAAAAAGGAGGGCCAGCCGATGTGTGACACGTGTGGCACCGCTCTGACGGTGTCACACCTTTTAACACGATGCGATCGTTATGCGAGGATTAGGAATAATCTGGGTTTGTCGGGGGACATCTCCATAATTTTAGGGGACGACAACGATGCCGCAGATCGCATTTTAACTTTCGTAAAGCAAACTGGACTTTTTAGCATGATTTAGTGTTCTTCCCAATCTTGATATATTTTAACATGTTGTGTCGTCATACATGTTAGGCCATTGGGCTTATTTTAAAGTGTTTTTTTACACAAAAAAAAACTGTGAATCCTAATATCAGATCACAGTATTTTAAATGTCTTACCGCCCTCAAGAGTTCATCTCTTTTATTATATTTATACGTATTGTCGAATCAAGATTAGGTATTTTACAGTCCAGTTCATTCCATGTGTTTTGTTTTATCTTTATCTCTCATTGAGAGAAATATTGTTTTAATGAAATATTCTTAAGCGTTTGGCACATGTACATTAGCGTTTCGAATTAAGGGGTGATTCGAATGCAAGTGCGCAAACGGGGTGTGTTTTTAATTTATAATTTGTGTTCGGGCGCTAATGACCTCTGTTGTCGATGCGCCCTTAACCCCCAATAATCATCGACGGGATCCACGGTCTGATCTGGCACGACGTCCGGGAAGAGGCGTCTGTACACCTCTCTCCCGGGCGCCGCACCAGTGCTGGTGGTGGTGCCGCTCTCGGCGCCTGCCGGCCGCTGCTCGGCGCCTGCCGGCTGCTGCTCAGCGCGCTCGCCTGCCGGCTGCTGCCGGATCGGGGATGGGCCCAAGTAACTGCAAAAACGGCACTTCGATAAATCTTCCTCGTCGGCATCGCAAACACCGTATCTCCGGTCGACATCCGCACGACACGTACTTCCTCAGTATCGCACGCGCATCCGCGTCTGACAAGTTGCGGATTCGATGTCCTCTTGCCAGACGCGGAAGGATGTGGTACTTGAAGCGCCAATTGGCGCTCTTCCACGTTCTCTGGAGATCCTGAAAAGTTACGAACGTCACGTGCCCGTCCGACCTTCGGCGAGCCGTGTTGACGGTGAAATAATAACTCACGGTCTCGCGGACGAGGTCCTCCCAGGCCCTTCTTCCCGTTAGGATGAAGGGCCGGTTCCTAACGTACTCGAGGAACCGTTCGTCCTCCTTGCTGGAATATAGTAATCGCTGGACTCCTCGCTAGAATATAATAATCTGCACGGACACACGCGTCCGTGCGGAAGATTTCTCACAGGTACACCTGGATTCCGTCGTCCGAATTTTCCGCATCTAGGATTTCTGTTCCGTCCGTGCTCGTGTCCAGCACGCTCTCCCGGAGGAGGCGTCCGGTAGCGTCTTTGCAGAAGATTTCTCACAGACACCTGGATTCCGTTGTCCGAATTTTCCGCATCTAGGATTTCTGTTCCGTCCGTGCTCGTGTCCAGCACGCTCTCCCGGAGGAGGCGTCCGGTAGCGTCTGTGCAGAAGATTTCTCACAGACACCTGGATTCCGTTGTCCGAATTTTCCGCATCTAGGCTTTCTGTTCCGTCCGTACTCGTGTCCGGCACGTCCTCCTGGAGGAGGCGTCCGGTCGCGTCTGTGCAGAAGATTTCTCACAGACACCTGGATTCGGTTGTCCGAATTTTTTGCATCTAGGATTTCTGTTCCGTCCGTGGTCGTGTCCGGCTCGGCGTTCCGAAGGAGGGGTCCGGTCGCTTCTGTGCAGAAGATTTCTCACAGACACCTGGATTCCGTTGTCCGAATTTTCCGCATCTAGGCTTTCTGTTCCGTCCGTACTCGTGTCCGGCACGTCCTCCTGGAGGAGGCGTCCGGTCGCGTCTGTGCAGAAGATTTCTCACAGACACCTGGATTCGGTTGTCCGAATTTTTTGCATCTAGGATTTCTGTTCCGTCCGTGGTCGTGTCCGGCTCGGCGTTCCGAAGGAGGATACTGGTCGCGTCTGTGCAGAAGATTTCTCACAGACACCTGGATTCCGTTGTCCGAATTCTCCGCATCTAGGATTTCTGTTCCGTCCGTGCTCGTGTCCGGCACGTCCTCCCGGAGGAGGGGTCCGGTCGCTTCTGTGCAGAAGATTTCTCACAGACACATTGGATCCCGTCGTCTGAATTCTACTGTCTCCTTGCGGAATCGCCTCCTATTCTTCAGACGCGCCACAATGTGCTTCTGGAAACGCGCCGTCGCGCTTGTCCACGTGCGTTGGAGACAGTAAACAGTTACGTACGTCACGTGCCCGTCTGTGCAGGATATTCCCCAAGTACGTCCCCTAGGCCGCAACGCTCCGGCCGGCGTTGGACTTCTAATGGACTTCTAATTATCAAGAAGATTTATTAGATTTGTTGTAAGATCTGAACACTGAGATACACACTGATTATATTAGAGTATGTTGTGGCGAAATGCTGTTCTTAAAATACTTTTGATTCAGATGGTATCTCATGTGTTGTGATCTCAGTGTTCAGTAATATATTTTTTCATTAATTATTGTCAATTGTGTTAGTCGATCTATGTACTGGGTTCTGTACCAAATATATCTGAGAATGTTGTGTCAATATTTCATAGTTTTACTGCCATTAGTTTGGTCAAATTGCACTTTGAAAGCCTCACAGCTAGGTAGTGCCACTCACTGCATTATTCCCTTTGAAATCCATTTGAATTTGTCCAGATTATGTGTACTTAATGATTATTAATAAACTTTATTTCATTTTATTATTTATATATATATATATATATATATATATATATATATATACATGTGTGTGTGTATGTATATATATATATATAATTTACATACATACATACATACATGCATGCATATGTATATACAACAGCCGTTTACGAAGAAGGCTGTCAAAAAACGACTAACTGTTAAAACCTTATTCGATATTCGAACGCGCTCAGCTCTTAGATTCGTTTAAGAATGTGTGTTTTTTCAGACGCCGAATTCGTACCATACAAATATCACACGAAACGATAACAATCACATGTAATTGATTATAATTAAAGCATCACTGTCACAGATCATATTTATTCATGTATTTATTTATATTGAGTTCATAATATGTGTGTGTTATTATTATCTTTCATAATAATAATAATAATCATCTACAATACTTCCAGACGAACGGTACAAATCTTACGTGGATCATTCTCCTGTTCTTTACGTTTAACCTGCTTTCGATTCGGACAGTCCGCCATCGAAGGGTACACGGTCGATCGATCCGATATCCTTCAATGTTTGATCGATAGAATCCCTGTCCTTATTCCCATCCCGACGTCGACATTGATTCATTCCAGTTACAAATCAGACACGGTTACCGTTCGTTCGTTTGCTCTCAAATATTAATTTTTGTCGTTGTTCATAGTGTTCGTTTGGTTGCATACCACGCACCATTATAACATCGTATTATTATTCTTTTCAATTGGTGATATGTTGAAACATTTAATTTTGCAATTTACTCATACATATTTAGATACATTCAATTAATAAATGTATATGTATATATACATATATATATATAAATGGTTCTTACTTGATTAAAACATTGACTGAGTGTGTATGCATGAGCTGCCGTCCTAGCTAGTGAGCTCTGGATAATTAGCCCTGTCTACAGTGGACCAGAGCACATTTACTACAATTTCAATGTCAGTTATCATTTTTCAGTCCTATTTACATCTCAGAAATATACACGTATGTTGAGAACTCCGATTTAAATAAACGACCGAACAGTACAGACTATAATTATGCTTGTGTGCAGACAAATATATCAGACTCGTGTCGCTCGAAAGGTAGATCATCATCGATCGTAATCGTTCAAAGAATACGATCGACTCAGCGTTTCCAGTTCAGTGTTAATTGGGCGAATATTATAATCGGTGGCAAAGTAATGACAGTCGGGAACATCCCATTGTTAATTAAAATGTTTTTCGGTTACATGTCGATCGTCGGCGACAAATGTACTTTTTAAATCTTGGAATTCGCGAAAAAAGTGCTTTATAACGAGGTGTGGTAGCATTTCGTGTCCACCGGAGTGTAATCCTACGTTAACCCTTTGAAAACGGAGAGAGGGAATGGCTGCTAAATTTTTTTAATAAATATTCTTCGATTTTTGGACATTCTTCTATTGTAAACGAATAAAAATTGCAAATTTGTCCGCTAAAAACAGGCACACACACACACTATATATATATATATATATATATATATATATATATATATATATATATATATATATATAGACATATATGTACATATATATATATAGAGAGAGAGAGAGAAAGAGAAAGAGAGTGTTTTGAATCGATCTTGTTTGAGACCCGTTCCGATATTCACTTCGCATGACGAAACTGAGAATATCTCCATTGACACATTTCTGGTTGATTTCAAAAGGGACAGGAATGATAATCGCTCTTATAAAAAAGATAAAAAGTAAATATGTGCCAAGGGGATGTGCGGAGCATTTAACTTGCCGGCGACTACATCGCGCTGGCGGGGGAAAACGAATGAATTTTGTTTCAAACCGACACAACATTTCAGAATACGAGAGAAACGATTGATGGTTCGGAATTAGAGACTATAAAAAGTAGTTTTTAATTTAAGTAATCAGTGAAATTAAAATTTCACTACCAATCGCAGCACATGCATCGCAAATGCTTTTATTCAAAATATATTATCTTTATAAATAAAACAAAATAGGTAAACGATTCAAATTTCATCAAAAACACATTCTCTTAAACAAAATATGAAAGATTTGTTAAAATAAAATACAAGTATATTTCGTTTTGGAGCGACTGTAATTATGCCGTTAGGATAACGTAATTTCAATAAATATATTATATATATATATATATATATATATATATATATATATATATATATATATATATACACATATATCAATAAATTGCGTTTGTTAGCGAACTTTTTTTAATTTACTTAAATACTTAATTTGAAAATATTATTTTAGGTAATAGTTCAGTTTAAGGACTTTAGTGAAAACGCACTTTAAAAATTCATTTTTTTACTAAATCGATTAACTACAATGTAAAACGTGATTAAAAGTCGGGAGAGCAAGACTTTTTCAATAAATAATATAAAAAAAATGTAAAAAAAGTGTCCCACTGACAGATGGTACAAACTGCAAAATATGTTTTTTTATCTCAAAAAACGCTTTTCCACTGAACAATTACCGGTATAAGCACTAAATAAACACTTGCACAATATATTTTGTTACGTTTTAAAACAAAAAAACTTTGCATACAAAATTACTGAAAGTAGACATTAGCGTGACTCGTGCTGTTTTCATTCTGCGAGGCGCAGCTAGATGCATACGCGTCCGTTATGGCGTGTTTATATGCATGTAAACGAGTGACGTTTTTATAAATATCAATTTTGATTTCATTTCATTTGATCAAATATTACAATATTATATAATAATATATATATATATATATGTGTGTATATATATATATATATATATATATACATATATATATCTTCACCATCATCATCTTCATTATCATCTTCAGCCTCTGTTAATCCACTGCTGGATAAAGGCCTCTTCCATGATTTTCCATTTTGTTCGATTCAGTGCCTCTCTTTTCCACAGATTTCCAAGAAAGTTTTTAATATCCTTATACCATCTGTTCATTAGTCTCTTTCTGGGTCTTTTCATATTCCTTGGTTCCCAGTCAATAATTTCTTTTGTCCATCGGTTGTCTTCTCTTCTTGCGATATGTCCCGCCCATTTGCATTTCAGACTCTTTACTCTTCTTATTATATCTGTGACTCCTGTTTGTTTTCGTATCCATTCTATTCTCTTTCTATCTCTTCTTGTTATTCCCAACATGCATCTTTCCATACTTTGCTGTGTTGTTTGGAGTCTTTGAACTATTTTGGCGTTAAGTACCAATATTTCGCTGCCATAGGTAAGGTCTGATAGTATACACTGATCAAATCCTTTTTTTTTAAACAGAGTGGGATTGTTGATTTAAATATCAAGGCGTTTCGTCCAAAAGAGCTCCATCCCATTTTTATTCTCCTATTTACTTCTTCAGTGAATGATCCATCTCTGTTGATAAGCTGGTCTAGATAAAATATATATATATATATATTAATATATATATATATATATATATATATATATATACGGATGTTAATCGACGTATACGATAATTGAAATTGATTTTATTAGTTCTCGAATTCTCGTGTTTTAAAATATTAAAAATAACCTTCTCCAACAATGTTTTCTGCAAAAAATAATTCGGTACTGGGTTGCGTTATTAAAAGAGTAGACTAACATGCACTGGTGTCGGTATAAATTTTATGATTTTTAATTTATTAACACTTAAATTTTAATGCTCATACGCTCACGTCAGAAACTGATAAAAAATCACTGTGTTCTTTTGTATTCGTAGGCAATATAGTCATAGTCACTCACCGGTTTTAAACACTTCACAAATAAACGAACAGATTTTTGACACTAACATATACTACCACATACACACACACCACACATACACACTAAAATGTACATATATGTATACAAATATATATGTATGTTATATAATATTGTAATATTTAATCAAATGAAATAAAATCAAAATTGACATTTACACAAACGTCACTTATTTACAGGCATATAAACGCGCCATAATGAACGCACCAGAACGGATGCGTATGCTTTTGGCTGCGTCGCGCAGAATAAAAACTGAGCGGGGCACGCCAAAGTCTACATTAAGTAATTTTTTTGACGAAGTTTTTCGCCTTTTAATGGATCAAAATGTATTGTGCAAGTAGTTATTTAGTGCTTTTATCGATAATTGTTTAATGTAGAAGCCTTTTTTGAGATAAATTGTAGTTTGTACCATCTGTCAGTGGGGTACTTTTTTACATTTTTTTTATATTATTTATTGTAAAAGCCTCGCTTCCATTGACTTTAAATCACGTTTTATATTGTAATCAATCGATTTAGCAAAAAATTTTAATTTTTAAAGTACGTTTTCCTTAAAGTCCTTAAACTGAACTATTTCTTAAATAATATTTCCAAATTAAGTAAACAAATAAATTATAAAAAGTTCACTACCAAACACAATTTATTGATATATGTGTGTGTATATATATATATATATATATATATATATATATATATATAATATTTTTATTGAAATTACATTATCCTAACGTATAATTACAGTCGCTCCAAAACGAAATAGACTTAAATTTTATTTTAACTAATAAATTTTCAGTCAAGGAGCAGAAAGGAATTAATAATGATTTAAGCAAAAAAACTTATTTCATGCACACCTTTTCGTAATACAAGTCCAAAATCATAATTTTCCTGAATACGAAACAATAATACGAAAGAAGAAGATAAGATAAAATCAAAGTAAAATTACACATTCGCTTCCAAACGCCCAAATAGGTTGATCCTTACTATGTCTACAGGAAATATATTTCCTTAAAAAAATAAATTCTCATTCGCAGAACAGAGAATAATAATAGTTTCAATATGACTCTTTTAACCGAAATACTATTCTGCGTTTTTATACAGAAGAAATTTGTTGATAATTTTAATCTGACATACTTTCAGATATAGAGACTAAAGCATGGTCAGCCCTAGATGTTCTAGCGATCAAGACGAATTTTGAACGAATATATGAATGTGTAATTATTCAACTCAAAAATACGTAACATAAACTCGATTGTAAAACTACATCGGTTATAAAGAACTAGTGGCAAAAACAATATCGATATATATATATATATATATATATATATATATATTCACAATTATTTAAATCTCAATATCAGAATATCTAAAATCCGACATACCGAAAGGGCAAGTGTGAAAAGAAATTCGAATCGATATCAGAGAAATTAAAAACGAAACAGCAGAACTGGTTAATATTCTAACAAATTTCATAAGCAAACAGATTTAAAAAATACAGTTTCGTGAAATATTGTACTCTACGATGCAAAATAATGTATTTCGTATATTAATAATAAAAATTCTAATTTTTTTGCAGTTTCAATTTGATGTGTCCCTAAAGTATTGCTTATAAAAAGATCATTTTCAATATATTAGCATATAAAATGACTGACACCCAAATTTCCGCTCTTCAAGGCAAATATCGTCCAATAATCAACGACTCATTCTGAACCGTCGACAAATGTACTTATAATTGAGTTATTAACGTATAATAAAGTAAGGAAAAAATAGAAAAGGCAAAACAAATTGAAAGTTATCATTGAAAGAGATAAACATAGACATTATTCTTTTAGAATCCTGAGGCTTAAAAATAAAACAATTACAGAAAATAGGATAATTCGAGCTCGCTTGTTTGCATAAATAAAAATACTTATTTTTTAATTTTTAAATATTTTCACTATTGAATTTGAATTTCGGGGTCGGACTTAGCTCTGGTGATATAGTGCATAAGTTAAAAGTGAGTGGTAGATCGAGCAGGAACAATTAATTTTTCTCTTCTCTCGAAGAATGTAGTAGCGGGTATCCTAGTTTCATCTGGAAGCACTGCTCCACAAATAATATTCGATAATAGGCTGCATGTATGTATACGTGTGTGCGTCAATATGCACATAAACACACACTCATACATAGATAAAAATCAAAAATTCTTTGTTTGTACAAACATTAAATTTCATGCTCAGCTCTTTTGAAATATTCAAATAGCGATTTTATAACTAGCTTGTTGATAAACCTGGTAAGTCGTTTTGTTTATATCTTGACAGGGTTATATAAATTTACAATTAATAAAATACTAAGACCACTTTTTTATATCGGGCTCTTAAATATTAAATCCTGTTCATGAATTATAAATATTTCTATTTAGATTGTTATATAGTTTGAATAAGTTTTAGTACTTTTTTAAAAATAATTTTCCATCTTAATGAAATATTCAAGTCTCTCTTTTACAAAACTTGCCGCAATAATCTGACTTTTCACTTGTCAGAGAAGTTTTTGTGAATATGACTAATCAGAAAGTGTTGAGAAGAATATCGAGTGAATTTGCAGAACGATATCAACTAAATAAATTGTTTCTAGTGCTTACATTAATCATACGTGTGTATATGAACATGAAATTTTGCTTTTAATGGCATTTTTATATATCATTCAGAATTTTTAGAAAATCCTTAAATAAACCTGAAACATCTTGTGAATTACACGAGAGGAAACGTAAATGCAAGTACCAATCTGTTAAAAAATTATGTTTATTGATATCGTTATCTCTTGGATATATTTATAACATAAATGCTGCAGGTTTGAAATAAAACACAACAAATATTTGTTTACTATTATTGTTTAATTGTTGTTTCTATGATGAATATAACCACACGGGTTCTGTTACTTGACTGACTTATGAGATCTCAACTACCGTTTATATACTGTTGTGGCTAAGCTTAACAATCAACCGGAATAGAACAACATACCATCGCCGATTGTCGTCGGGCGCTATATATAATTCTCAGCCTGTAAATAGCATATGGTCGCAGTGTATACGTTTAAATTGATTGTTGATAAATATATATTTTAATTATTGTACAATTTATTTGAAACTATAACAATCAGCTTAAAGATATAAATGCACACGTGTTTTATATACTGTTCTCGATGATGAAATTCATTAGTCAGCCGTGACACATGAGGATGGACATAACAATATGCACAGAAAACAATTCTACTCTTCTAGACTTTTTTAAAAAAAAACTTTAGATTACAGTTAGTCTTGAGTCATTTTACTATCTTCAAACGTCACATAAAAATCATACATATAACAAATACCTGAAAACATAACACTTTAAAATATAAACACGTATGAAATTAGTCTCACTTTTTCAATAATTTTATTTTTACACCTATCATCATGATATTATTAGCAAAAAACATCCTGTAACATAATCACAATGATTAAACCATATTTATCACTTCTGACATAACTGATTCTCAAAATCGAGCATATTTTCCTTCAGTTCAGTTATTGAAATGTCATAGTTCATTTCGACCCGTTTTTCTCGATCAACATCTCGAGCAGCTTGATCGCGACTGTACACAGATGCTTCTGCACTTCGTGTTTAGTTTTAATTTCGGTGCTTGTATGTCTGAGCTTCTGCACGGCGTTCTTACTATTTGACCCTGTAAATGAGTAAATAAGTGTACCCAGATGTTTATATGTATGAGTGGAAAACTTACTTGTAATCCGTCTCCTATTGACACATTCCTGAGTGTCTTCAATCAGTTCTTTTTTCACTTCGTCGACGAACTCCATTGCACACGATTTCTATCACTTGTAATTGAATTACTGTTCGGATTCGCTGACTCCCACCCATATCTTTCAGAGTGTATCGCGAATTTTAAATATATACTAACGAAGACAAAATCGTTAACCGTATGCAAGTGCGCGACATTTATCATCTTTTAAAACTTTATGCCATTTTACTATCTTTTAATACTTAACTTCCATGAAAAGTCGATTAGTTGAAAATCCTATTATTCAAAGATAATGCTATTATTAAAATTACTCTATTATTTCGAGAGCGGTGACAAGTAAGGTAAGATTAGGTAGAGGCACCATTGCTACTCGCTTATACTGTCGCTACATTTTGTTGGTTAGAGAATGTAAATGCCACCAGGGAAAACTACCAATTGGTTTTTCTCAGAATATTATCTCTCACACACACGCACACTCCACTGTTTCCTCTTGTCGCGCTCATTCTTTATGTCCGCACTGAAAAGGTAAGCTAATCTCAATCTGTAGTGTTTGTGGTTACTGTTTAGTACAAAAGTGTCTTAAAAGAAAATGTGTATTGTTCCTCAGTGTAGTTTTGAAAAAACTAAACAACGTTTTTTTCTAGTGTCCGTGCAAATGAAACACTGCAAAAATTGTAGAAACGAGCAATAGTTCAGTTTAAGGACCTTTGTGAAAACGCACCTTAAAAATTCTAATTTTTTGCTAAAATAATTAATTGCAATATAAAGCGTGATTTTAAGTCGGAGGAGCAAGGATCTTGCAATAAATAATATTAACAAACAGTAAAAAAGTGACCGACTGACAGAAGGTGCGAACAGCAAAAATGGTATTTTTTATGGCAAAAAAGGACTTTTTTATCGTAAAAAACGCTTTTTCATTGAACATTTATCGATGAAAACACTGAATAATCACTTGCATCATACATTTTTCTACATTAAAAAGCGAAAAACTTCGCGGAAGAATGTTAATGAAACTAGATATTCGCGTGATTTGCCTGTCATTATTCTGCGTGGCGCATCCCTTATGGTACGTTCATATGCGTGTAAACAAGTGACGCTTTTTTAAATAACTTGTTACAAATTATTTGTACTCAGGGCAGTATACCTGCGCTCGGCTGGGTCGAAAAACGGCGAGAATGAGGTTGAGGATGAGGGTGAAGGAGGTCTAATTTTAATTTTATAAATCAGGATATATATTGACCTTTTTTTCCATAAAAAAAACATTTTTGCAGTTCGCACCTTCTGTCATTCGGTCACTTTTTTACTGTTTTTTCATACTATTGATTGCAAAATCCTTGCTCCCCCGAATTAAAATCACATTTTATCTTGCAATCAATCAATTTAGCAAAAAATTTGAATTTTTAGTGTGCGTTTTCACAAATGTCCTTAAACTGAACTATTACCTTGAATTTGATGCACCGTGTTTTAAAAAGTTTTGAAAGTTAATGTTACATGTATATATATATATATATACACACACACACACATATATATATATATATATATATATATATATATATATATATATATGTATATGCATCTAAAATGATTAAAGATTACTCCTTTCTGTCTGATGTTCGCTTCTCTTCTTTGCAAATGAATATACTCTGTAGAATTTTCTTCTAAAATGGAAAGATTACATCGGTGTTGAATACCTGCTATGATTCATATCCCTTCTCCACAAGTTCCCTTAAGGTGTCAGGAAACTCACTAGCTGCCTCTTAATCGGAGGGGTTTGTTCTCTTTTAACTTCCACACTACCTACGGCAAACCTTTTCCTAAAATTATTAAACCAGCCTGGTAAAACTCTGTAAATCGAGACAGATATATATGTTTTCATATAGTTTCATCTCAATTGTAACGTGTGCAAAGTTGCAGGTAATTCTGTTTGACACATTTCAATACAAGCGTTTCGTGCGTAAATGCAAAATTCGAAGTGTGATTCAGCTCTTTTATTTGGAAGAGAAAACAGCGAAATACATCCATGAAATGATATTTCCTAGATTTAGTGAATCTTGTCTTTTCTATGAAATAGATCGACTTGCAGAGACTAGAATCGAATATGCATAACGCCCAGTATGCTCCAGAACAGATGTCACTTTAAAAATCATAGATATAGTCCACGATATGTTTTTTTTCTGAACGGCGAGTGAAAGTGAACGAGATAGCAGAGGTTGTACGCACATCAGCTGAGCGAACGCATTTCATTTTGCATTCTGAATTGACATCGGTCTGTTAAAATCGTCATTTCTGATTAACTGCTCATTGCTGCCGTAACCAACGGTAAAAAATCATAAAAAACATATATGTTGTAGATAATTTTACGCTTTTTCCAACGATATATACCAATGTCCGTCTATGTCGAACGGTCGTAGAGATGTTTGCACTCGTTTGAACCTCATCGGTATCGTTTTGTTAAAATCTTTTGTAATTACACAAGCTATGAGCAATTAATTATAAGTAGAAAATCATAAAAAAAATAAGTTAAAAACAAAAATATTATTGACTAAAGAAATTGAGAACGGGGGGATGTGAACCTACGTATTCTTTAGTACGGAAGAGTAATTGTTCTCGATCACTACTCCTAACCTAACTACTCGATCACACCGTTCGCTGAAACTGTGCTGTTTGGTTAAAATACTTTTTATTTTCTTTTATGGACTGACTTTATCGATATTAATATTTGTGGAAAACTACTATTAACTAAATAGTAAATGATATTTTTATAGTACAGCTTAAGAAAATCAATTCACCTATTATCTAAAGAAGTTAATATTGAAAAAATCATCTCGAAATCTACATTACAGAAAATGTAGTTTTTTTAAACATTGATATTGGAAGTTCGTTTCGCCAATTTTAGTAATACTAGAACACAATGTGCGATATTTGTCTGAAATAAACGTTTGCAGTCACGGTTCAAACTTATAAGATGCAAGAGAGTTCTTTAATGTCTTTGCCATAACGGCGAGATTGTCGACGAACCGTCGTTCTTAATCAGCGATATGGAATTATCTAGTGACTGTTGCGATTTTTTTTAAAAAAAAGATCACTAGAGAGATTTCGCGATTAAAATTCATCGCAGACGTGATTGGAACGTAATTCGGAACATATCATAAGAAATGCGTTTGAAATTCTTTCAAGTAACGCGGACTGACAGAGTTACGTTTCGATTGTAATCGTTTGCATGATACCAGAGCGTATTATGCTTTGGAGAGTCTTTATCTATGATATTATGGTTCAAATAATACTATCGGAAGTTTAGAGCACGGCACATAAGATTAGTCAGAAATGAACGTTTGCAGTCATACACTTCACACTGGGTGCACTCCCAGCAAAATCCAAATAACTGATCAAACAATTTTAAATGGTGACTTTGGCAAAATACTAGTACTTTATCGAATCGTTATTCAATCGTTCTGACGTCATGTGGCGCTTTAGTCCATGTAGCGTAGTGTGCGTTGCATCGGGCCAGGTTTACCGTCGCGCCGTGTGCGAGCTTGGTAGGAAACTGCGGTAAGTTATTGCAAATCGTATAAGATAGATAAAAAGTCAGTTTACAGGTCTTTATTTATGATATACACAATATGAAACGAATACTATTCTAGGTGCCTTGTCTTGTCATACGTTTACTCGAAGAACTGAGTCGCTCGAATTATTTCAGCGAAACATTTCGTGATTGTTTTGTATGTGAAGGCGAACCAGTCTTAATTGAATATTTATATATACTGCGCGTGACGTGTGAACGCGCCTTTAAAACAAAATATATATACAATGCGGAATTGTGTATGGTCCAGAATCACGAACATGTGTAAAATACATGAATAAAAATAATTGATTAACAGCTGGTGTTATTAATACACATCCGACTCGTACTTTACAGTGATGGTTGGTTGGTAGATTATTTTTGATTAAGGAGCGTTGGTAGCAGTGAGTCTTCATGCATAGATGAAGACTCACTGCTAACTTCAAGATTGTTTTGCTTGACAACCGTATATACTCTTCTGTTTGACACTTGTTTTCAGCGATCGTTCTTAATTGTCGCCGTTATGATTTATTCTTCGGATGATGGTGTCGGCCTATAAAAGAAAACGCGTTTTAGTCGATCCACTTCCATTTACTGACGATTAGTCAGACGAAGATCGTGTGTATGAATAAGTGAGGTTAATTGTCTGATAGCCGAAATCAAGAAATGGAAAAACGTCGTGAATCTCTTGCCGTCGAGATCGTCCGTGAGAGGTATGTTTAGCTATGTCTGATTATTTTTATCGTCGTTGTATTCGAGCTATTTTGGCCATCGTGCACAAGCAAGAGTTGTTCTCGTCTCGTAGTCGACTCGGCTGATTTTTCAATTTCGTTTCGAGGAAAAGTACGCACGGTTCGACCGTCGCGATAATGCATCTCAGACGATGTGTGAAAGCTTGTTCTGTACTGACGACAGCACGAGAAGTCACGGATTAGGCACGGGAGTCGACGGCAGCGATCGCTGGATTCTTATCGGATCTCTTGCACGGATCGATTTCACGATGGCGTGGACCACATACTCTTAAATCGAAACATCTTACAATCGAAAAATGCGGAAGGGTTCGACTGGCATCCAGATTTTCCGAGAGGAATTAAGAGCTCACATCGTCGAGAGCGTCTCCCGAATAAAAAGGACGGCATCACCAGCGATAGACTTCAGGCTAACGTAGCTTTCATCGAGTGAGTCGAAAAAGGCATCTGTAAGTGCCGGACGGACTGCCAGAACGCTCATAACCAACTCCTCGCGGGGCCAGGAGTCGAAGAAATCGAATATGTCGAAGAAGATCGCCTCTGCCAAACCTAACCGGTATACCACTACGCCCTGCAGCAGTTCCGCAACCTGCTACCGTCATCAGAGGCTGCCGGTAGTATCGCGGCCCAAAATCACGACCTTATCGTCCTCACCCAGGTTCGAGATTCGTGGCGACTGTACGGAACGGGAGG
>CM068324.1:3252397-3313997 GCA_034766995.1 Acanthacorydalis orientalis
TTGTTTAATGTAAAAGCCTTTTTTGAGATAAAAAAGGCCTTTTTGTTGATAAATTGCAGTTTGTACCATCTGTCAGTGAGACACTTTTTTTACATTTTTTTCATATTATTTATTGAAAAAGTGCAGTTCCCCCGTCTTTTAATCACGTTTCACATTGTAATTAATCATTTAGCAAGAAATTTGAATTTTTAAAGTGCGTTTCCACAAAAGACCTCTTTCTGAACCATTACCTCTAGTTTTATTGAGTTTCTTACGCGAACTTTTTCGCTTTTAAATGTAGCAAAATGTATTATACAAGTGATTATTTGGTGCTTCTACCGGTGATTGTTCAATGTAAAAGCGTGTTTTGAGATAAAAAGACCATTTTTGCAGTTCGGACCTTCTGTCAGTCAGTTACTTCTTTGCTGTTTTTCATATTGTTTATTGCAGTCCTTGCTCCTCCGACTTAAAATCATGTTTTACATTATAACCAATCAATTTAGCAAGAAATTTGAATTTTTAAAGTCCGTTTCACAAAAGTCGTTAAACTGAACTATTATCAAATAAAATAAAAGAAATACATCGTTATTTTCAATTAAAATCGACATCGTCTGAAATATTTTCCAAACTGAAATGCTAATCGACAACTGATTCAAAGTATCTTACGTCACGAAATGTGAGTACACGTGCGACTAGTGACGTAAGAACGCGAGCGACAGTCGTGACGACGTAGTAACTTGCGGACGTCATACAGTAGCACCAATGCGAATGTGTATCATTGAAACCAATGAGAGTGTAACTTTACGAACGCGGCAGCTACGATCAATTGGATCAAAAAATGCTGTTTCTATTGGTTTGCACATATTTCGCGCTAGAAAGTCTAGACGCATCTCGAGTCTCACTACTTCGTTCGACCATATGCGAAGAGCTTGTCTAGTTGACGCTCTTGGACGAAAGTCTTCTTCGATGCCAATTCGAGTTGCCAAACAAAATATGCGTTATTGCAGCATGAGGACCTTTACGTTTAGAGTTCGTGGATGAGAAGCATTGTGCATGTGGTTATCGGCGGCCGTCGTGTCGGTCGGGCTTGTCGCAACAGTGCGTCTCAGATTCATACTCGGTGTGACATCTTGTTGCCGGGAAAGTGCGGTGTTCGGTTGTGAATGTCTCGCTGTGTGTCGATTTACTTTGAATCGTTCCCGTTTATCTAAATGGACTTTGTTGCGCGGGCGTTTATTTCTTCTTTTGTCGAAAACTGTGATTGTGAACAGTTTTTTGTTATTATTGTCGATGGTGATTTTTTAATGGTCGTCGTCGTCGGCCTTCAGTCTCATCTTTGACTCGTGTGAGGCGGGCGGTGGAAACAACTTTATAAATTTTCGGTGAGTGTGTATTAAGGCCGGGGTAATATCACCCTCGCAGGTGTTTTGGCTCTTCGCTGCCTGAACTCAATCAAGGTTGCAGTGAATAGTGATTGTTGTGACGTCGTACAGTAGCACCAATGCGAACGTGCATCATTGAAACCAGTGAAAATGTATCGCTCACGTATAGTCGCCCCACGCGATAGTACGTGTGTGTCTGCGTCTCAAGCGCTGCACACAGAGCGAGGAATTTTTATTGCGATTTTGAGAGTATCTTGGACTTGTGTTGTGCCTAGTTGCTTGAGATGTTGATTTTTTGTTCCCGGGGATACGAGACGCCTATACTTAATATTGCATCTTGTCTTATTATTGCTATTGACCCTCTCAAGTTCCGAAATATCTGGAAAAAAAAACGCACCGAACACCAACCTTACGAGCACGCCAGCCACGATCACGTGGTTCAAAAATGCTGTTTCTATTGGTTTGCACATATTTCGCGCTAGAAAATCGAGACGCATCTCTAGTCTCACTAGTTCGACCGTACGCGAAGAGTTTGTCTAGATGACGCTAAATAAAATACGCGTTATTGCAGCATGAGGACCTTTACGTTTAGTTCGTGGATGAAGCATTGTGCATGTAGTTATCGGCGGCCGTCGTGCCGTTCGGGCCCGTCGCAACAGTGCGTCTCTGATCCGCACTCGGTCCGACATCTTGTTGTCGGGAAAGTGCGGTGTTCGGTTGTGAATTTCTCGCTGTGTGTCGACGTACTTTTTGAATCGTTCTCGTTTATCTCAATTGGACTTTATTTCGTGCGCGTTTATTTCTTCTTTTGTCGAAGATCGTGATTGTTTGTGAACTGTTTTTTGTTATTATTGTCAATGGTGATTTTTTAATTGTTGTCGTTGATTTTTTAATTATTGTCGTCGATTTTTTAATTGTTGTCGTCGTCGGCTTTCAGTCTCATCTTTGACTTGTGTGAGGCGCGTGGCGGAAAGAACTGTATAAATTTTCGGTGAGCTTGCGTCCAGGCCGGTGTAATATTACCCTCGCAGGTGTTTTGACTCTTCGCTGTCCGAACTCTGTCAAAGTTGCAGCGAATCGTCCAACAACTCCGATTATCCCCGATCGAAACGTGGTGGACTTTTCGGATATACGAGCCACGAGACCGTGTTCGGAATTTATGTTCGGTAGAGGAATAATTAGTCGAAGTGTACGGTTGTGAATCGATCCGACGACGGACGAGATCCGAATTCCCATCGGTGCGTGCTCGCCGGTCATCGCTAACCGTTATCGTCGAACCCGGTACTCCGCCGCCGACGTGAACCGTATAAGATCTCGCTCGATCAGAGACGACCGTGTGTTCCGGAAGTTGTCGGCTGTGAATTTTTCTACGATGACGTTCGGGAAAAGGTACGTGCGATCCTTTTTGTATTTGAATCGAGTCCGGTCGTACTTCGCCGAGTATCGATGAAGGTATGAAAGTATCGATGTTCTTTACAGAGAGAACGCGACGTGATCTGCCTACGCCGGTACGAAACCTCGGACGGAGGCGTTCGAATGCGGTTCGGTCCGGATGCCGACTTTGATGGAGCTCGCGGCGGACGTAAGAACAGGAACGTGCACTGCTGACAGGTCTGTGAGAACAGTTATTACGCCTGTGTCTCGCCGAATCTTCGATTCTCGATGCGTCACGCGGTTAAATCGGAATAACGTTCGGGTTTCGGTTTCGTTCTAAGATATTTTTCAGGTTTCGGTTCTTAAAAATATATGTTCGTTCACCGACTAACGAACAGACCGTATTATGTTTGTACAAGATTGAGTTTGTGCAGGAAGCATATGCAGACCTTCTGCAATGTCAAACTGCACGCACTTATTAATTTAATAATAAGTGTATTTTATTTTAATATAATGAATCAATGCAGATCTGATTCCGAATTGTGAATTTGTTCTAATGTGGACTAGTGCAAATATCAAAGTCAACTGCTCTGGTTGACTGCACGAAGAAGACTCCCAAAAACCCGTGTCTGCAACATTAGCCTGCTCTAACAATGCAATATGCCTTCGTAGACACCGGCCAGGCTGTCTACTGCTTTTAATTGTCGAATACAAATTTCTGACGCCGATCACACGTACCGAGTCATAATATACCGCCGGCTTTGAACACAACGTGTTCAATTTTCTTTCTTATCCATTAATGTAATACACTCTCTTAATGATTAACAAAATTTAAAGTTCTTAGTTAAATGCTTGCTGTCACGTATGATTAGTAGGTTTACAACCTGTCAACACTGAAGTTACAAAATTACTGTACATATGCATAATAACATTTGGATTAGCAAAATTATGAAAAGCTTACAAATTATGCATACAAAATTAATCCTAATGCCAAATGTTCATGTTTTCCTCGATAGGTAGGGGTGCCACTCGTTTGACTGTGCGATCGTAAGTTCCTGACGTGGTTTTGACGGCCATTGCTCGTACGACTCCGTCGTCTCCTTGATGCACCTTGACTGTCCGTCCGAGAGACCAGCGCATAGGTGGAAGGTCGTCTTCCTCGAGGACAACCGTGATTCCTATCCTGATTGTTGCGGCTCCTTGTTGTTGCCACTTGCTGCGTATGTTGAGCTCGTTTAGGTATTTTTTGGACCATCGTTTCCAAAAATGCTGTCGAATGAATTGGATATGCTGCCAGGATGATATTTTTAACCTTTCCTCTATTCCTGACTTTCTTCTTTGTAAAAAATGAACCACAGTAATCTACACCTGTATTTAAGAATGGACATGCTCGAGTGACTCTGTCTTGTGGAAGATTTCCCATGGTATATGAATAATTATCAGGCTTTGCTCGAAAACATTTTATGCATTGTCTTACAATCTGGCTCGTAACGTTTCTTCCTGATATCGGCCAGTAATTTGTTTTTACGGCATGCAGTGTAGCTCGAGTCCCACTATGTAAATGTTCAATGTGTTTTTCTCGTATTATTAGTTCCGTTATATGATGACCTTTTGGCGGCACAATTGGATGTTTCTCATGGGATGGAAGCTGTGAATTCTTTAATCTACCCCCTACACTAATTAATCCATCGTCGTCAATAAAAGGATTTAGTGCTCGGAGATCAATGGACTTTTGAGTAGGCCTTGAATTCGTTAAATTGTTGAATTCAGGTTGAAAACATTCTTGCCGAATCAATTTTATGATTTCTACCATCGATCGTTACATTTCCTTTACCCTTAGTGGACCCATAAGTTTGCTTTTGTCCTTTGTCACGTTGTTTAGAAATCGTAGGCAGTGAGTAGGTAGTATAAGGAGCGGAGAGCTCCGAATCCAGGAAAAATGTTCATGAGAGGAGCGCCTGTAGAATCGAAGTGTACCGTAAAACACCTCGGTGTGTCAATTTGGACAGAAAACTACTTTACAACGAACACCTGCACATTATCAAGAAGAGGAGGAGCGCGGTGGCTGCAAATGTGAACGGCGTGACGTCCAGAGACGACGGTTCGAGTATAGAGAACAAGTTGCTATACCTGTGTTATGTATCCAGCTGCACTTGTTTATAAATGTGTCATGGTCTGACTAATGAAATTTCAACTGACCTGTCAATATTTAATCTATGTATTCGTCTTAATCAAAATGTTCTCACGTTCCTGTCGTGATCTCTGTGTTCACTTTGTCAAGGCCCCATTTTCCAATATCAATACTATTTGTTGAGACATTAACTATAACACTGTCTCTGATCTTGTGAATATCGTTATTGTACAGAAGTTCACTTCCATCAGTGGCTGTAAATAATCTAGATCTGATACTAAGATTCAAGCTCCTAGTTTTTTTAATGCCATGATCTGTAATCCATATAACATTAATAGTTGAATTAGTTGGGCATGCTATTAATCCTATAGCATTACTAATTACATGATCAATATAATTTGAAACAGGATTTATCTCACAGTACTCTAAAAAATCATCAGATGTATTAGAGGACATCGAGTTTAGACATCTATTTATTTTACCAGAGACTGAATGGGGAGGGCAGAGAATCTCTTCAGGAGAAGACACACACTCATCATAGCCAATTTGGATCCAATCCTTCTCATCATATTCAATCGTAATAAATTCTGGAAGATTTAATTTTACGAATGATCTTGAGAGGAAAAATGGACACTGGTACGATCTGTACATCCTCCCTATGGGCTTCGGTTGCACATTGGGAAGGATTATAATCCCAATAATGGATGGTATTTCTTTATTTATATTGATTATCTCAAATCTCCCAACCTTGTATAACATATTAGGGGAGTTGGGGTATATAGTGTTCCTTAATGATACATGGCTCTTTATCAACTCCTTCAATGACTTTCCAGGTAGTAAATCCGAATTTATCTGGCCTACAAGAGCTGAATTGATTGCACGAATGAAGCTTTGCAATATCAGATATATCCAATTGGATACTTTAGTTAATACTATCTCATTTATAACAAGATGGCAATTAATATAATCTCTTATCTCCCCTAGATCCTTGAGTTAGTGTATGAAATACCCACTCATCATTTTTTGATAATTGATTGAGAGTGTCTGTATGTATATTGATCTGCTCATAAATCTTCTCTATATCATTATTGTATCTATTGTACTCTTTAGCAGTTGAATATTAATTCTATTCCATACAAAACCTGCTCCTACCATCCCTAAAACAGCAACTCCCGCTATAATTCAAGTTACAATCAATTCATAATTCAATTCTTAACCATTGTGGGCCTATTTTCCAAATTTCATTTTGAATGAGTTCAGTTGGTGTTTGTCCCCTCGACACCAAGTCTGCAGGATTGTCCTTTGATGACATGTTTCCACGATGTACCCTTGCAAATATTTCTTATTTCGGACACTCTGTTTGCAACAAACGTCTTCAATAAATGAGGGCGCGTGTGAATCCATTGTAAGGTTATAGTTGAATGTGACCATAAATAGATATTGTCAATCTTTTTACACAATGATTGTAAATACGACCTTGATTAATCGCGATAATAAAAGTGCTCCGCATAACTCCAGTTTAAGCAGGGATATTGATTTGAATGGTGCGACACGATTTTTAAAGAATAACGAATTTGTCATGATTTTGTTATTATTATCAACAGAACGTCGTATATAAATGCATGCCCCATATGCCTTTTCGCTAGCGTCACAACACCCGCGAACTTCTGTGACCTTTGCATTGTTTATAATCACCCTTCTAGTGAACTGAATTTCGTTTGAAACGTGTAATTGATTGTTGAAATCAATCCAATTTGTATGAAGTTCGACTGGTACGGATTCATCCCAGCTGACTTCACATTTTCATAATTTTTGCATTAATATCTTAGCTGAAACCATAGATAAAGTATCTCTAGATGACAAGGTACGGGATAAAAATCTATGCCATGAAAACGATGAGTGGGGGGTGCGGGGTATTAATTTTGCGGACTTAATTAGATGGCACTGTCCGCGCGATATTTGTGCGGGAGGTTTGAATACTTCAAATTTGAATATTAGCGCTAATGTACATACCCATTCAGAAATGTTTAATTTTAACACATTTAATAATAATTCTAAAGTAATGAATTCGATATAAAATACGAAATCAATACCTTAAAATTATTATAGAATTGTGTTAAAATTAAACATTTTTGAATGGATGTGAATAATATTGTAAATTTAAATTTTCTTGCAATCATACTATTGTATGATGCTGTTTACAATTAACAAAAAAGACCATTATCTTTGTAACTTATTTATTTTAAAACTATACTTAATACTAACAATAAATAATTAAACACTAATAATAAATAAATAAATACTAATAATAAATAAATAAACGCTAATAAAAAATAAACAACACTTAATAACTAAACAGCACGGTCTGGAAGATTTTCAAAAGTCTAGGAATATCGAAATGGCTAAAAACAACCTCAGAATTATTAATTTGAATCTGCAATATCATAATATAGGAATGGACGAACTGTGAAGATCAATTTAATTTGGAAAATTTTCTTTTTTTAATTTTTATATCTACCAGTTTCCGATTTTCACGTTTGCAGTACCATGGAATTGAGATAAAGCAAACACCTTTAATTATGCACAACTTTACGGTTTCATTATAACTTTTATATGCAGATTCAAACTGTTCTGCGGTAGGATGATCGTTACCCCGAGCAAGAGCGAACCAAGCCAAAGAAATTCTCTAAAGGATCTTGATTGAAACTTCTTGTCCTAAGATAACGAAATCCTTGAGTTTTTAAAAATTCCCATATTCCCCGTATTACTCGCAGTGTTATAATCCATCCGTTTTGTGAGGAAGGTGTAAGGGACCTTCCTGACTTTGTCAAATACACCCAGGATTTTACAACTGCTTAATTTTTTTCCCAAAACCGTATATGCTGTAAAGTTTTTGAAATGCAGCACCGGAGATCTTTTCCATTCTCAGGAGAAACACTGACTCCATTAAGACTGTCGAACAACGAGTCGACAGTCTTTACAAAAACTGCTGTAGTCAGTGCTTCTCCTGGAAGAATCGCTTGTGATACAAGGCTGACTCATCGCCTGTGCTGCTAAAGACGCCTTCATACTTCGCATACCTGGAGACAAATGGGCTTCTGTTAATTTGGGAAATTGCCGATAGCGAACATTGCCCATATCAACTTCGTACAATTTTTAAATATGAGTCCATTTGGTTTCAGCAAAGAAAGAAGTGTCCCCCAATGCAACTTCACAGCGTATATCGTGTTTCATAAGCATATTCCAAGTGCATTTGAGTAAATGAGGTGGATAAAACACTGTAAAAATTGCTCGACCTTCGAAACCAAAAAAGGGGTCTTCTTTTTTCAATTTTAAGGAATTTAATGCTTTAACATTATTGCATCCCATATCGCAAATCGTGCACGCAACCCGAAGTCCAGTTGACTCTACTCGCCGAATAACTTCAATGATCATTCGTGACAAATGACCTGAAGTTAAATTTCGACAAAAGTAGTAGGCAATCGGTTGCTTCCAGCTACGTCTCGCATCTTGCCACATGAAAACCATAACGCTATTTGCATATTCCTTCCCTATGAATCCGGTGTCCGTGTCAACATGCCCAGTAATTGTACCAGCACGTTGGTCATACGACAACCCCTCGCGAATTGACATTTCATCAAACATCAATGAACAGAAGTTGTCGTTGACCTTTAAATTACTGACCATGCTCGTTAGGTACGACACGATGTAGTCGTTCACACCTGGTTTCAAAGAGATCAACATCAAAAGAGTCCTTGAAGTATTGATCGATGGTAAAGCAATTAATTTCCGTAATAAACGATAACCTTTTGGGCTTCTCTTCCAGAAAGACAAACACAGCAACTTTTCTTCTTCAGTCCACCGTTTGCCTGACTGTGCCACACCCCTGACACGAAGCTATAAAAAGTATACATGTTTATAAACGATAATGTAAACATTTAATCATTTGAAAAATTAATACCTGTGAGGCCAACAACATTTGGGCTGTAGCAGGAGATCTTTGAAAATTAAATTCAAGTGATCTGCACTGCTTCGTAACAACGCCTTTATATTTTTCTTATCTTTTGCACAAACACGTTTCAGAGTACAGATATATTTTTGTTTCTTTTTTAAAATTTTCATAAATCTATCTATACTCGACGTATTCGGGATTTATTTTCTAATAACTCGAAGAGATATTAATGTTGGTTTCTAAAATATAAATAAAGTTAATAGACTTTGAACGTAAGATGTATAAATCATGCTAAAGAATAACAACTACTTACACGAGATTTTTTGGAAGGAACAGCTATTAAAGGCGTTGATTCGTTGTTGCCACTCGTTTCAATCGAGTTTGTATGGAGTGTGGCAATTTCTGACGGCTCCTCCAAAGTTGCGATCTAACATATACATATATTAGATCATATAACATTGTACTATTTTGAATTACTAAATTAACTTATACCACCAGTGTTTCTGTTCAAAATAATAACAGAAACATTGCAGATGGTGGCTACAATTTGAATGATTATAATATTTTTTTTATAATTCTACAAAATAAATTAGAATATAAAAAGTTGTGAATACTTACATTTACTGGCAGATCGATCTCATCTGCAATGGTAGGAGCAATCGGTGTTTCCATCGTGCTGGTCGATGGAAACACTGCAGACGGTGGCTAAAATTTAAATAGCACTTATTATACAAATGTTTATCGCTACCCAAAAACAAATTAGGTACTTTCGGATCATTGTATCTCACATAGCATGATTTTGAAAAAAAAAATATTTTTCAAAGCCATACCTAATAAACCACTTTATTTATTTTTAACAGATGTAGATTATGTTAAATAAAAAAACATTTTATACCTGTCTCTCCAAGCACAAAGATGGGCCGGCTGATCTATTTAAGCGGCTTTGTAGGGAATTGGTAAAGTCGCTTGTTTTAAACTGATAGCTACACAATCTCATCATTTTTGATGCAGCATCAGCATGTTCTTCACCAATTCCCATTGCTTGAAGCCATAGTCGTGCTCTACAATACGAATATAATTAACTATTGTACATAAATAACTATTGATAATGAAAGTTAATAAAATTAAAATTTAACTCACCTGCTTTTCGTCCTTGGGCAATAAAATAATTTATCCCTCGGGACATTACTTATGAAACAATTACGCTGAGCAAAATTCATCTTCACGAAGCGTCTAAACAGCGATAATGAATAATATTAAACAGATGAAATTTTAAACACTGTTTTGCTAAGAATGCAATTTTTGTCAGACCAATCAGAGGCATTTATACATGTTCCTGTTCTCTGCCAATAGTAAAACGATACATAAAATGACTTATAAATCGAGCAACTGACGCCATGTAATTAAGTCCGTAAAACTAAATAGCATGCTCATATTTTCCTATATTACTTTGACCGGCCTGATAGCACACTTGACACAGTTAACTGCTTAAGCAACTACCATACGCACTGTACGGTGTCTCGACGTGCTATCAATCCTCTTCGCTAGGAAGGTAGAACCGATTGAATTACTTGTCTGACGTCGCTTATGTATGGACATTCGCAGTGGCGGCGTACGTCAAGGATCTCGCAACACACTAACGTGCCGCGGCACAGTGGTTGAGAATCACTGTTTTGGATCGAAGTCCTTTAGCCGGCATCGGCCTTGTCTTCCTTCGAGTTAAGAAGAAAGTAGTTGAGATAATAAATCTTGTGAATGATTTATCGGTCAGTCGATATCGTCGGTAATTGCTGAGCCCACCTGAACCTATGGCAAAATCCTGCGAATAAAATAGTGCTCGGTAATTAAAAAATACGTTTTACATACCCGTTTCTTCGTAGTCCACCATTTTTAATTGAATTATTTTCTGTTGATCGTTGATCAGGAATTTCTTTCAATGCGTCTTGTGCATTCGCATCTTTAGCGAGTATATTTTCACTTCTGACTATGCCTTATTTACTTTATTTTCTTTTTGAATTTTCAATATCAAGATGATGCATTAAGGATAAAAATCAATCTGAAAGTACAGTTATCAGGTTCAGGACGGGAGGTGATCTGCACTGCTTCGTAACTCTGCCTTTATATTTTTTTTATTTTTCACACAAACATGCTTCAGAGTACATATATGTTTTTTCTTTTTAAAATTTTTTTTGCTTCCTTGTTTGGAACTCATTTCGATCGAGTTTTTTTTAGAATGTGTCAATTTCTGGTGACTCCTCCATAGTTGCGATCGAAAATGTATATTATATATTACATAATGTAACTTTGTTTTGTTTTGAATTACAATACAAATAAAATTGTACGTAAATATTAACAATTACAGTAAAAATGAATTAAAATATAACTCCGCTGCTTTTCGTTTTTGGGCAGTAGAATAATTTATCTCTCGGGACACTGCAGATAACACCTTCCAAATTTCATCTTCGATCACAAATTACGAGGACATTTTGAGAAGTTTGTGGTTTAACAATGAAAGAATATACTCGTGTTTTTAAATGACTTTTATTTTTCATTATCGTTCCTCGGAACTTCAATACACTTGTGGGTGTGCACAGCGGTAGTGCAGCAGAAGTCGGGTTAAATTAAAAACCATGGAAGTTTTTAATAATGCACTAGATTAGAGTTCGTCGTTGACCGAACGCACACCATCGAAACTCGTTTTCTTTGCCCGTCGTACGTCCGCACTCATTCATCCCGAAACCCGTAATAATCTTTTTCTATGCAGTCTCCCCACTCTTCGTCCGTCTCAATTCGTCGCACAAACACACTTTTCATTCGCCCAACAAACAATCTTTTTAAATAAAAATATTCGACAATCAACGTCTGATTGTCGTTTCAACCACTACAATCACCACACTCTCGCACGCACCGACACCGTACATCGTTCCATTATTGTCTGTAGCTTGGCCGCTACACACTTCATCCGGCGATGCTCCAGTGCTTTTATGCCGTTCCGGAATTCCTTTTCTCGGAGGTCCTGAAAATAGCAATTCATTGTTAATATTAGTTTTTCATCTGACAAAAATCGCCTACCGCCAAGAATTTTTTTTTAAGTTTTGGGAACAGATGGAAATCTGACGGTCAAATCTGGAGAATACGCTAGATGGGGCAGCAAGTCACTTCAACTTAGCGAGTTTTGTAATGAATTCAACGGTTGTATGGGGATGTGCATTGTCCTGATGAAAAATGATTTTTTTCTTTGATAAATCTGGTCTTTTCTCACGAATCTTTCGATCGAGTCGATCCAAAAGTTTAGCATAATACTCTATCGTTATTGTTAGATCCTTTGAAGAGTAGTCGGTCAGCAAGATCCTTTTGGCATTGCAAAAAATTGGAGCGATAACTTTTTCAGTGGATAAACTTATTTTTGTTCTCTTTGGTGGTGGAGAATCGCAATGCTTCCGTTGCTTTGATTGTTGTTTTGACTCGAGAGTGTAATGAATCCAAGTTTCATCTTAGTCACAAATCGCTGAATAAAATCGGTATTATCGCTTTTAAATCGATCCAAAAAGTCTTTGGAGATTTGCGTTTATAATCAGTTGTCAGCAAACGTGTCACCCATCTTACCGATAGCTTTTTCATACCTAACTCTTCAGTTAGGATGTGATATATACGAGTTTTGTGTTGGTGTGACGGAAACTTCATTTTAAAAAACACAAGTGGAGTCTATTATAAAATTAAATAGATGTTACTCCACAAACGTACTTGTAAAAAATCCGCCTAAATCTAAATATATATCATTTTATATAGGTTTTCGATATTGCTATTTGATGGAAACTGTCTATTCAGCTTCTCATCGCGTTATCAACATGTGTTGTCTCTTGTCTTATCCTTGCCGTGTTAATATATTATGTTTGCGATTTATGTATTTTTTAATGAGGCATGAAAGTATATTCTTTTCTCCGTTTAGTTTCATTTTTTCTTTTTGTTTTATGAACATTTTGTGTTTATTTTTAGGAAGAAAGTACTTGAGACAGTAGATCATATTGATGATCTATGCCAACTTTACAATTCCCTTGCGATCGTCGCTGCATAGCATTTGTTGTTGATACGTTGGTTTTGTGTTGGTGAAATTTACATAGATGTTGCTCTACACAATAATTGTAACAAATCTACTTAAATCTAACAATGCATTTCTTTATATAGGTTTCGATTCGTCATTGTCCATTTCGAATGTTTATGCCTGTTGCTTATTGATGGAATGTTGTCTGTCATCTTCTCATAAAGCTTAGCTGGCGTTTTCTAGTCAGAATGTTTATCTATTGATTATCGATGGAATGTTGTCATCTTCTCATAGAGCTTAGCTTGCTTATATGAAGATATAACTCCTCCAGCCTTAAAGGAGAATTCGGGGACTTGTTACTGGATACGATAGTTTCACTTCTGGTTGTCTCTGGATGGTGATTTCTTCATTTTGTTTATCTGTCTTATTCTTACATATTTTTTTCTTTTTAATACAATGGTATGATATATAAACTAATATCACAACTATGGTATTATACCATATTATCATCCAAAAACTTACTTTATGAAAATGTATTTGAATATTCGATATTGTTTTTGTTTTTGGATTTTCAATGCATTTTTTACAATATTCAGTTTATCTAAATCAATATTCTCTAAATTTAATGGTTCAGTGTCAATGTTGGGAAGTTAGTAAGTAGAATTGAACTACACACAAGCCGACATTACTTTGTTCGTACAAATATTCGCTTACTATTATAGTTTTATTGTTACAAAGATTTTAAGTATGCTTATACGTAATTATCGCTATAAGTTCAGATATCACGATGATGGGTAGGAATGTAACCGTTACGCCTTAATGCTGCTCTAAGCTTGATCTTCCTGATCGTCTCTACAGTAAAGTTCTAGGGTTCTCTCCGCTAGGTTTCTCGCGTGGCAATTCCAGTGCATGCACCGGGCATTAAAATCTCCGACCATGATAACTTTGTTGCCGAGACGTAGCACTCGGTCAATATCCTGCGTGTGGAGGAGGTAGTTCGGAGCCTTGTATGTTGCTGCGACTATAATTTTATTTGGAATTTCGATAATAGCTGCCATCACCTGTAACGTATTCACCTGAAATTCAGGTGCTCCGTATTGCCTTATATCTTTTTTGACATACAGAGATACTCCTCCTCCTTTGCCATCTGGCTTAGGCTTATGATAAGCTGTGTAACCGGGGATTGCTACGTACTGGTTATCTCTAGATTTGGTTTCTGTGACCATCGTGATGTCGACATTGCGTGCTTCCATAAAGAAGCGAAGCTCATCTTTTTGCGTTGGATGCCATTTGCATTCCAGAACGTGACATGAAGTGAGTCAGCTGGGGCGTATCTAGCCATTGAGATGACTTAAAAATGCCCAGAATGTGGCGAATTGTTGCTGTTCTGTCGTGGCTTCACGCATCTTGTGTGTTAGTTCGTTGACTAACCTCATCATTTTGCCGACATCGCACGTCTTGTTTAACGCGTCGAAATCATTTGCCATGTTTACGAATTGGTTTGGTCCTGGTATCGTGAGACCGTTGCTATAGGAATGTTCCTTGGAGAAATGTGTTTGCTGTGGAGGCTGCTGCCATCTGTTGACCGTGGGTGCAGGGGCGTCTACGTATCGGGTAGCCTGTCGCCTCATACCTAGGTAGTTGCGATTATCATTCCGTGGTGCAGCTAGTAATCTTCGAGCAGCTGCTCTTTCTTTCAGGAAGACGCGCCTTTCCTGTTCTTTGATATGGGCTTTACAGCCCCTGTAGTTATCGGGGTGTTCGCCCTCGCAATTTGCACATGTGGCTGGAGTGTCCCTTGACTTAGTACACTCCCTTGATTCGTGGGACTTGCCGCACTTAACACATTTTGATGGTATGTTGCAGTTACGGGCGGCGTGCCCGAACTGCTGACATCTTTAGCATTGCGTTATCTGGGAGGATGATTTGTACATCTCCCAGTATATCTTGGTGTAGAAGATACTACGTACCTTCTTTATATCCTCTAATTTTGTGCCATTTGGTAATGACACCAGGAATAACGGTGCGTAGTCGCTTCCCCGATGTTTGATTTCCCTGACTTTAATAACAGGGCACCTTTTGCTTTTATTTCGCCCATAATATCTTCAGTGTATACTCCCGGGGGCATACCTTTCAGAATAGCGTTGACCTGCTTTTCACTCTGAGGAGTGAACGTGAAGAAATCAGACTTGCCCTTTTGCAGGACGCGTATCAATTCACGATAAGTCCTTATGGACTCAGCCTTGATGATCAGTCCTTGTTGCGTCATTTTTGTGTAGAATTTTTTCGGGTAGCCGGCTTTGTCGATATATTTAGCCAAAGTGGCAGTGAAAACCTTATGGTTATCAAGGTTCTGTTTTAGGACGATCGGCGGAATACGCTCCGGTCGTGCCTCCGTGATGGTGCATTGGGGTGACCCAACTAGCGGTGTGAACCTGTTGCTAGTTGCAACACACGCTTGATTAGAATTTGCCTGGTCGTGGTTCACGTTGCTGGATGTGACCTTCATTTGCTTAATAGCAGGTGTCAGATTTGTCGCATTTGTCGTTGGCCCCGCCCCTAGCGTCTGATACGTCATTCGTTCCATTGTTGGCTGTTGTGGTTGGCGACAGGTCGGCTGGCGGCGCCCTGACGCGGCGGCGCTTGGCGCGTACCTTGGCCCAACCGAACACCTAGATGTATTAGATCAGACCGTAATAGTGCTAAGCGGCGTGGGTACGCCACTCCCTTGTCGCCTGCGCAGTGCACAGACGCGCCCAATGTAGTGATGCACTACACTGAACAGCACAGAACTAGCCGCGCACTATACAATGTACTACCTCGCTACATTCGCTGCACTAATGGAATATTATTTAGGGTTGATATATAACTCAGATAACGACAGGAATGTGATAAGTATATTAGTTGAGATGGATACTTGTATATAATAAAATACTATACTTTATTTAAGTGTGTGACCGAAGGATCGTGACAGGGATGTGATAGTTTCTTTTCACATGAATACATTAGCGAGGGTGGATACATAGCAGTGCATACAATACATCTCTTCAATAGATTTTACTTTGTGATCCGCTTTATATCTTACTGGAAACCGCTGTGATGCATCCTTTTTGCTAGCCGTGATGGTACCGATGCACGCCGTGACCACCTGTTCTCATCTCTCTTTCTCTTACAACGTGTCATCGAATGCATCTCAGTCGGTGCATCAAAGGCTTTGTTTTACAGTCGAAACGTTTACGGACTCACAGCGGGAACGAAGGTATGAGTGTGCACTGATCGGTCGTGCATGGATGGGAAAAACATGCACGAAAAATATGTGGTCCATTCGGAATTACAAGAATCCCGAACAATTATGTACGGATCATAAGTGTTGTATTTGACGCTACTTTCAAGAATAGCATTGTCGTAGTAATCTCGTTTAATGGTAATACAGTCCGAAATGTTCGATGGTTTTGTAGGCCGTATTTCGTATCAACCGTTAAACCTCCTGTGTTGAATAGATTAACCACTGTCTTTATTGAACGTTAGGATCAAACGATGCGGTAACGCGACAGTAACGTTCCAATAGGTATAGTATAGTAAGTTTATTGAATTGACTGACGTGTCATAGCGACTATTATGTGTGGTTTACTAAGGTGATAGCTTCTTTTAGCTTGTTTGATGCTCTACCGGAAATTTCTTACCTCGTGCTTCATGAATCTTGTTACAGTCGTAATCGTGTTTAAGAAATTGCTGTTTCTCAGACTGTTTAAACTTAAGGTATTTTGTATTCTTGTCACACGGCACTTCGTCGACATTGTGGATCGGTGAAGGTTACCCGCTTTACCGATCTTGAGACCTCGTTAGACGTCAGGATTTTTTACGTCCGGATAGAATTCCTATAGTAGAATGGCGGATTTTCTGATTATTCTGTGCAAAATATTTAAGATTTCACTAAATCACCGATTAAAGTTACGTCGACTGTATCGAAGGTATTCTTATAATTACCCGTAATGTGTTTTAGTTTGAATTTGTTTTAAAAGAGTGTTGCTCTCATTTTAAGTATATTGGAATTATCATCGACGTTCTCCTCCGCACGGCACAATTCTTTGCGAATTTCTATGCCTTTTGCATATCTAAATCTGATTCGAACTCTGTTCGACGCGTCGAGATTCAGTTTTCGTTTATTCCGTACGCTCGGAGGAGTTTAATTTGTTCGAGAATTTCCAGTTCCGCATTTCTGCAGGGTATATGCAATGTTCACATTTAGAGTCGTTCAATTCCGTATTCGTCATTTCTGGAGACAATTTAAAACACCTTTCATATGATGTAATAATCAAGAAACTAATAGTCAATTATTTTAAAAGAAAACACTTAATCATTGGATGAGACGTGCAACATTTGGTCCGTGTTTATTTCTCAAACCAATTATAGTTCTTGAATCGTCACTTTCAAACGATTTTCAAACTATACTCATAAGGGTTTCTTCGTCACTGTATTTATCTCTCTATAATTCTGTTAAGAGTTTCGTGCTCATGTAGATTATTAGAACGGTTTTCTTTTAAAATGGTTTTGTTTGAAACATATTTTTTTGTCTCTCGGGATCTATTATCATTTGTAGACATAATAGACATTTCGGACGAATTTAAATTCTGTTTGAGATCTATGTTCGCCGACAAATTATCAGAATAGCAGGTTTTGCTAAATAAAGTTATCTTTACTTCTATTTCTAGCAGCGGTTGATTTCACTGCTGTGCTTGATGGTCCTACAAATCTCGAGGATTGATATTTATTAGTTAATTTTTCATGAATACTTTTTCTATTCTCGAAATCATGTAAATTCAAATTACAATCTTCGAGTAGTATTTGGGCATCGCTAGGACGTCCACGAATAAGTCTTCTAATTGGTTTCGATACAGATGGTAACTGTAAACTAGGTTTACATAGAAACATTTTCATATTTGACGCTTGCTTGTCTTTAGTAGAACTTTTTTTTTATTCATTTTTAACGATTTATCAATAACTTCGTTTACTCAAGAAATAGTCTGATGGTTTTACAAAATTCACAAGATGTATTACTAATAATGTTTTGCTAAAATCACTACGGATAGATTATATTAATAAAAAATGTGTGTGTGTAAAGCCACACGCGGTGGAATTGGAACTTCCGAGCTTGTTCGCGCTTTTTCTGTGGTTCGATTCGGCGGGCCACGGTTGTACGTGAATCAAGAAAGGATTGAGTAAAAGTTCAAAGGAATACAAACTTTATTATACAATTGACAATGATCAAATAACACAACAGGGTAGAAATGGTAAAGAATGGAAGAGTGAATTCTGCAGCGGAGCACGGCGTCGTCACTGCAGTCTGTCTCGCGGTTCGGTGATGTACTGTGCTAGACGTGCACTGGCGGGGGTCTTGGCGACCGTACATAAAAAAGCACGGTCAGTCCGAACAGTTCACTTTGCCGGAGGGAAGGAAGGTAGTGTTGCACACGGCTCGACCGTGTAGGGATGGGAATAGACCAGTCTTAAATTTACTGACTATTTTCTCAGAATCCCGATCAGCTTTATATCTTATTACGCATTGGAAACTGCTGTGATGCATCCTTGTTGCTAGCCGTGATGGTTCCGATCATAGATAAAAGACTCTCTAGATGACAAGGTACGGGTTAAAAATCTATGGCATAAAACGATGGACTGGGTGGTGCGGGGTGTTAACTCATGCTGACACAGCCTGGTGGCACTGCCCGCGCGTTATTTTTGCGGGAAATTTGAACACTTGAAATTTAAATATGACCGCTGGTATATTTAAGGAAAGATTTGGCTGTAATAAGTTGAATTATCGGTGTCGCGCGAAGGTCGCCATGCGCCTCGGACGCGAGGAGTAACTTAAATGATCTTATTGTAGGTTCGCAAATTAAATAAATTTGACAAGCAGATGCAGTTTAAGTTTCTTTTTATTTTACACTATTTACAGAATGACGCGACGCCACAGTTGTAGCGATGCGCGTGGATGAATTTGAGTTTTTGTAGAAATCTATAGAACTTAATTTTTGGACGGCTTGAACAGGCTCGCCGATGCTCACGGTTCAAGCCGGAAAGACGAACTGGCTCTTCTATAGCCAGAGACGAAGAGGGGTCGCGGCACAAGCACCTGCTTGCGGCGATGTTGCGTCACATCTGTTGAGCTGGGCGGCGCTGCTGAAGGCGCGCTGGACGGTGGCGCCACAGTCACTCCTTCCCTAGAGTACACCTGGTTTGAAGGTGGCCCTGATGACGATGATCCTGGTCCCTGATTGAACAAGTTGGCGATGTCAAAGGTGACTCTTGGCTCTGCTACTGTGGGTGCGGCAAGCGGTTCGTCGCTTGGAAAAAAAGCTGGTTGTAGCCGGTCCACTGAGACGGTTTTTGGATGATCGTCGATCTCTATGACGTAGCACTTGGTATCGATGCGCCTCAGCACCTTATGTGGCCCTGTGTAGGGCGGCGTGAGCGGCGCTTTGACGGGGCGCACCGCGTAGAACACGTGTGTACAGGTCTCTAGCTGTGGGTGGACGTAATGCCACGGAGTTGTGTGGTGAGCCGTTGGGATGGCTCGCAGAGCCTGGAAGTGCTGCCGTAGTTGGTCCAGGAAGTTCTCTGGACACGCTGGTACGTCTTGTTGAACAAAAAAACTCTCCTGGCACTCTTCAAGTTGTGCCAAAAAGAAGTTCTGCTGGCGACGCTTTGAGATCGTCCTTGTAGGTCACTCTGAGACCAAATAGGACGGTTGGAAGGAGTTCTACCCAGGGGATGTCCGGATTGCACATCAGTGCAGCCTTGATTGTCCTGTGCCAGCGCTCTATTAGCCCGTTTGACTGCGGATGATGCGGTGTCGTGTGAATTTTCGCAGCGCCCATCATGTTTGCGAGGTTTGTGAAGAGAGCGGCTTCAAACTGCCGACCCTGGTCAGTAGTGATGGTGAGAGGTATGCCGAAGATTGAGATCCAACCTGAGTAGAGAGCTGAGGCCACTGACTCGGCCTTCATGTCCTTGAGAGGGATGGCTTGAGGCCATCTGGAAAACCTGTCAATGATGGTGAGACAGTACCTGAAGTCTTGGACTAGAGGCATGGTGATAAGGTCCAGGTGTATATGATTGAACCTTTTATCTGGAACTTCAAGGTGATTGGGCTCGGTTCTCGTGTGTCAGTGAATTTTGGCGCGCCCAGCGAATGGCGTCCTTTTCCGACTCCTGGGTAGCTAAATTTTTCTTTAAGCGCCTTGGAAGTTGTGCGACCGCTGGGATGCGCTAAGCCGTGGACGACGTCGAATGCCGTTTTTCGTAGAGACGGGGGCAAGTCTGGCCGAACCGTACCTGACGAGACGTCACACATGATGCGCGCGTTGTCGATGTCGAGCGCTTGGAGCTTGAGAGAGCTTGCTGTGCCTGGCTGCGGTGCGTCACCTTCGCGTTGGCTGGGCTTCTCGGATGGTGTGGGCGTCGAGGCGTGACTGGATGTCAATGGCGAAGACGCGCGATAAAGCGTCCGCAACTACGTTGTCGTCACCTGAAATGTGAACAAACGTTGTGCAGAACTGGCTGATGTAATCCAGTCGGTTGATCTGGCGTGGCGACGCTTTTTCTGGACGTTGTTGCAGAGCTTTGGTTAGAGGCTTGTGGTCCGTTCTGATGATGAACTCGCGATCCTCCAAGATGTGTGCAAAGAATTTCAGTGAGGCGAAGGTGGCGAGCAGCTCTCGGTCGTATGGGCTGTAGCTTTTCTCCGCTGCTGAGAGTTTTCTGGAGAAGAAACCTAACGGTTTACGTACGCCATCGATAATTTGTTTTAACGACCCTCGGGGTGCCGTCGACGACGCATCCGTGGTGGGGACTAGTTTGGCATCCGGGTGAAGAAAGCTAGTTGACGTGGCGTTGACCAGAGCTTTCGTTGAGCTTTCGAAAGATTCGATGAACTGCTCATATTTTCATATATTACTTTGACCGGCCTGGATAAAAAACTCTCCGTCTTATTTGAATAGTTAGTAACGGTTAGTACTTTGATTAGTCTGGTTATCTACGCTTCTGCTTTTCTTTATATACGAAGTTCATTTAATTTACAAGGTATTTGTGTGATTAAAAAAATACCTTTAATTTAACAATCGATAATTTAAAAACATGAAAGAAAACAAATCGAGCAACTGACACCATGTAATTAAGTCCGTAAAACTAAATAGCATGCTCATATTTTCCTATATTACTTTGACCGGCCTGGTTTCGTCTAAGGTATCAAAATGTTCTGTGTCTTGACGTCACGACGATGTTTTTTTCAGTCTGTGACACAATATCGACACATTCCTGAGTGTCTTCAATCAGTTCTTTTTTCACTTCGGCGACGAACTCCATTGCACACGATTTCTATCACTTGTGATATTTCAGCGTCGTAATTTAACTACTGTTCGGATTCGCTGCCTCCCACCCATATCTTTCAGAGTGTATCGCGAATTTTAAATATATACTAACGAAGACAAAATCGTTAACCGTATGCAAGTGCGCGACATTTATCATCTCTTAAAACTTTATGCCATTTTACTATCTTTTAATACTTAACTTCCATGAAAAGTCGATTAGTTGAAAATCCTATTATTCAAAGATAATGCTATTATTGAAATTACTCATTATTTCGAGAGCGGTGACAAGTAAGGTAAGATTAGGTAGAGGCACCATTGCTACTCGCTTATACTGCCGATACATTTTGTTGGTTAGAGAATGTAAATGCCACCAGGTAAAACTACCAATTGGTTTTTCTCAGAATTTTATCTCTCACACACACGCACACTCCACTGTTTCCTCTTGTCGCGCTCATTCTTTATGTCCGCACTGAAAAAGTAAGCTAATCTCAATCTGTAGTGTTTGTGGTTACTGTTTAGTACAAAAGTGTCTTAAAAGAAAATGTGTATTGTTCCTCAGTGTAGTTTTGAAAAACTAAGCAACGTTTTTTTCTAGTGTCCGTGCAAATGAAACACTGCAAAAATTGTAGAAACGAGTAATAGTTCAGTTTAAGGACCTTTGTGAAAACACACCTTAAAAATTAAAATTTTTGCTAAAATGATTAATTACAATATAAGACGTGATTTTAAGTCGGGGGTGCAAGGATCTTGCAATAAATAATATTAACAAACAGTAAAAAGTGTCCGACTGACAGAAGGTACAAATTGCAAAATGGTCTTTTATCACAAAAAACGCTTTTTCATTGAACATTTACCGATAAAAACATTGAATAATCACTTGCATAATACATTTTTCTACATTAAAGCGAAAAACTTCGCGGAAGAATGTTAATGAAACTAGATATTCGCGTGATTTGCCTGTCATTATTCTGCGTGGCGCATCCCTTATGGCACGTTCATATGCGTGTAAACAAGTGACGCTTTTTAAATAACTTGTTACAAATTATTTGTACTCAGGGCAGTATACCTGCGCTCGGCTGGGTCGAAAAACGGTGAGAATGAGGTTAAGGATGAGGGTGAAGGAGGTCTAATTTTAATTTTATAAATCGGGATATATATTGACTATTCAAAATCGGACTTTAAAGCGTCACTAACTTACATGCATATGGTCGCGCCACAACGGATGCGTATGCATATGGCTGCGATGCGCAGATTAATAACAGGCAAGTCAAGCGAATATCTAGTTCCATTAAATTCTTTACGCGAAGTTTTTCGCTGTAAAATGTAGAAAAATGTATGATGCAAGTGACTATTCAGTGTTTTCATCGATAAATGTTCAATGAAAAGCGTTTTTACTATAAAAAGACCATTTTTGCAGTTCGTACCTTCTGTCAGTCGGTCACTATTTTTTACAGTTTTTTCATACTATTTGCTGTAAAATCCTTGCTCCCCCGACTTAAAATCACATTTTATCTTGCAATCAATCAATTTATCTAAAATTTGAATTTTTAAAGTGCGTTTTCACAAATGTCCTTAAACTGAACTATTACACTGAATTTGATGGACCGTGTTTTTAAAAGTGAATTTAAAGAGTTCATGTTACTTGTGTATATATGTATATATATATATATATATATATATATATATATATATCTAAAATGACTAAAGATTACTCCTTTCTGTCTGATGTTCGCTTCTCTTCTTTGCAAATGAATATACTCTGTAGAATTTTCTTCTAAAGTAGAACGATTGCATCGGTGTTGAATAGCTGCTCTGATTCATATCCCTTCTCTACAAGTTCCCTGAAGGTGTCAGGAATCTCACTAGCTGCCTCTTAATCGGAGGGGTTTGTTCTCTTGTAATTTCCTGTTTACCTGTCCCCATAGGATAATTTCTTCCTGTAAAATACGCCTCCGTTCATTCCTATCACTCGCTTTATCGCGCCACCGTGGTCCTTATATCCTCTCCTACTCCGTCCGTCCACCTTCTTTCCAACCTATAGCCATCCGTTCGTTTGAGATGTTTCGGCCGCTTAACTCGATGGATTTTCACGGCCGATATAATATTATCGAAGAGATCATCCCGTTTAAAATTCATGCGAGTTCTCTGTTCATTTCTACCGATTCTCACAGGTCCGTAGGTCGAGGGCAACATTCAGTAACAAAGGTGCTGATGTATCTCCTCGCTTAAGACCGACGTTCGTCGTGAAAGAGTCACGGTCGCGATTTCGTACTCGTACCGACACTACTTGCTGTTCGGTTGTTAATTTAAACAGTGCGACCGGTTTAAGCCGGAATTCGAAATCTGTCATCGCCGTCCGTACGGCTTCTCCGTCGACTCTCGTAAGCCGTTTTAAAATCAACGAATATACCGTAGAGAGGGATATCGAATTCCCGGCATTCTTCCACTGTTTGATCGAGATAGAAGATGTTTTCTATCGTGGATCTACGAGTTTTGAGTCCACGTCGGTAGCCTCCGATGATTTCATCCGTGTAAGGTTTGAAAACACACACTTTCAGCTGCTCTCGCGTTATTTTTGTTCAGGCGAATCATTAGCGGATAAAGTGAAGCGATCGTTAAAAAATGTGACGTTTCGATGGATCCGCTAGCTTTTTCGAAAGGTTCTTCTCTGTTCTGGTCTGTTGTCACAGTGTACATCGAAGAACTACTGATTATCCGATTTTTGTAATCCAAATCTTACCGGTTTGACTTTTATAAATTGTTTTGCCGGATTGTGACCAAAATTTTTAACCGTTGACTCATAGATCTTCAATAGCATCATCGTCTGACTCTTCACAGTCTGTTAATCCAATTTCGGAGGAATTACACAGTTCCATGCTTTTATTAATGTGATATTCTTCATTTTCTAAGAATTTAATAACATGTTCTAACCTAAGAAATTCCTTGATCGATTGTCGACGAGTATTTTGGTAAACTGGTAAATCATCGTTTAGCGAATGTTTCGCTTCCGCTGTAGTAGTCTTCTCAGGTGTGGGTTGATGTTCAACGATAGTCTGTTTGAATTCTCTCTTCACTGGTTCCTCACAATCAATTTTTGCTAAAGTAATATTCACGTCGCATCCCGTGTCAATCAGTGCCTCGAAGACTACATCATCAATCCGAACTTGCGTCGTCACACTCTATGGTTTCATGTTCGCTGATAATGCTTGAAGCGGTGCTTGTTGTTTGCCGGAGCAATTCTTAGCAATGTGACCAAACTCACCACACTTGAAACATTTTAATCTCTGTCAAGGTGGCGGTGCGTGCCGAGGATATATAATTGCGGCAGTGAATTATCAAACTCCAATAGACAATGGAAACGTTTCCGACTTTGTGTACATGGAGATGGAGGCTAGACTGATCGCGGCCGTGGGAACGTTACTGCCGATAGCAGCGAGACGCTGTACCGCTCCCTTCAAGTTGCGTTAACTTCGATGTTGCCACGAATCCGCAGAGACGTAAGGAGAGTCGGTGTTACAGACTGAACCATCAGAGATAGAGAGCGAGCACTCAGTTGCTATGGGAACGTCATTGTCCACAGAAGCGAAGCGCTGTATCGTCTACACAGAGTTGTCTGTTGAGAATCTGGTGCCGTCACTGATCCGTAGAATAGTACGGAGCTTTCGCCATACGGTTTGCTGTCCAGGAGGAGTCCGAGATATTCGAGTTTATGGGTGATGTCTCCCTGGAATCTGATATCTCTCTTCTCTGTCCTTCCCGTCGAGAAGTTCACGGCCGCAGTTTTCGTGCGGTTGGTCTGCATTTAGTTTTTCACGAAGTACTTGTTTGTTTTGGCGACAGCTAGCTCCATGGAGTTGATAGCATACATGATGGATCGCTGGTTGCGGGAAGTGTACGGGGCTGCGTCATCGGCGTAGTAGGCCCTGTTGATTGATGAGTGTCGTTTGGGGAAGTCATGGATATGGAAGGTTAACGGGAGTGGTCCCAGGACATTGTTGGGGGGTATTTCCGCAGGGGTTTGTGGGAGGTTGGTGCGGGGCCCTTGGACCTCAGTGTTGAACTAGTAGATGGTTAGGTAGAATTGGATTGTCTTTACAAGGTAGGGAGGGACGAGTCGTTGGTCTAGCCTACGAACGAGGTTGTCATTCTAGACTGGCCGCAGACCTCTAATTTCCCGGGTTGCATATCCACTGGAAGGGACGGGTCTAAGCGAAACAGACCTATGAGCGCGTGTCAAAGCTCACTTGTCCTGTCTCTAAGCGTACGTTTCGCGTTTGTTATTTTGTTGATGTGTACGATATTTGTTTAGAATGATGAAAACAGTAACAAAGCAATCGATCGTCATTGTTTTATTGTTTCTGTCGACGACGACGTAGAGGCCAGAGTATGCATGCTGTAACATGTTGCGTATTTCAACTCGCATAAACATTTGTGTACAGGTTGCCAGGTCTTTGTTTACGAACATTTTTCGAGAATTTTCTCGACAATTGGCGATATTGTTTCCGATTTTTATCGTAAGGGAACATGTTAGAGGAAATTTGCTCGGCAGTCGTAGTGGTTGCCCATATACTTGCTCCGCCACACTAAATCTCTTGTTCTCTTTGACCTCACTGCGCTGGTCTAGAAGAACAGAAGGTATATTGTTTGTCCGTTGTGGGTTAGTTGTGTGGGCTGTCGGAGCTGTTTTCAGTGAGCGATTCCAACTTGCGATTCGCCCATTACTTTGTGGGTGATATGGTGCTGTATGAATCTTGTGTATATCCAGAAGTCGTAGATTGGATTCAAATTGACGTCCTTGGTCTGTAGAAGCGGGATATCCAGTGTTTATAACAAGTGCCTGTTACCATGGGTGCTTTGATGTTCGAGATGGTTAATGCTCCTGACCATCATGTCCTGTAATCAGTCATCGTCAGTACAAAACGATTGTTTTCGGAATGGGGCAACGGTCTCGCAATATCGATATGTACGTGTTCCAACCTACGTGATTGCGGGAATTTTCCCAGTGGAAGTATAGAGTGACGATGGATTTAAGTACGCTGGCAATTCATACAGCTTCGTGTCTATGTTGCTACATCTCTGTTGATTGCTGACCAGACAAATCTCAGATTCGTGAGTCGTCGGCTGGATTGGTGTCTGGGTGGCTGAGATCCTGTTGTTTGTCAACCGTGGGGTTCTGACAGTTTTCGGGTAGGTAGGGTCGGGACTCCCCACGTGGTTTCACAATAAAGATGTATATCGCTGCTGAGAATCGTGGTTCGTTTGAAGAGGAACATTTCCTGCATTTTAAGAAGTTTACGTCTCGTTTTCACACTTTTTAATGTTTTCGGGAATGTATATTATATGCATCGGCTGCCACGTTTGTGTCTCCTTTGCAATATCGCAAGTCAATAGTAAATTTAGTTATGTAATTCAGGTGTCTTTCTCTTCTGGGGCAAGCTTTGTTTCGTTTTTCTATCATAGCGTACGTAAGGCTTGCTTCGTTTTTTCTAATATCTCTGTTGGGTCGGTTCTCTATTGAATGGGGGATTTGTAATTTTTAAGACGCTTCTTCAGAGCCGCGACGTTGCGTATAATAGCAGCATTGCAGACTTTCGCATCAATCATTGTCAGAATCATCGCATGTTTGACAGAAAATGAATGATTTGCTTGTCCGATTGCAGTCGCTTTTAATGTGTATTTATTTTGCCTTGTACATAACCGATTTCTTCGTTTGTAATGTCGCCATTTTCTTCTACAAACCGAATTCGTATTGGTCGACAGTAATGTGGCGAAGAATATGTTCGGTCTCTACCAGATTATTATTGTATTGTCTAGACCACAGGTTGAATATACGGAGACAAATGAACATTGAAAAATATTCGCATCCGAATATACTTTATTTTCAAATTTTTATTTAAATTGTACTTACTGTAATCGATCGCATCCCCATTTCGTACATTGGCTTCTCCGATAAGTAAATATTGTATTTTTATCCGTTGGTTTTATGGTTATGTTACTATTATTATGAAATAGTAGATATTGTCATTGAATTTTGTAATGGAACTTTCTTCTTTCTTTTCCATCTGTAGCGATTTATTACAGTGAGTCACTGACAAGTTGTTCCGACAAGGTTTCTTACATCTCTTTGATTCAGTTAGACTTTATAGTTCCAGTTGAAGATGGTTGTGATAATGAACCTCGTTTTTCTCGACTTCTTTGTCATAAACTTTCCACTTTTCGTCCCTAGTTACGAGTTGTGGCAAAAAGGGATGAATTCTTTACCGTGACAACAAAGAATTGCACGTGGTCACTCGTTCTTCTTTGTTAGATGACGTTTGTTCATACGGAATTCAAACTCCCATTCTCCTTTTCCGATCCGTTTTAAATGCTCTTGCACTGTGGACTAGGGAGATTCTAATTTCTGGGATAATCGATCGATGGTTTTACGAGGATCGTATTCGACTAGCAGTTTTAGCTTGTCTTCGTCAAAATATAATGGCCGTCCTGATTTGAGAGAATCCAATAAATTGCGAGTACTCGGTTTGAACTTTCGAAATCAGGATTTGCATCTGTCTACTGTAGTATGACTTCTGTGTCTCAGAAGTCACACACTATTTAACGACGATCCTCTATCCGTTCGTCGGGGCCTGACTTGGCATATTCAACGACATTGGCTGGAATTGTAAAGGCGTAGTTCCCTTGCTGTCCTTGGTCATGAGGAAATCCGCTACACACCTCTCCAGGGGAGCGAGCGCCGAGGTCCCTCGTCGGGGACTAACTACGGATGCACTGTCGACCGTTATTCCCGTGCCGAGGTCGTGGGACTCCGTTCATGGGCTCGGTCGATAGTTCGACGTCCGCAACTAACACGAACGAACCATAACTCCCGCTTAAGAGAGTCATAGTTACTCCCGCCGCTTTCCCGCCCTTGCTTGAATTTCTTCATGTTGACATTCATAGCACTGGACAGCATCCGCGTTTTATTCCTTGTTTAATATTTTTTAGTCGCACTTGTTTTTTCAAGTTTTTATTTCGTTAAAATTCTTCTTGCAGTAATATAAAATTAAAGTTCGTTCGTTCATCTTGAGTATCTAGGGAGTGTGGTAACCTTGTGAGTACTTGATACATTATATCCTAGTGTACGAAAGTCGTCGGCAGACAATTCGAGTCTTGACGTCGAATCGTGTTACGCGGAACACCGATGCTCCCCGTCGTCGCCTGCGACGCAACTTCTGTACAACTTCAGTTTTATTTGAAAAGGAACATTTCCTGCTTTTTTAAGAAGTTTCGTCTGCTCGTCACTTTTTCACACTAGTCGGTTACAATGGTGGTGCGGAAGGAAGGATGAAGCACCACTTGGTTCCATTTGTGGAAAGCACCTGTGCAGCTTCCTCGTAGAACCTGCTGCTGGAACGGAAGAGTCTCTGCAGTTCCGTTTCGGCTCCTCGGAACGTAGTTCCGTTGTTGCTGTGGAGTTCAGCGCGTACGCCGCGCCGGGCGCAGAAACGTCGGAAAGCGGCTATAAAGCCTGAGTTGTAGGTTGGATACAACCTCCAGATGTAAGTGCCCGTGTTGTCATACATATACGAGGGCTTTCGGCTGTGAAAAGTCCGTAGCCTAACAAAGAAAACATCGTTTTAGAAAAAAAAAATTTTTATTTTTCAATATAATCTCCAGAAGAGGCCTGATACATTTTTTCATACATCGGTGTTCTAATTTTTAAGGTAAGCCATCTCTATAAAATAGATATCGTCACCGCTCCTCAAAGCTCTAGCTGTTTACTGCATCAATAACCTCACCTCGTTGCTGTTAAATCGTCTGTCCTCTCAAAGGTATTTTTTGAGGTTAGAGTAACGTAGTAGTCGCTGGGTGCTAGATTCTGGTGAATAAGGTGGATGTAAGCAACTGGAACTTTAATTCGTGTATTTTGACGTTGCAATGAGTGAACGAATGTGCTGGAGCAATTGTCGGGAAACAAGATTTTTTCAAGCTAAATGGGGCTGTTATTTCTTTATTTCATCGCTCCAAACGCTGCAATAAATCTGCATAGTACTCACCAGTGATACTTTTTACCCTTTTCCAGATAAGCAATATAAATGATTCCTTTTGCATCCCCAGAAAAACACCTCGCCATAACCTTGTTAGCGTGGACAAAATTGTCTTTGCTTTTTTTTGGAGCTCGTTCACTCGGCCCAATCCACTGTTTAGATTTGTAATTTACTTTAGGAGTGTTGTGGTGAACCCAAGTCTCATCCATAGCTGCCATATTACAGGAAACGTCTCAAAAATTCATTGGGATTTTTCTTAAAGAGCGCCATATTCTCACTTGGAAATCATTTTTCGACGCAACTGTTGGCTACAGGTGTGTCAGCAAAACATGCATCCATCTCGCACAGACCACGTGAGAGCCCAAAACATTATTCCAAAAAATATTACCGACACGTTCCTCTCAGTATGTTAATAGTCTCTGCTATCTCGTGCAACTTCGATTCCTGTATGGTCTTTCTTTCAGCACGATTTTATGGATTTTTTCCACCGTTTCCGGAGTTGTCACTCTCCACGGGGGCGCGTCCTGAGCGAGGCCCATCTTTCGTGCTTGTCCGTCCCAGTTTAAATTCTTTAACCCACTTTAGTAAATCCGTTGAAATATTGTTAGGCAGAGTCTCCTAGTGTACCACGTATTTCTTCACAAATTTCCTTGGGCGTAAAACCTTTCAAATGGAAATATTTAATCACCGCACGTTTTTTTCCTCATCCTCCATTTTTTCAAGATTTTCCTGAAATCGTCTTAATTGAAATGCTGTCAATGAAACACTAACTCAAGTTGGACTCAACTGAAACTTTGGGCATAAGCCAGTTAAGGTTAGTACTATATAATGCTAGAGAGAAATTGCAATCTGGTGGCGCCATCTCATGTGTCAGGCTAGCAGATTCTTTCAGCCGACCCTCGTAAAAGAAAGGGCTGCAATATATGCTGTGCAGGCAGCTTGGTGCCCTCGTCCGGAGGAAAAGGTGGCGGCATTAGTTATTGGCCCAGCGTAGTCGAGACCAGTGTGCAGAAACGAAGCTCGGCCCCGGGATGACGGGGACGTTGGAGGCTGCTCCCATCATCTAGTAGCCTAACTACGGCCTGGCCTTTGATACAAGTGACGCAATTATTTACAAATTACTTGACTAAAGCTGCGTCCATTGCAAATCTACACACTTTTTCTGGCACAAACGCGAATGTGAGTAAGGTACCGTTGTGGTACATCATGGAGTGAGCGTGAGAGATAAAGAACAAACTAAAGTGCCCGGAATCCTTAGGCAGAGTATTTCTGGGTGTTGGTATATTATTGATCAGTTTATGTATTCTGTTTAATGTTTTGAATGTATTTGTTTTTTTAATGTATTATATCTATTTTGACCGTACAAAAAGTTTTCTTCCTCAATAACTAGGGACATGGTTATTTCTAGGCTGTTTGGATTTCTTAATCGAATATTATTTTTGAATTTGGCCTGTTAATCCTCTAATAAATGTTTTCATGGCTAAACTATCATAATTTTGTGAATGTATTAATTTTTCCTGTGTTTGTATATCTGCGTTATTTAATTTAGCTATTATCATACTTGTAGCGTCTTGACATCTCATTCCGAAATTGTATGGAGCGATAGGAATTGTATTCTATTCTTAAATGGGTGTAGGTTGGATATTAAATCATGTAGTAGACAATAATTTATTTCTTTGATCTCCTAAATTTAACATTAATGTGTCTTTAATATCTATCCATCTACGTAATTCTAATCTTGAACCAATGAGTGTTAATGCTCTACCGGTTAATTTTCCGAAAAGCTGTTCAAAGATTGATCGTCAGTAGAGAATGTAGTGATTAATTCTCCAAAAATACGTTTAAGAGTATGGGGGTTTCCTTCGTAATTAGGAATAGTATCAATGTACGATATTAACCTTCTTTTTGAAAGAGTGGTATTAAATATGTCTACCAATTTTGTTATGCACATCGGTATATTTATTTTTAAAAAATAATTATACAATGAGTTATACATAAACAGGACTTATAAAACATTACAAGCGAATATATCGAAAGCGTTATTACAAGTGAAGTCTTAATTCTATTTCATATTATCTACTGTAGACATTTGTCGTTAAAAACCGAAGTAGTTTAATTACGGCGGGCTCGCGCATCCTGTTATTGACTTATAACTCGCTCGTCAGCTGGCATAATCTCACTTGACGGTCGAAGAAGCAAGTGTGGCCAGAAATACTTTCATATAACACGTGTTTTATAAGCCAAAGTATTGTAAAATGTGTATTCTTTTTTGTCGATAAATAAAAGAAATAATTTCTAAAATTCAATCAAGTAAACTAATTACTTTCATGTTATTATAACGATGATACATTAAAGAAACATTAACAAGCATTTTTAGATATTAAATTTATTAATAACATGTGTAGAGAGTTTCGTTTTGTAATTCTCTAAGAATATTATCCATCACTCTTTAGAATATAGAGGGTGCATTTTTAATCCGAAGGGCGTACGTTTAAATTCAAAATGCCCTCTTTCAGTAGAGAAAGTTGTTTTTTTTGAATATCTTGTGGATCAATCTATCTGGTAAAAACCACTAATCAGTTATATTAGGTAAGGCGTCATTTATCGTTAATTGTTTTTTCGTTCAATTTGCGATAGTCAAATTACCATACGCCATTTCTTTTATTTGATGCCTTCTAATTTTTCAGGTACTATTCAGATCGGGCTGAGACCAAGTGGAATTCGAAATTTTTGAATAATTTTTGGTTCAACAGTTTATCACTTTGTTCATTCACTTCCGTTCTATGAATTTCTAGATATCTATAAGTTTTTGTATAAAATTGGATCTCTCTTCTGTTAAATTTATTTTGTGTCTAATTTGATTAGTGAATGTTAAATAATAAAATATATCTTTTTATATTCAAGTGCAAAGTTTAATGCATTGTTCTCTTTTTCTCTTCTATATTACAATGAGATAATCTAAGGTTTTTAAGTTAGATTTTAGGATGTTTTCTCGATCGTTATCTAAAATCATATCAGTTTCCATTTTCATTCAAATTTTACTTAATAGGTTCTATATGCATAGGATGATATAATCCAATTCTAACAGTGTTTTACATTTGAATTTATGAGAGTAGTAGTAGCATAGTTATTTTTTACTTGAACGAGCGCTTTGGCTGCTATCTCTATTCCGTTTCAAAATTGGTGTAATTTTCCAGATTCCCATTCCGTTTTTTAATTCTTGCCGTGTCGGGTTTAAGCCAGAGCTTGATACGGTCCAAGTTTTATCTAACCTCGACTCAATGCCACTCTCAGTCGTTGCAAAAGATTGCGACTTCTGCGAGTCTATCGTGGGCTTAAATGTGTTATCAATATCTTCCCAATGTGACTTACCTCGTTGACAAAGAGAAATTTTCCACCTCTATATCTCAGCTTCTTTACGCTGTAATCTTGCAGCTTTCTTCGCCGCTTTTACTTCCTTGACCTTTTCACGTCTGGCCTGCTTTGCGGCATCGCTTCTCTGCAACTACAATAATTTAAGCGTTTTTTGTTTCTCCTTCGCAGCCCTATGTCCCATCCAGTGTTTTTGGAGAGTGGAAGAGTCTTTTCCTTTCTCTTGGAAACATATCTGTGCTTTTTCAATTTCTGCTGCTTGAGTTGCTCCTTAAGATTGTTAACAATCTTGGCAAACTCAGTGTCGTATTCGTCTTGATATAAGGGTCTTCCAAATTCTTTCTTATTTATATTGTAATAGTCGATATTTCTGTTATTTTCGACAACAATCTTGTCCTAATTCTGTAATAAAATATATGGTCATAATCAATGCTTTTTTTTTCTTCTAAAACAACAGTAGGAAAAAGAGTTCGTTTTATAGGAATTTTCAGTCCGATTTTCTTTTGTACGTGATAACACTTGTTATAACGTAATCAGGGAGTTTATTAATGTTGTATTTGGTTCCGCATTTATCATATTCGATTGATATTTCAACTTGTGCTCGTAGTTAATTTGGGTGTATTTAAATTTATCTTTCGTTTAATTGTTTAAGCTATATCAAGCTCCTATGAGTCCATCAAATTCATTCATTAAAATTAAAAAGATAAAATTTATGTGTGTCGTTTGTATTAAATATCTTAAAAGCGGGGATTTGTATTGCTTGATTGTGGTAAGTTATTGGCAGGGAGCAGAGTATATGGTGGGGACAACTGAATCGATCGCAGGGCTCGCTGTGAACAAACTTTCGTTAAATCATGCTCACGTTGTAAATAAACACGTGAAAATTGAATATATAAATGGTTCATAACAGTTGTTGTGTTGTTAATTGCAAAAATATAGGCAGAAATAGTCGGTGTAAATTTTATACATTTCCAAGAGTTAGTTGGAAACTAGAGAAAAGAGAAAAATGGATAAATGCAGTTAAGAGCAAAAAGTAAGTAATGCTAATTTTAATGCCGATTCATCTACAAACTCGTCGAGATCTACCGATGGGGGTAGATTTTCTTGCACATCAATCAATTTTTTGCCAGGATACATATCTGCAAAATTTTTTCCTTTGGAGTACTTGTCTTTAACAAACTGACGAGCACTGGGTTTTCCCCACTGCTGTTCATGGCTTGTTTTTGTCAAGCTTTCTTCGTGATTAATATAATAAATCAATGCCGCAACGTGCTTGCACTTTCCGCTTTGGTTATAAACGCGAGTGCAGCTAACTTTATCAACTAACCTTTCGTCGTTTATCTGCAAATTAAAATTTATTCGATATTAAAATATAGAACCTTATTACTTTTTTAACTTTTTTACTTACATATAAAGTTGTGTCATAAGGAGGTAAGCTTACAGACGCTTGTCGAATTACTTTCGATGCTATTAAATAACTTTTTCCACATTGCCTTAACTCTTTTATGTCTCTAACGTGACCAGCCATAACTAATTGTTTGCCTTTGCTCATCGTTTGGGAGGTTGAAACAATATTTCATGAGTTATTGACTCAAATCCGGTTTGTATAATGATGTTCATCGTTGCCTAAAAATTCTTTAAAACAACAAACATTATAAATTAGTACTTTCTCAGCTACAATTCACCAACAATTGTTATGAATTAAAAATAAAATTATTTACTTTAATTTTGTTAAAGAACTCAAATTAATATCCTACTATTTTTTCAATTTTTATTATTGTAGCTGTCATGTTTTTATTTGTTTTGATTTTATCGGTTAACCTCACTCTATTCTAAAATAATAGTATTTGATATTTATTTAGATTTTTTTATACTTACTTTCTTTATCATAATACGTTCAATTCAATTTTCTCTTTCAAAAATACAATTGCACTTTTTTATTTTTATCATTATAAATTTTTACATTTTGTTTTTATAACGAATTTTTATTTTTTACACTGATTTTACATATCTCTCACAATTCTCGAGCATGATTTTTTGTAACCATCAGATGTCGTTTTCGTCGCGCTCCCTGCCAATAGCGTGCGCTGAACGAATATTAAAATTTTGATATATATTTATATGGATTAAAATGTTGATAAGCAAAAGTGGGTTTCATTAGACTTCTAGAACTACCAGTATCTATTAAAAAGTATGCATTTAATTCCGATACGTGAATATAGGGTAGTTCGGTGGAATAATTATTTACATGGATTATGTTACTTCCTTGTGAGGCTGGGTTTGTATAAAATTTTGTGATGGGCCAATTTGTGAATCTACTTGGTTTTCAGGATTTTCACTATCGTAATTTCACAATTCATCGGGATTTACATGAGGATATTCGTATTCATTTGTATAATATTCGTTTGAAAAATCGTTATAATCGTTATTTGAATTGTTTTCGATTTCATGTGAAAATAGTTGTTCTGATACAAGAGTGGGTTTGATACGTGAATTACTCGAACTAGTGTCTATGGATTCTGGATTTGGTAATCTAGTATTTCTCTGGAGATAATTTATTTTTTGTGGTTGAGGATTTTATCAGTAAAACGTATTTCTATTTGGGAAAGTATTATTTTGAAACATGGGTCTAGGAAAAGTGTTGTACTTCCGAAGTTAGGGTTTAAATTGTGTATTAATTGGTTGATTAAATCGGCTAGAGTAAATTATTTGAAAGGATTTTTTCCACGATAGTATTGCGTCGTTGGTGATTTGGATTTGTTAAACTTAGAGGATTGACTTGGTTGCGGAAAAAATGAATCTACTATTATTCGTGTTTCGATTTCTGTTAGGTGTGTTATTTACGGATTTAAATATGGGTTTATTTATTGGTATAGTATAATTTATATTATTAACGTTACTGTTATGGTGGCGAGAAAAGATATTTGAAATTCTCCTTCCTCGGTTACATGAGAAATTGCTTGTTCTAATGTATCGGGGTCTCACTCTAACAATAAATTAGAGTTGATCTGGTGAGCTCATTATAAAACGTCTTTAATGCTGAATTCGTGATCATGTTGAATTTGGTGCAATGATTTTTTCCTGTTCATTAATTATTGTTGAGTTTATTTTTGAAAATAGTAAGCTCCAGAATTAATCTGGTATTCGCTTTATACCGAACTGTATTGGTGTTTCTTTTTACCGGGTTCAATATTAATTAAATCCTGGATAAGACAATCTATGCCTTTCTCTGATCAGCAAAAGAGTTATTTTAAATCATGTTTTATCGAAAGCCAGTTGTTTAATTCCGTTCTAGATCCGATTACATTCGCTGCATGATTTCTTAATTTACTGGGGATCGTTTCTAATAAACAACTATTTATCGGGTCGTTAACATCTGAAGTGTTTTGAAAGTTTCTTAAAAAATTTTCACAAGAGCTAATGAATCTATTTAATTGTTTCCCACTACCATCAAATATTGGAATGTTGATCTGCTCAGTATCGCTTGGGGAAAAGACATATCGGTTGAATTAGCCATCTTGGATTTTATTTCTTAAGATTTTATTTCTAATTTCGATAGTTTTGACACTATGTCATGTAATTCGTGTTCTGATTGCATATAAGAATAATTTTACTTCCTCTTTTCTAGTTTCATTAATTCGTCTAAGTTTCCGTTTTATTATTTTATGATTTTTCGAATTTCGTAGAGAGGTTTTCTATGAAAAGTTGTATAAATGAAACAAGCACCCCATGAATATACCAAATGGCTGTTGTGATTTTCATTGTTGTTTCTTCTTATTGTCATTGCCTATAGGAGTTGGCGATGTGTGTCCTCGTCCCAGGTCTCTGTGAGACGATTTTGATTTCCAGTAGGTGTGGTCGATTTTTGTACTGCACCCTGAAGTATCCCCTCTGCTCTTTGAATTCGAAAGGCTGGTTTCTCAATTTGAAGATTTTTTATTCTCGAAGAAATTTTGCACTACCGAACTATTTATTTTTCGAACAGCTGAATTGATTATTAAAAATAAAAACGTGTTTCGCGATTTTTGTCGAATTTACACTTCAGCTATCCTGCCGACTGCGCCAGTTATGTTTCCGAGCTTGTCGTAATAGCTTTTTAAAGTAATTTCGACTCGAGGATACGCAGTCCTTAAATAACTGCTCACTCAGATTTATGTTAAATACTGACTTTTATTACTTTAGATTTGCCACTTATATACAATTAATTTGGCGAGTCCGACACGTTGTACTTAGTGTCGTTACAAGTATCGCAAGTATATCATTTACCAAATTAATTATTAAGACAATACTAATTATCAGAGGGGAGGAATGTTGTCTGCATCCTGGTGGATGTCATGTAACTCGCAGAAATAGAGCTGCTCGTGCTTCTTGGAGTAGTGTATTGGAAGTATATATTGATCCGCTTGCGAGATGTTTCCAGAGCCGAGTTTATGTTCGTAAAACCGGGTTCCGGAATGTTTACCACGCTTCCCTAACATTATTCTACGTACGTAACCGGGCATGTTATCTGAAAGGCCGCCATCAATGATAGCAATGATCTACCGCTCTTGTATTGATCGTGCTTAATCCCTTTGGTCACTTTTCAGACCAAAACGTCTGCAACATTGTCCATCAAATAATGACGGTTCCTCTTTCCTTACTCTGACTAGTAATTTTATAAAAACGTTGCGGTATTTCATGTGTTAAGATCACCGCTTCTGTCGATATGGATGCGGATATCCTGAAAAATATTGTTCGGCAGATTACTAGGAAATATAAGTGTTTGCCGGCGTTCGTTGTTTCTCATCGGGCTGGGATGCATCAACGCCGATTCCGGTGCTGAAAAACTATACTCTAGCATCGTCGAGTATCATACCGACTCGAATGGTGCAATACTTTTCTACATTTCCATAAATCATCGCACCGTTCGATGAAGACGAAGTTAAGGTACCTAGTGCTTCGATTTCGTGTTCTGATAGTCCACATGCTTGGGTAAAAGATCTAACCCTGTTTTTCACCCGGTTCGAATAGTTCTTCGAGTTAAATTACTTCCCAACTTAACTGATCACTTCTTTTATTCTATCGAGGAGTTATACGAATTTCTTTAGCGGTGAGCTTGAAGCGGAGACCGGTATACCAGACCTTGCCAAAACGTTTTCGATATCCAAATGCATGTCGCTGACGATATTTTTTGTTTCGGTCTATAGACTGGTTTCAATTTTATGGAACAGAATGACAAAACCTACTTGATTTTGTGTCTGTTCTGTTAAGTGATTTGCAAACTATTGTTAAACTCCTGAATTTGCTATATTTGTGAAAATCTTTGTGAATCAGTCTTTCCAAAAATGTTTATTCCGTATATCGTCAGAATCTTGATTTGTTATTTTAAAATTCGAACTTGTTTAAAAATTTTAATACGAATGCTTCTGTAAACATAAATTAATATTGTGTCATATCTATTAAAGTTGAAAAAAAGGAAGACGAGTTATTTTATTAATGGTGTAGAGCGTATTAACAACAAACTAAAAAAATATTAGATTCTTCCTAATTTCTGTGCAGGCATCATTGACTTTCCGCATATTTTTTTTTTTTTTTTTGCTGACTACGATGATGTCGATGTTGAGGTCCCGTTCACATCGGATGTTCAGTCGGCGCTTTATGTATTTATTTGGCTTATTTCTGTTGAAATAATCGTGTCGTAGCTTCAAACAGAACATCTCACTTCGACAATGTTTTACATCAGCCTCGATTACTTTTATCTTTGTCGAATGCGTTACCTTCTTACTTTTCATTATTATCCTGCGTCAGAATCATTATTGAAAAATAAAGAAAGTCTCATGTATCGTTATCGTAAATCAGATTTATTGTTTTTCTAAAAAATGGTCTACATCTGTGATTTTTATTATGATTTCTGGAATAAAAAAGAAAATAACCATGAGGTGTGTTCATTTATTCATCCACGTGACGATATAAATTATAATCCAGTTGAATATTTTTTATGTTTCTAAATGAACTTACATTTATCCGTAAAGTCTGATATCATCTGTGAAAAGCGAGGGAACCGATCGGTGTATCTTAAATCAGATTTGTTTTGTTTTTGGCCTCGTTTTTCGCTAAAATTGTCTGTTGAAATGGTTATCATGTTTTTGCAAATATTCATGAAAATGCATCCTGGTTAAAAAGTATCCTGACAACGTTTTGTATTTGTCGAGTGCGTCGCCTTTTTACTTTTCTTATTCTTATTCTTCGCCAGGTTCAATATTAAAATAGAGAAGTCCATGATGCGCTATCGTGAATCAAGCTTTAAAATCTCGTAAGAAATGGTTTTTGCCTCTGTGATTTTCGTTATGATTTCTGGAATAAAGAATAACCGTAAGAAGAGTGTCTGTTTATTCATCCTCGTGACAATATAAAATTAATCCAGTTCAAATATTAAATCGAAAAATTGAAAGTTTCCTATTGGTATGGGAGGATGTTTTCTTGCATACATCCCTGAAGACAAAGTATATTTTGTAATCTTAAAAGAGTTTGGAAGAAAATATTCTTGAGACAATAGATCGTATGAATCTATACCACTCTCACAATGTCCCGTACATTATTATCGAAGTCAATACAATTTTTTTGCATATTAGCGTCGATACTTTTTCTCTTTAGTCGGGTGTGTTTGCCTTTTTACTTTTTCATCCTTATTTTTTGTAAAGGCATGTGCAGTAACATTCGTCTGAAGTAACAATTGTCCGAGGCTTCTGCAGGGCTGGACGGCGATGTCCTATTTTTGATCGTTTCTTTTCCAGATTTTATGTACGGCCGTCCAAGATTCGTGTTTACACACTCAGATGTTTAGTCGGCGCTGTATGTATTTATTTGACTTATGTCGCTAGAGTATCGATATTAAACAGAAAGGCCTACGCCTCACTATCAGATTTATTGTCTTCAAAATGGTCAGTGCCTCTGTGATTTTTATTATGATTTCTCTGGAAATAAAAGCAATAACCGTGGGAGTGTTCATTTACTTTAATATTCACTATTTAAAATTCTAATTTGATATCAACATATAAATATATATACATATACAACTATAATTATTATCGATATAAAATTATGATTGTGGGTTTCTGGATTTGTTTATAAATTTAACTTTCTCTGAACTTACATTGGTTTAGTCAAGAGTTTGTTCATTTTTCCGTCAGTTTGGATTTTTTTCTCCTTAATTTAGCTGGTCTCGGCGATGCTGTCCTCCACCAGGTTCTGGTTGTTCGGCGATGGTTGTCCGTAGTTCGAGATGTCGGACTTGGCGATTTCAATCTCTTCCTTTGTCGAATTATCGTTTTGATTTAATCCTGCGGACTACGCCAGTTTTGTTCCGCACACCGGTATATTTATTAAAAAATAATAATACAATGAGTTTACACAAGCAGGACTTTGCATAACACAATGGCCATAAGTTAATATATACAGAGCGTAATTACACGTGAATCTTAGGTCTAGATTAACTCTTTGTATTTGTCTCACTCCAGACGTTTGTTATTGCATTCCGAATTAAGATCAGTTACAGCGGACTCGCATCCTGTTGTTGACTTATAACTCGTGCATTAGTTATTTAATATCCGAGTGCATAGAGATCATCACATGAATATAACTATTGTTGGTATACAATGGTTATATGTAATCGATGTTTTTCGTATCTACACGAACAGTTACAAGATCGAGGTCATCGGTCACGCACAATAACCATAAATGGACATATACTGAAACTGACGCCCTAAGGACAGCTTTTTTACGAGGAATATTTAGATTCAAAGAGAACAGTAATGGAAGAATGTACAGAATTAATTCCAACTCCTAATAATATAATTACATATTTTGTATGTATTCCAAGAAGGAGTACAAACAAACGTTTGCAATTCATCATTATTTAACGACCAAAGACCTAATGAAGTTTAAAAGTGTTTCTTGCGTGTTTTCTGGTACATTATCGTACGCTTTAAGAATGAAACAATTCCGGAAAGTTACATTCACACACGTGTCCAACATGTTCCTGGATGCTATTGTTAGATTTAGTAATATCATAACGTTGATTAAGCAACGCCAGGTTCAATATATAACAGTCGATCGAACACACTAATTATACCACATTTGCTTATTGTCATTGTGTTGTAAAGCTTGGTGCAAAGAACAATTCTGATCAGAAATCTGTCGCACTCGTGTTGTTCGTTTGAAATTCTTAAAATCTCCAATACGGAGTGATCATTGGAGTTTTGCAATGTCATCGATTGCTTAGTTAAAGTTCGTACAATCGAAGTTCGGAATCTTAGGTCTTCTTCATTTTTTCAACCTTGTTTCTGAGAAAAGTAAGATGTTTGGTCGCTGGCTACTGGCATTACGTTTTCGTGTTCTATCTGCGATGTTGTCTCGTATCAATCCCTGCGAACGGATCACAAGGTCGGTCATCGGTCTAACCGAATCCTGTCACTTCAAACGGCAATTTGCTTTCTTGTTTGAATAGATGCCAAGATCTGACACATTAATACTAAAAAATTAGAGTCCCAACTTGACTTGCATTACTGGTACATTTAACGTTGATCCTTGCTTTTTACCGTAGTCGTGTTCACTAATGTCTATTTCTCGAGGCAGTGATAATCACTAATAACATCTGGGGGAGCGTCTCTACTTAGATTTGATGGATTGGGACTAATATCCGTAAATATTTTAAATCTACGGTCTAACAGTTTTCTGAATACGAAGACATAGTCGCCAAAGCATCGGACCGAAGATGGTATTTATATCTTTATCACGAACACATAGTCCGCAGGGAGGTATAAATTATTACCCAAACCCGATTAGTTCAGTGCGGGTTTGGACGTAGATTTTCACGATAAACATCGTATTGGAACAAGATTCCCCTCCCATAGAGGACCAATTCATAGTTACCTTCTCTCAGCTTCTAACAGTGTAAGTTTTCCGAACCAATCACCAGCGGATTAACCTTAGAATTCAGTGTACAGTCTGTGTGACATGCAAGTATCACACATGTGATGTGTTCAGACAATATGAAACTGACTTGGCATGTATCTCCTTTTTCTGAAAAATGTTTACTGAATGTAAGTGTCTATTTATTTTACACACATCGATATGGAATTAATCGTTTCTTGAAAGAGAAAAGTTAATCATTCTGTCGAGTATGTCTCTGTGTGCATAATGCATGTATTCTTCTTGCCAATGTTTCAATAATGTAGGGGTTTTCTGAAAAGAATGCAGACCTCATAGAGACAGACGACTCATGAGAAATATACACAAATAAACATTAAAGAAATATACATCCACCATTTTTTTCAGCGTCGTTCAAAAGCGATATTCGGATATCGAGCACGACCACCCTCATTTTATGCCTCAATCCGCATCGTTTCGATATCCGACGTAATAACGACTCGACTCACGGAAACTGTTTCTTAAATGCCCAGATTCGGAACCTCTAAGTGCATCGGAGTTCGTTAGCTGACTCTTGTACACTTGGAAGATTGTAATCTTTCAAAAACGTTTTAAATCAAGTTTCTCCTGCGCGCTTTTATGTCTAACATTGCGAGTCCATAAGTGATATTAGTATTTTTGCAATTCAATTTTTTTCGATATTTTGTCTCCATAAAATATTTCTAATCAAATAGTAAAATACAACAATAAATTAATTACAGCACTGTTAATTAAAAACCACTGAAAAGAAAAGAGATATTTTGTAGCTGAAAACGAATAAAAATTATTAAGAAATATAAAACGGAACCACACATACACACATCTGTAAGAAAATGTAAGCCTTATTATATGAGCTGAAAAAATCAATATTTATTATTATTTCTCTGACTATCCATTTCGAATTTACGTTCCTAATAAGGAATTGAAAAATCCTTTTCCAATGACAGATATATTGCATAAGTGATATTGGTAATTGTAAATTCATATTTCATTTTGATATCTTATGCCTAGAACAGATTTCTACTCAAATAACAATGTTTAAGATTAATTAAAATTAATTATAGCCAGTTAATTAAATCACTGGAAAGAAAAGAGAGATATTTTTATGTAGCTGAAAACGAATAAAAATTATTAAGAAATATAAAACAGACCCACCCACACACACACACACACATCTGTAAGAAACTGTATTATTATATGAGCTGAAAATATATATATATATATATATATATATGTACGTGTATGTATATATATATATATGTATGTATGTATACATAATTAAGAAGTAATCTGAAAAAATAATTATTAATATTTTTTACAAGGCTGAAAAGATATTTGTGTTATACAATTCAATTTATAAATAATGGAACCCTAACTTACAACCCATCCACATTTCACACACACACACACATAAAATCCTGACAGTAATTTTATAAACTGAAAAATGATTTGTTAAATTAAGCTGAAATAAATAGCTATTAATTAGTACATATCTAAGCAACCAATCAATATATAGGTCAGTGATCCCCACACACAGCACTCCATACAAAATAATATAGAATATATATATATCATCATCATCATCATATCATCTTCAGCCCCTGTCAATCCACTGCTGGATAAAGGCCTCTTCCATGACTTTCACATTTTGTTCGATATATATATATATATATATATATATATATATATATATATATATATACCGATTGTTACACTTTTTTACACTCTTTTCAATTTTGCTTCAAATTGATTTTTGTACAATGAATAATTATGTATTATTTTTTTAGTATTGACAGCAGTCCCACATGTCAGCCGTGTTTAGATGTATGAAACTTGACTTGCATGTGTCTCCTTTTTTCTGCAAAATCTTTATTGAGATGTAAATATCCGTTCATTTTACACATCGATATGGAATTAATCGTTTCGTGAAAAGAGAAAAGTTAATCATATTTTCTGAGTCATATTTTCATGTCTGTGTGCATATATAATTATGTATGGTATGTATACTCAGTATAAGTAACAACAATCAAGTGTATTATATTATGTAATGAATTCCATAAGCTTTCCATATTTGCCATGTTCCATTCTTCTATACATTGTTTCAATCTTGTACGAACTTTCTATGAAAAGAATGCAGACCTCATAGAGACGACTCATGAGAAATGTACACAAATAAACATTAAAAGAAATATATCTTCCACCTTTTTTCGGCGTCGTTCAAAGGCGTTATTCAGGATATCAAGGGACCACATCATCTTACGCTCAATGCGCATCGTTTCGATATTCAAACGAAATAACGACTCGACTTTCACGAGACTTCTTATTTAAATTCCCCAGATTCGAACCACTCTACTAAAAGTGCATCGGGAGTTTGTTAGCTGACATTGTATATTTGGGAAGTTTATAATGTTTGAAAAACGTTGTAAATAGGTTTCTTGCTGCGCGCTGTCTTTGTCTAATATAAATCCATAAGAGATATTAGAGTTTGTTAATTCAATATTTATTTGATATTTTATCTCCATAAGCATATTTCCAATCAAATAATAATAAAAAATAAAATAAATTACAGCCTGTTAGATTAAATTACAGAGAAAGAAAGGAAAGGGAGATATTTGTTGGTAGCTGAAAACGAATAAAAGTTGTATCAAGAAATATAAAACGGACCCCACACACACACACACATCTGTAAAAAACTGTATTATTATTTGAACTGAAAAATCAATATTTGTTATTATCTTCTCTGGCTATCCATTTTGAATTTTCGTTCCTAATATGGAATTGAAAATCATTTTCTAAACAGATACATTCCATTAGTGATATTTGAAACTGTAAATTCACATTCCATTTGATATCTGATTCCCAGAACATGTTTCTATTCAAGTAACAATGTTCAAGATTAAACCAATTAATGATAGCCTGTTAATTAAATCACTAGAAAAAGAAATGAGAGATATTTTTTCGTAGCTGAAAACGAATAAAGTTTATTAATACAAATATAGAACAGACCCACACACACACTCTCACTTGTAAGAATTTGTGTTATTATATGAGGTGAAAAATAATATATATATATATATATATATATATATATATATATATATATATAATAAATAATTATTAATATTTTATGCAAGGCTGAAAGAAATGTGCATTATACAATTTAATTTATAATTAATGAACCTGCTCACAACTCCACTCCACACACTCACACACATTACATAAAATCCTGACAATTTTATAAACTGAAAAAAACGATTTGTTAATGAAACTGAAAAACAAATGAAGTTATTAATTAAGTACATATCTACAACTAATTAATATATAGGATGTCCATCTCCACACAAAGCAACAAATACAAAAAGTATATAGAATATATATATATATATATATATATTATCTATTGTTATACTTTACACTTCTTCAATTTTGCTTCCATTGATTTTCTGTACACCCGGATAATTATGAATTATTTTTTTACTACTGAGAGAAGTCCCACATGTGAGCTGTGTTTAGATGTATGAAACTGACTTGCATGTGACTCCTTTTTCTGAAAAATCTTTTACTGAATGTAAATGTCCATTTATATGTTACACATCGATGTGGAATTAATCATTTCTGTGAAAGAGAAAAATTAATAATCATTCTGTCGGGTATATCTGTGTGCAGAATGCATATATGGTGTATATATATATATATATATATATATATATATATATATATATATATATATATATATCAAGTATAAGTAACAACAATCAGTGTATTATATTATGTACTGAATTCCATGTTTCAATGTTTGACATGTTCGATTCATTCTACACAATGTTTCAATCTTGTACGAACTTTCTGAAAAGAATGCAGACTTCATAGAGACGACTCCATGAGAAATATACTTCCATCTTTTTGCGGCGTCGTTCGAAGGCGTTATTCGGATATCGAGCGACCTCCTCGTCCTTACGTTCGATCCGCTTCGTTTCGATATCCAGAACGAAATAACGACTCGACTGCCGAGACTGTTTCGAAGGTCCGGATCGAACTATTATTATTGCAATCAGTTAATACGGTAGTTAATAAAGTAACAACAATTAGTATATCGCATAATTATGTACTGAGTTATATTGTCAATAATAGCCGTTACAACAACGTTAAACTCACGGACTCGTAGTTCACGTTTCTCAGACGACGCCAGGTTCAAGACTCTCGAAAACAAGTAGCGATACATTCTAACGAATCGATCAATAAACATTTTATAACAGAAAATAGTATAGATTATAAAGAAACATTAACAGGGAATACATTCACAAAATTCCGTTTTATTCGATACGCGTTTCTAAAATGAGAAGGAGCAGACTGAAATAACAGGTTTGACTGATCGTGTTTATTGATCGATTGAATGAAAAAACCATGGATTATCTTCACTGGAATTTCCCCGAACTAACAAACATTATCATTAATGTTGTGTGTGTGTGCGGTTGTATTTTGTACTCTTACTAAGTTAGGATGTAGAAATGAAAACATGTACTGTGGAAGAGTGATTGTGTATTTGTTGTTTTCGAATTTGTTTGCATCGACTGTAATATGCTACATGGTAACGAATCTCTCACTAGGGCTGACAAGCGAAAAAAACACACAGAAGCGAACACAACGGACATTTTAAATTACAAGATGTGCATTTTGTTGCGTAAGTGTGTGTATTGTCTGCATTGGCCATACACAAAATAATTGATTGAAATATATCAATGTATAACATCCGAATCAATAGATATTTATGCATTTAACTGTACAAATCGTGCACATGTACGATTACTTGATTTTTTAAACATATAGCTTAATCACCGAAATTTTAATAGTACAGTCCAACGAAAGACAATTTAATTGAACATTTTGTCTATGTTGCCACTTCTACACCACGTTGAAGTTGCAAGGACATGTAGGAAGACCTACGTGTCGATTCAGAGTATCGACCCTAATCTAGGCCCTCAATTTTTAATGCTTTAAACAAAAAATCATAAAAAAAGAATTTATAAAAAGAGACACCTATTCTAAGCTACCTTATCAACTAAAAATTACTTTATATTCTTGCTAATTACTTTGAACTTGCATAATATCCATACATGTACTCTTATTCATAAATCAGTGAACTTCGTCGATGGATCAACATCTATAAAATCAATACAATTTCAAAGTGCAAGTTCAATATTCTTCAATAAAAGTTATCTGGAAAATTTAAAACATAATTGTTTAATGTGTGTGTGTGATTTTATCGTCTCTCCCAAATAAATATATACAGTAACAAATCTAGAAAAAATAGAAAAGTTTATAAGAACATACGTACACACACACACACACACACATATATATATATATATATATATATATATATATATATATATATATATATATATAATGAGGGAAGGAGTAAGGTGCGTGTGTCCTTAATAGTTTTATTTTTATATTTATATTAATAAATCAAGAAAGAGATTCTTTTCTCCATAATACTTTTTCCATAATTGATATTTTTTAATCGGTACGTTTCAAATATTAGTTTATATATTCTTCAGATATTTCTTTTCACCAAATAATATTTAATAATAATTAAAATTAATTACAGCCAGTTTTTTAAATCACTGAAAGGAAAGAGAGATAATAGTTAAGAGCTGGAAAACAGATAATAACGATTAAAATATAAAGTCGCACACACACTTCACACAATCTGTAAAAAACTGTATTATTTTATAATCTGAAAAATTAATTATTATTATTATTTTTCTGGATATCCATTTTGAATTAATTTTCTATAATAAAGAATTGAAAAGCCTTTTCTTTTATAGAAATATTTCAGATGTGATATTTGTATATAAATTGAATTTTTATTTGATATCTTTAATAAGATACTTCTATTCAAATAAAAAGTTTAACAATAAATTAAAATTACATCCTTGTTATTTAAATCACTGACAGGAAAGAGACGTATTAGTTAATAGCTGAAAACAAATAAAAATGATTAAAAAATATAAAGTCGCACACACACACACACAATCTGTAAAAAACTGTATTATTTTATAATCTGAAAAATTAATTCTTATTTTTATTATTATTATGTTTCCGGCTGTCCATTTTGAATTAATGTCTATAATAATGATTTGAAAATCCTTTTCTTTATATATATATATATATATATATATATATATATATATATATATATATATATATATATTCCATAAGTAATATTATAATTTGTGAATTCAATTTTTATTTGTTATCTTATCTTCATAAGATATTTCAGTTCAAATAATAAAATTCAACAATAAATTAATTACAGCCTTTAATTTAAATCATTGAAAGGAAAGAGAGATAATAGTTAATAGCTGAAAAAAAAATGATTGAAAAATATAAACTGGCGTGCACACACACACACACACACACAAATTATGTAAAAAACTTTATTATTATACAATCTGAAAAATTAATTATTACTTTTATTATATTTCTGGCTGCCCATTTTGAATTTATGTTTACGATAAAGATTTGAAAAATCCTTTTCTTTATATATATATATATATATATATTCCATAAGTGATGATATATAAATATATTCCATTGTAATTTGTGAATTCAATTTTTATTTGATATCTTATCTTCGTAAGATATTTCTGTTTAAATAATAAAATTCAACAATAAATTAATTACATCCTGTTTTTTAAATGGCTGAAAGAGAGATAATAGTTAGCTGAAAAGAAATAAAAATGATTAAAAATATATAAACAGCAAAACACACATACACACAATCCTGTAAGGAACTGTATTATTATATGAGCTGAAAAATTAATAAATATATATATATATATATATATATATATATCATCATCATCTTTCAGCCCCTGTTAATCCACTGCTGGATAAAGGCCTCTTCCATGATTTTCCATTTTGTTCGATTCAGTGCCTCTCTTTTTCCACAGTTTTCCAAGAAAGTTTTTAATATCCTCATCCCATCTGTTCACATTGGTCTCTTTTTCTCCCGGTCTTTTCTTTCATATCTTCCTTGGTTCCCAGTCAACAATAATTCTCTTCTTGTCCATCGGTTGTCTTCTCTTCTTGCGACATGTCCCGCCCATATTCCATTTCAGACTCTTTTACTCTTACTTATTATATCTGTGACTCCTGTTTGTTTTCGTATCCATTCCTATTCTCTTTTCTATTCTTTCTCTTGTTATTCCCAACATGCATCTTTCCATACTTCGTTGTGTTGTTTGGAGTCTTTTTGAACTATTTTGGCGTTAAGCACCCATGTTTCGCTGCCGTAGGTAAGGACCGGTAGCACACACTGATCGAATATCTTTTTTTCTTTAAACAGAGTGGGATTGTTGATTTAAATATCGAGGCGTTTCTGCCCAAAAGAGCTCCATCCCATTTTTATTCTCCTATTTACTTCTTCAGTTGAATGATCCATCTCTGTTGGATAAGCTGGCCTAGAATAGACATATTTCGTAACTTCTTCTATTTCCGTTCCTTTTTATTTCAATTTTCTCCGATGACAAACAAACGCATTGAACAGTACTTCTTTGTCTTACGTATCATTCATGTTGAGGCTGATTTTTAGACTGGCATCGTTTAGTTCTTCTATTCTCTTTTGTAACTCTTCCGGAAGTATTTGCGAATATAACTATATCATCGGCAAAACCTGGGATGGGCTTAATCTTTCGCCCTTTATTTCGAGTTCCTTTATCCTCCCAGTCGAGCGATTTGAATACTCCTCCCAAGGCCGCAATGTAAACAATTTCGGAGAAATTGCATCTCCCTGTCTTACACCTTTTTCTGGATTTTTATCTTTCTTTGTTTCGTCATGTAGCTTCACCGACATCGTTGCTTTTTATAGATGTTATCTAGCAGCTCGGATATATGTGCCCTCTATGCCTGGTTCTTCAATGCAGATATTACCGACAGGGTGGTGATGGAGTCGAAAGCCTTCTCGTAGTCTACTCTAAATCCAAGACACACTGGTAAGCTCGGTATCCATTTGACCGGCTTATTACTTCTCTCACTACTTGAATATGATCCATTGTACTAAATCCGGTTCCTAAACTCCTGCTTGTTCCCTTAGGTTGGACGAAATCTAGTTGCACTTCTGTAGACGTTTCTGGAAATTGATTTTTGTCAAGATCTCTTATATATCATAGGTAGTAAAACTAATCGGCCGATAATTTTTTCAAATCATTCTTATCTCTCTTTCTTGTGTAGAAGAATTCACGGTGGCTTCGTTCCATTTATCTGGGATAGTTCTTTTTTGTATACAAGCAGTGAATATATCAGCGAGAACTTTTTCTGTTTTTTCTCCTACTGACTTGAAAATTTCTGCCTATTAACCCCACATTTCCGGCTGCTCTTCCATTTTTCATATTCTTTATTGCATATGTAAACCTCTTCCAGTAGCACAGGTGGGACACCTTGGATTGTATGTTTTCTATTCTCATTTTCTTTTATTACATGTATTTTTGTATGAGTCTGTGTAGAATTCTTCTACTCTTTTAATGATTTCCTTTTTTATTTGAAGATTTACGCTCCCATCATCTAATTTCAGAGGCAGTTATATATTTCTTTGCCAATCGATGAAAGCTCTATTTCATTTTTCGGTAGCTGCAATTTTCTTCGATGATCTTCTTAATGGTGGTTCATTGTTGTACCTTCAGGGCATCTTTCCTAATACACTTCCTCACTGTTTTGCCAAGACAGTATATTCGATTCGGACTTTCACATTATCTGTTAGTTTTATTTCTCTTCTCTTCTTCATTAGACATTTAGTTTTTTCTGATATTTTCTTATTTGATTTTATTTTAAGGAGTTCCTCCTATTTCTTGTACGGATTCTTTGATAATTTCCAACCACTTTTTCTTCTACATTCGCATTTACGTTTCTGTGTAATATATCAAAACGGTTTTTCAATTCTATTTCAAATTCTACTTTTCTCTCTTCTAGAGTTTGAATACACAATTGTCTTCCCTCAGAGTCCTGAAGAGTTTTCTTCTTCTCCCAGTTTCGCATTTATGCGTATTCACTTCTTACCATCCGATGATCGCTCCCGGCATTAAATCTGCTTTAATACAGTTCAGTCTTCCACAATTGATTTTTATTTACCAGGATGTAGTCTATTTCATTTTTGATAGTGTGTGGGACCTTTCCATATCCATTTCCTTTTGATATTTTTCTTGAAAAAGGAGTTCATCACATACAAACTCATACTCTCGCAAAATCAATTAATCGAGTTTATCTTTCATTCCTTGTTTAAAGTCAAATTTTCCAACTACATTATCGTTTTCTTGCCTTTCTCCGATCTTTTGCGTTGAAATCTCCCATTATAGTTTTGTAGTATGACACTTTCCCTTGTCGTTAAGTTTTCCCTTCCTCTTGGTAAAAATCTTCAGCTTCTTCGTCGCCGCATGAGCAGTTGTAGGTGCGTGAACTTACATGATTTAGATTTGATATCTCTTCGATATTTGGTGCAATCTCGCCGCACGTTCAGATCTGCTTTCTATTTCCACAATGTGCTCCTTTGGTTTCTTATTTACGATAAATCCGAGTTCTCCTATATTTCCTTTTTCTGATCCACGGTAGTAAAGAAGATCTCCGTTTTTCAGTTCCAGCGTTTTTTCTCCTTTTCTTAAATGCTTCACTAAGTCCTACTCAATGTTCCACATAATTTTGATTAGTTCTTCTTGGAGTTCTTCCAGGCACACTTCATTCGATAGTGACCTGCAATTATAGGTAGAGATATGTTGGCCCGTAGATGACCTGTGGAAAAAATGAACAGAAGGGCAGTCGGTGTTTAGACTTCAGGGATTCTTGGCACCCTCTGCCATCTTGCCTTAGTCCCTGCTACTGCCACAGCAGGACACAAGTAGGCCTCCGGAGGAGTGGGAGCCGTTTTTGTATTCATACTCATCATATAAGATTTGGGATCATGACTCGCCACGCTGATCCCACTTGCATCAATGGCGAGTACCTCTTCATTAATAGGAATAGTTTTCAAGATTTTCTCTGTATGATTAAACCTATGATATTCAAAGAATATCACAGATTACATCTCCTTGAAATCCCGTTCACTTTTAGCCTTCCATAACTTTGAGACAATGAAATAGGAATTTAGGGAGGATATATATATATATATATATATATATATGTATATATATATATATGTATATATATATATATATATATATATATATATATATATATATATATATATATATATATATATATATATATATATATTATATATATATATATCACTCTCTCTGTATATATATATATATATATTTAATATATATATATCTATATATATATATATATTTGTATATATATATATATATATATATATATTTGTATATACTCTATATATATATATATATATATATATATATTTGTATATATATATATATATATATACATAATATATATATATATATATATATATAAATATAAACTAAGAAATGAAAAATCTGAAAAGAAAAAGAGAGTAGTGGATTTAGTATTTTGTATTAAGCTAAGAATAAATTTGTGTTGTACATAATTAAATATTTTCATTAGCTTAGTTTTCATTCCGTTTATCAGATTTATGAATTTTCTGTTTAAAATTGAACAATACTTGCTTTCAATGTCATTTGTTGATAGTCTATGAATTCCTTTGTGTGTATTTAAATACAGTTTTAGTCTATTTTTAATTAATTAATGCATTTTAGTGCCCTATATATTTTTATTTCATTAGTATATTTATATTCTTGCATTATTTAATTCATGTTTTAAATATGTTTACTTTTTTAATGCTGTAAATGCATGTTAATTTTATAATTACTAAATCTGTCTCGACTCTCTCTTTTTATAAAGTTCTAATAATTTGCAACTAGAACCTGAAAAAATGAATTAATTAGTTATACTGAAAACAAACAGGTGGTAATTGTTAAACCTATATAAATAAGTTATATATACATATACTGGATGTTCATCCCTACACGAATCACACATACACCAAATATATAAGCCAAATAAAATATATATATATATTTATGTGAGTATTACAATTTATGCTTATTACTAATTTTCCTTCCATTGAATTTTTGCAGACTGAATAGTTATTGTATTGTATTTCAACTTTTGACAGTAGTCTCAAATGTGAGCATTTGAAATGATTAGATATATAAAATTGTTTTGTATGTGTCTCTCTTTTCTGAAAAAATGTTCACTGAATGTAAATATCGTTTTATTATTTGATAAGTTCATAAAAATGGAAGTCGTTACCATATCTGTCCATCTGTATAATTTCTATCGCTTTTCCAGTTATATATCACACAATTATCTATTTCAAAAGCTATGTATTTTAATTTTAAATTCAAAAAATATTTTTAACAAATTGTTTTTATCAATTTATTACTTTTGAGTCATTTAAGTAATTATGTACTTATTTAATAAAACGAATCTTCATGTGGCTCATCTTCTGAAAAGTCCAATAAACGAATTGATTGCTGATACGTGTATTAATTAAAACGTATTACTCTTAATTACAGAATAAAATAACAATTAATCAACAGGAGCGAATCCATTCGATTTTGGTAAATATTTAGAGAAGGCCAATGAAGAGATCACCCATTTGCATCGATATAATGTAATTATTTCACTTGAAAAATTAATCATTCTGTAATGTATATGTCTGTATGCTTATAATGTATGTATGTTATGTATGTATCAGTATAAGTAATAACAATTAGTATATTACATTATGGACTAAATTGTATTTATAAATAATATTTACAATATTAACTCCACAGACATATATTTCACTTTTTGTAGACAGACATCGTTTCGAGACTTAGAAATAAGTAGTGATGAAATCAGATAGATCGATCAATGGCTTATTTTATAATAAAAAACAATAGATCAACCACAGAAATATATATATAAAGATATATTCTCAAATTCATTTTATTTAATATAACATTTCTAGAGCAAGAGAAAGAGCAGAGTTAACTTGAACGATTTAACTAATAGTGTTTATTAATCCAGTTAAAAAACCAGTCATGATTATTTCCACTGCAATCTCTCTAACTAACAAAAATCTTATTATTGTTGTGCATGTGTGTGTGTGTGCGCATGGTTGTATTTTTGTACTTTTAGCAAGATTATGTATAAATGAGAAACATGTATTGTAGAAAGAAAGTGAATGTATGTATTTATTTATATGTTTTTTATATATGTTTGTATCGACTGTAATATAGTAGATGAGTTAAAAAATCTCTTAATAGTATATAGTTTCATCACATTATTAATACTATTTTACCATAGAGATCACGGAGATAGAACTATTTGAATCGTTTCGAGTTCTTACAAGTCGATCAATGAGCTTAGTGAGCAGTTGCATTGTTTGGTATGTTATATTTAGCCACTCAGTGTAAGTTTAGGAAATGTTTCAAAACTAATCCAGAATATTGATATTTAGAAAATAAAAGTGCACTAATTAGATGGTACAGAAACACCGATATATATATATATATATATATGCCATACATTTGTAAACAAGTAAAATCATTATTCAATTTTGATCAAGCATGATTTATATCGAATATTTATTTTATTGATCGATTAGAAGATGATCAGGCAGCTGGAAAATACCTTAATGAAAACTGAAACATATACAAGGCAAATACAAATACAAATTGCACACACGAAAATAAGCGATGACAAACGGATTGTATGTACGTGAACTTTACACTCACATCGAAAGATTCTATAATTTTATAAATAATCTGGTAAGAGAGCAATTTGAGATATGATTAAAGTTTAAATAACCACCAGTTCATTCAGAATCAATTCCGTTTGTGTATTTTAACAGATATTCAAGAGAACCTATATTATTTGTATATCATTTTTATATAATGTCGCAAACCAATTCATACCTATACCAAATCCAAAAAATTGTCCATTGACATTGATACGAAAGATGAAATCCATCAATAAATATTTTAAAAATATAACCATTAGTAAAATAGAAAGGGAATTAGAACGACAGCGCATTCAAAGAAATTTTGTAATTATTTTATGAACTGTACATTACAATGACAGAATTGAGAAACGACTATTGATATAAATAGTGAATTAGTATTAAAGAAATGGAATAGTTCAGTAACAAAGGACATTTATAGCCCTGATACAGTTTTTGATTGCTTGAAAAGATGTAATTATTGAGTGGATTTAAAAACCAACTGAGTGAAGGTAGCTTCTCGATGTCTGGAAATAAACGGATATTGATTATTTGTGAATTGATGTAAGTGTTGAAGTCAGTTGATATAGTTTTTATGTGTGTGTGTGTGAGTGTATGTGCGTATGCGTGTATGCGAAGGCTGCTCGTGATATGCATGGACGCAGTTTATCCTCATACCAGGAGGACCTTCTTATTTGACCATTTACATTTAACTTTATATGGGAGACGATAAAAAAATTCACAAATCGAGTATTAAAATGTAATAGTACGTCGTGGAAGTGGAATATATTATTATGATATTCCAAAATTAAGAAAGTAATGAAAAATTTACACCATGAAGCAATAGACGGCTGCTAATAAAAATCTCAATTGTGAAATAACAAGTAATTATTTTTTTCAATTGAAATTCTGTAGTAAGATAAAATTCGATAGCATTCTAACGGAGAGAAATTAAAAAAGAATTTACTAAAATCTGGTGCGGCAACGATTATATTCGTTCGATCTCGATTTAAAAATAGACAAATATAATGGAAGCTTTCAGCGTCATAGCCATAGAAATGTAAGTATCATTATGATACATAAATTTGTACATAGTAATTTTGTTAACTACGATGGATACTGCCCAATGTTGAGTCGCGATACTTGAATACACGAATACAAATGTATTTTTCTTTGAAGAAGGAGTTAGAAATGTGTAATCAAAAGATAAAAAAGTATTTAAGGATACCTATGCATGTGCCTGTGTTTGTGTAGGTGAACTCTAGACACAGCAATGGTGTGTTCGAAGAATGCGTTCGATTATCAAGTTGAGAGTAAACAATTTATGAGCAGAGATCGATGAGAGAATACATTTAGTCATTCCAGAGGTTTTGATTCATTGGAATAATAAATAAAAATATAAAATACATACATCATCATTGCATAACATTTACGATCATTGTTAAGTGCTGCGATACAAATAATTGTGAGTGTTTTATTTCCAGTGTAAAACAAGAATTCTTTCCTAAAATTAAATATATAAAATTAATAACAGCTATATATATATATATAGATGAATGGACTACTATAGAATTATTACCTGAGAACTGAATGTGTTCTTATACAGAACCTGTCGATTCTAGCAGAGAAAAAATCAATCTTCCAAATTAATATCACTCCACGAATGTAATCAAAACATAATTAAACTCTTTATGTCAGACCGAAAATCGAAAAGCGATTTTATAACGCCCAGATAAGAGAAGCTGATTTTTACAGATATTAACAACTCCCGTTTAGTCGTTATTAAAATCAAAAAAAACTGATCTACACGTAGTCAGCGAATACGAATATCAAAAACAACAGTTTTCGATCTCAACTAGATTACTTAACCGTTTGCAGTTAAATGTCTTAAAATGACAGACAAGCTGATTTATTGCAAAAACTGATCAAATTCAAACTTTAGATAATTATAAATATAAAAATAAATAAAGGAACAATACAACGCATACGCAAAAAATCAGTGAGATCTAATCAAACTAATTATGCACCAAAAAGAGGAACATTGACGTATGAGGATCCAAAACGCGTCATCACTTGTGTGGGTACTCAACATGCGAATACCATTAGAATACATACTCTGTTTGGTTTATATATATGTACATATAGAGGGTAATGGTGCAACTTTATGCCATTACTCTTTCTTCAAATCTTCTGAGAATGGAGGGAAGGGACTTTAATAACACTCATTAAAATGAAAACTAATAAAAGCAATTATAAATAAAGAAAACATAATATTTAATATTAATTAAAAAAATCAGCGATTAAACAAAAAATCAATGAAAAATCAATTACCATTGAATAAAAAAAATACTTAAAAATTGAAATGCAATTTAATTGACCAAATAGCCACGTTAAACAATAACAAAACTATTAGCGGTAACGTGGCAGGGGTCGAGATAGGAAGCTGAAATTCGCAAAAGAAATTAAATACTCATTTTCTGCAGCGCCAGTCGCACTTAAGCAACGACAAGTCACCGCCTAGCCTAGCACTACACCTGCTGCAAAGGTGAGAACGACATACACAACCCGTGAAGCCAGTTCATATACGCGTGCCTGATCTGCTCTGCACGACGTACAGTATCATGTAATGCTGACAGTCATGTGTAGAAAAGTCGACTAGTCGAGGTTTCAGCTTCATTTACAGCACGTCATCCACCACGAAAGCTCCCAGTATATCAGTCGCACAGGTGACGATCAATCAGCATAACATCTCATACGCCGAAGATGTTCGAATTCGCAATCGATCTAATCTGTAGTGATGCATTAACCGATATGCAGGATGCGATGTCGTCTTATGGATTTTCTCCTATGTTACGTTTAGACCGGATTTCAATTCCGTTCTGATATAAAATCAAATCATCATGAAAAGATGTCCAGCCTAAAACTGACCTAATCTCCTACAAAGCGGGGAAGCCACGATGGATTTTGCGTTTGTGTACGGACCGGGGATAATAAAACCACCATGATATATTTATCCCTGTATGTATTTCCTTTTCGTTTCCTGCATTATCCGCATATCAGGAGGCGGAACTTCTGACGATACATGGTTCCAGGCGACACATTCACACAATTTCATATTACTCTTTAAATCACTTTAATCTACTGATTATTTTTAAATTTAGAATCTACTAATTCATTCAATACTCTGAGAAAAAAACACTAAAAGAAACACTGCTGCAAGAGGGCTTTTATTAATGATGAATGATGAGTTATATTACATTATGAAGTACGATGTATGTGTGTGTGTTAATATTACATTTAGTATGTTGTATTGTAGAGTATTATGCATATTTAGTGAGAGTAAATTGATAGACTTCTCCCTCACTTTTCACTGATCATATAATAATTGTACTTCCTGAGGTGTCCAAGAATGGAACAGGACCATTCAGACCAAAAAGAAATTTGGATGCAATTTAACCTCATACCTTTGCAGGAAATATATGTATCGTCAATCCATGGGACTCTGTCTCTGCTGTAAGAAGCTAGAGGATTGAATTGACAATGGGATTCTTCCCAGTGCTTCTGCTACTCCTGCTTTTCAGTTCCAGCACTAGGCTGACAAGCGAAAATAAGCACAGAAGCAGGCACAGACAGTTGTCTCTCTGCCAGAGATGAGTCTGGCTTTGCTAAGAATTAAAACAGGGTTCTTCCCAGCATTACTGCTCCTCCCGCTGACTTAACACTATTCTAATAAGCGATAAAAAACACACACAAGCGAACACAACGGACATTTAACTAAGACAGACGATTATCTACTCCATCAAACTAAGAAGTAATCTGAAAGAAACAAAAGATTAATAATCATTGCATAGCTCAACAATTAAAATTATTGCTAAAAATAGCCAAAGAATTTCTTTCAGATTTATCAAATTTAATAATTTTCTTTTTTTATAAAGTGGGATCGATTGCACATCCAGATTGATTATAGGACAATTAATTCCATTATTTAAATATATTTTCATCTATTTTTATTATTCTGTTTTTATTTTAATTCCTCCCGCCACTTTCCCGCACTTGCTTGGATTTCTCCATGTTTGACATTCTTGGCACTGGGCAGCATCCATAATTTTATTCCTTATTTATTTTTTTCTTTAGTCGCACTTGTTTTTTTTCAAGTTCTTATTTCATTAAAATTCTTCTTGCAGTAATATAAAAATTAAAGTTCGTTCATAATGCCAGTGTCTAGGAAGTGTAGTAATATACATGATTACTTAATTCATTATATCCTAGTATTACGAAAGTCGTCTGCAGACAATTCCGAGTCCTGGCGTCGAATCAAATGACTCACGAACCACCGAGTACCCAATCGTCGCCTGCGGCGCAAGCTTCTGTACAACTTCAATTGCCTGATTGATATTATTATTTTTCATTTCCGCATAATCTCAAATATTTCATTTTTGTTCATTATCTTGACTCACGATGGTTCTAAACTTTCAAAATATATCGAATGAGAAATAAACCCTGACTGAAGGTATAAGATCACTTCGAACACATTAGACGTACCAGGAAAACGAGTTGATATGACGTTGTTCCACAAGGCGCCTTAGTGACATTCCATCTATCTTCGAGTTAGGAAGAAAGTAGTTAGAGATAGTTGATCTTGTGAATGAGTTATCATCAGTTTGCTTATCCTTTTTCAGAGCCTTTCCTGATTATCACGTTTTAATGAATTTTCAGCTTGTTTTTCATTCCTTTGCGCCCAAAGACAAATTCATAAAGTGTAACTTTGTTGTACTATATATATAACTTATATGTAATTACATGCCATTCATTACATTTTCAGTACATAATTTCGATTTTTAATTTTAATGTTTTTAGTAAATTAAAAGTATTCGATGAGTGCTTTTACAACACATACCATTTTCGTCTCTCTACAATTATACTGACTGCGAATTTACAAAGTTGTCAATAAAAAGTTAACCATTTAAGCGTTGAATTGTGTAGCGAAAAGCGTCGATCCTGCATATATCCCTCAAAAAGCACACTTAAAGACCTATTGTTGCATGGCTTTACCACATAATAACAATTCAGTATTGCATGTCGCTTGATAATGCCGAGCCCGTCTTAACCGAGGTTGAGGCCATTACCAAGGAAAGAAATCCGCCGATCATGCTGGCATGTCTTGCGCTCAAATATGTTGTTTGTCAATCACTTTACTCGAAACGACATGCCAGCCGCAGCCAAATTACAGGGATCATTTTCTCTTAAGACAACTTCCGGTTTTGATTACTAGATCAGATTATTGGCCCACAAAGTGTAGAACGTGTGAAGTTGCGTGTATTAAAAAGGTTCATGCCGAGTACCACACGTACACACTTACTCATCTCAAAAATACCAACACATCATTCTCAAGGGGCTGCTGCCGGGTCTATCTTATCAGGAGATATTTGGTGACATCAAGTATAAGAAGCTACCGGTCACTGGGATTCGATCGATTCTCGATGGTCGGCGTGATTACACTCTAATTTACATCATGGAAAACTGCCTTGTGCCTATTTTCAAACTAATGAAATTATCAAAGTACCGGACCTATTCCAAACTTGGGTATAATGAGAGAGTTATAAAGCTAATTTCAATATAACTCTGTATTATAGATGTCAGCGTTTCTGAGTACACTGCCCGGAACTGCAACATCATCTCATGATGCATCAAGTGTAATTACTGAACATGAATCCAGGGAGTGTATCATAAATTCAGGAAACCCCAGATACGTATGTCAGTTACGCGGAACCAATCCCACCCTGCCGACTTCTGTCGGTGCCCGTCGCACATTAAGGAACAAAAACGTAAGACGTTCGCCAAAACAGAAACTATTACGAAGGAAACAGTCAGTTGAAAGCTTTCAAGAGGGGCTGCTTCCGGAGATGAGGGTCGCAACTCCAAATTCATGGCAGCGTTGCAATCAAGAACTAACGCCTGGATTGGCCCAGGAAAGGCCAAGGATAAAGCAATCGCAGTCGGTCAATGGTAATGCCTAACGTAGTACTTACAAACTCATGGAACAACTATTTAATGTCATCGATGTGGACGAGATGTTGGGGCCTGGTCATGACATGAAATCAAACTAAGAGGAGCGCAAACTAAGTTAGAAAAGTTCACGTAGTTTTGGATTTTTTTTCGATTTCGCACAGGTGACGGAATCCAAGATAGAAGACTCTTACACAAGGATCGCTGGGTACAGAGGTTGCTCACCCGCCCCAAGTCAAACAATCGTAATGGAGGAGTATCAATTTTACGTCAAGGATCATTATCGATCAATATCACCCATCAACATACCTGAACCGGCTCCATGTAAACGATCGCAATAATGTTTGTTGCTCCGGCCAAGATCCTATAGTGGCCACTACTTGCTGTAACCGTAGAGATCCATTTATCACACGAGACCTCAGCCAGATAGATCATGGATCTATCTGGCCGTATCATCATGAGCGGTAACCCCAACGCAAAACACCTCACTTGGAACCGTCACCAGAGCTGCTCTGCTGGCAAGGCTTTACAAATCCCATGTCGAGAATAGGCATTTCCAACCTCATTGTATCAGATGAACCACCGTTTCGCAAACACCAATTCTCGATCGTCGACTGCTTCATCTCCAAGGTCTTCGGCGTAGAGACACTGCCTGAGCTTCCTTCTAGTCACAATCCCTGGTTGTCGCCTGTGCTGCGAATTACATCTGGGACGTGGACGTACTATTTAGACTACCGTGAAGATGAACCCAATCACAAAATTCCGAACGCACATCAATCTCCTTGCCCTCGATGACAAGCGCTGTTCTTCCAAGTGGCTCGCCTGCAGAGACCCTGTGGAACCATTTTACTGCTACGGTACAGGATGCTGTAGATGACAGCATCCCCATGAGAATACTCAATGTCAATAACATTTAGCAGACACAGGACGCTGAAGATATGATCGCCACCAGAGGAACATGGCGCGCCAAACTATAGCATTCACACTCGAAGGGACGAGTGCAGGGTCATACGGAACCGTCTATCTGAATGAATTCACCGAGATTGTCGGCCGAATACAAAAACGTCATATGGAAGATGACGGGCGTTATGGTCGGTAGCGATCCTGACAGTGATCGTTTCATTCGGTTTAGGCAGCTCATAATGTATCTGTCACCGCCACGATCCCGCAAATGGAGCATGAGCTTGGATCCATGGATATTTGGCTTCGCCGCTGGTGTTGATGGTTGGCCGGGTCTAACCCGCGAATTTCTACGCTTGGGATTGTCGTAATTGA
>CM068324.1:3314097-3451597 GCA_034766995.1 Acanthacorydalis orientalis
AACGAAAAAAACGTGATTTTAGTGATAATATCACAAAATTTACCAATAATGTATACTTCTCTCGTATTATTTCGATAAAAGTAAGTTAGTTCTATACAATAGTAGCAAAATTTATCGGCAAATCTCGAGTCTGGTAGTTGAAAATCACGTTTATATGAAAAATATCGCTATTTGAAGCGAAAAAAAACGCGATTTTAGTGATAATTTCACAAAATTTACCAATAATGTATACTTCTTTCGTGTTATTTCGATAAAAGTAAGTTAGTTCTATACAATAGTAGCAAAATTTATCGGCAAATCTCGAGTCTGGTAGTTGAAAATCACGTTTATATGAAAAATATCGCTATTTGAAGCGAAAAAAACGCGATTTTAGTGATAATTTCACAAAATTTACCAATAATGTATACTTCTTTCGTGTTATTTCGATAAAAGTAAGTTAGTTCTATACAATAGTAGCAAAATTTATCGGCAAATCTCGAGTCTGGTAGTTGAAAATCACGTTTATATGAAAAATATCGCTATTTGAAGCGAAAAAAACGCGATTTTAGTGATAATTTCACAAAATTTACCAATAATGTATACTTCTTTCGTGTTATTTCGATAAAAGTAAGTTAGTTCTATACAATAGTAGCAAAATTTATCGGCAAATCTCGAGTCTGGTAGTTGAAAATCACGTTTATATGAAAAATATCGCTATTTGAAGCGAAAAAAAACGCGATTTTAGTGATAATTTCACAAAATTTACCAATAATGTATACTTCTTTCGTGTTATTTCGATAAAAGTAAGTTAGTTCTATACAATAGTAGCAAAATTTATCGGCAAATCTCGAGTCTGGTAGTTGAAAATCACGTTTATATGAAAAATATCGCTATTTGAAGCGAAAAAAAACGCGATTTTAGTGATAATTTCACAAAATTTACCAATAATGTATACTTCTTTCGTGTTATTTCGATAAAAGTAAGTTAGTTCTATACAATAGTAGCAAAATTTATCGGCAAATCTCGAGTCTGGTAGTTGAAAATCACGTTTATATGAAAAATATCGCTATTTGAAGCGAAAAAAAACGCGATTTTAGTGATAATTTCACAAAATTTACCAATAATGTATACTTCTTTCGTGTTATTTCGATAAAAGTAAGTTAGTTCTATACAATAGTAGCAAAATTTATCGGCAAATCTCGAGTCTGGTAGTTGAAAATCACGTTTATATGAAAAATATCGCTATTTGAAGCGAAAAAAAACGCGATTTTAGTGATAATTTCACAAAATTTACCAATAATGTATACTTCTTTCGTGTTATTTCGATAAAAGTAAGTTAGTTCTATACAATAGTAGCAAAATTTATCGGCAAATCTCGAGTCTGGTAGTTGAAAATCACGTTTATATGAAAAATATCGCTATTTGAAGCGAAAAAAAACGCGATTTTAGTGATAATTTCACAAAATTTACCAATAATGTATACTTCTTTCGTGTTATTTCGATAAAAGTAAGTTAGTTCTATACAATAGTAGCAAAATTTATCGGCAAATCTCGAGTCTGGTAGTTGAAAATCACGTTTATATGAAAAATATCGCTATTTGAAGCGAAAAAGAACGCGATTTTAGTGATAATTTCACAAAATTTACCAATAATGTATACTTCTTTCGTGTTATTTCGATAAAAGTAAGTTAGTTCTATACAATAGTAGCAAAATTTATCGGCAAATCTCGAGTCTGGTAGTTGAAAATCACGTTTATATGAAAAATATCGCTATTTGAAACCAAAAAAAACGCGATTTTAGTGATAATTTCACAAAATTTACCAATAATGTATACTTCTTTCGTGTTATTTCGATAAAAGTAAGTTAGTTCTATACAATAGTAGCAAAATTTATCGGCAAATCTCGAGTCTGGTAGTTGAAAATCACGTTTATATGAAAAATATCGCTATTTGAAGCGAAAAAAAACGCGATTTTAGTGATAATTTCACAAAATTTACCAATAATGTATACTTCTTTCGTGTTATTTCGATAAAAGTAAGTTAGTTCTATACAATAGTAGCAAAATTTATCGGCAAATCTCGAGTCTGGTAGTTGAAAATCACGTTTATATGAAAAATATCGCTATTTGAAACGAAAAAAAACGCGATTTTAGTGATAATTTCACAAAATTTACCAATAATGTATACTTCTTTCGTGTTATTTCGATAAAAGTAAGTTAGTTCTATACAATAGTAGCAAAATTTATCGGCAAATCTCGAGTCTGGTAGTTGAAAATCACGTTTATATGAAAAATATCGCTATTTGAAGCGAAAAAAACGCGATTTTAGTGATAATTTCACAAAATTTACCAATAATGTATACATGTTTCGTGTTATTTCGATAAAAGTAAGTTAGTTCTATACAATAGTAGCAAAATTTATCGGCAAATCTCAAGTCTGGTAGTTGAAAATCACGTTTATATGGAAATTATCGCTATTTGAAGCGAAAAAAACGCGATTTTAGTGATAATTTCACAAAATTTACCAATAATGTATACTTCTTTCGTGTTATTTCGATAAAAGTAAGTTAGTTCTATACAATAGTAGCAAAATTTATCGGCAAATCTCGAGTCTGGTAGTTGAAAATCACGTTTATATGAAAAATATCGCTATTTGAAGCGAAAAAAACGCGATTTTAGTGATAATTTCACAAAATTTACCAATAATGTATACATGTTTCGTGTTATTTCGATAAAAGTAAGTTAGTTCTATACAATAGTAGCAAAATTTATCGGCAAATCTCGAGTCTGGTAGTTGAAAATCACGTTTATATGAAAAATATCGCTATTTGAAGCGTAAAAAACGCGATTTTAGTGATAATTTCACAAAATTTACCAATAATGTATACTTCTTTCGTGTTATTTCGATAAAAGTAAGTTAGTTCTATACAATAGTAGCAAAATTTATCGGCAAATCTCGAGTCTGGTAGTTGAAAATCACGTTTATATGAAAAATATCGCTATTTGAAGCGAAAAAAAACGCGATTTTAGTGATAATTTCACAAAATTTACCAATAATGTATACTTCTTTCGTGTTATTTCGATAAAAGTAAGTTAGTTCTATACAATAGTAGCAAAATTTATCGGCAAATCTCGAGTCTGGTAGTTGAAAATCACGTTTATATGGAAATTATCGCTATTTGAAGCGAAAAAAACGCGATTTTAGTGATAATTTCACAAAATTTACCAATAATGTATACTTCTTTCGTGTTATTTCGATAAAAGTAAGTTAGTTCTATACAATAGTAGCAAAATTTATCGGCAAATCTCGAGTATGGTAGTTGAAAATCGCGTTTATATGAAAAATATCGCTATTTGAAACGAAAAAAACGCGATTTTAGTGATAATTTCACAAAATTTACCAATAATGTATACTTCTTTCGTGTTATTTCGATAAAAGTAAGTTAGTTCTATACAATAGTAGCAAAATTTATCGGCAAATCTCGAGTCTGGTAGTTGAAAATCACGTTTATATGAAAAATATCGCTATTTGAAGCGAAAAAAACGCGATTTTAGTGATAATTTCACAAAATTTACCAATAATGTATACATGTTTCGTGTTATTTCGATAAAAGTAAGTTAGTTCTATACAATAGTAGCAAAATTTATCGGCAAATCTCAAGTCTGGTAGTTGAAAATCACGTTTATATGAAAAATATCGCTATTTGAAGCGAAAAAAAACGCGATTTTAGTGATAATTTCACAAAATTTACCAATAATGTATACTTCTTTCGTGTTATTTCGATAAAAGTAAGTTAGTTCTATACAATAGTAGCAAAATTTATCGGCAAATCTCGAGTCTGGTAGTTGAAAATCACGTTTATATGAAAAATATCGCTATTTGAAGCGAAAAAAACGCGATTTTAGTGATAATTTCACAAAATTTACCAATAATGTATACTTCTTTCGTGTTATTTCGATAAAAGTAAGTTAGTTCTATACAATAGTAGCAAAATTTATCGGCAAATCTCAAGTCTGGTAGTTGAAAATCACGTTTATATGAAAAATATCGCTATTTGAAGCGAAAAAAAACGCGATTTTAGTGATAATTTCACAAAATTTACCAATAATGTATACTTCTTTCGTGTTATTTCGATAAAAGTAAGTTAGTTCTATACAATAGTAGCAAAATTTATCGGCAAATCTCGAGTCTGGTAGTTGAAAATCACGTTTATATGAAAAATATCGCTATTTGAAGCGAAAAAAAACGCGATTTTAGTGATAATTTCACAAAATTTACCAATAATGTATACTTCTTTCGTGTTATTTCGATAAAAGTAAGTTAGTTCTATACAATAGTAGCAAAATTTATCGGCAAATCTCGAGTCTGGTAGTTGAAAATCACGTTTATATGAAAAATATCGCTATTTGAAGCGAAAAAAAACGCGATTTTAGTGATAATTTCACAAAATTTACCAATAATGTATACTTCTTTCGTGTTATTTCGATAAAAGTAAGTTAGTTCTATACAATAGTAGCAAAATTTATCGGCAAATCTCGAGTCTGGTAGTTGAAAATCACGTTTATATGAAAAATATCGCTATTTGAAGCGAAAAAAAACGCGATTTTAGTGATAATTTCACAAAATTTACCAATAATGTATACTTCTTTCGTGTTATTTCGATAAAAGTAAGTTAGTTCTATACAATAGTAGCAAAATTTATCGGCAAATCTCGAGTCTGGTAGTTGAAAATCACGTTTATATGAAAAATATCGCTATTTGAAGCGAAAAAAAACGCGATTTTAGTGATAATTTCACAAAATTTACCAATAATGTATACATGTTTCGTGTTATTTCGATAAAAGTAAGTTAGTTCTATACAATAGTAGCAAAATTTATCGGCAAATCTCAAGTCTGGTAGTTGAAAATCACGTTTATATGGAAATTATCGCTATTTGAAGCGAAAAAAAACGCGATTTTAGTGATAATTTCACAAAATTTACCAATAATGTATACTTCTTTCGTGTTATTTCGATAAAAGTAAGTTAGTTCTATACAATAGTAGCAAAATTTATCGGCAAATCTCGAGTCTGGTAGTTGAAAATCACGTTTATATGAAAAATATCGCTATTTGAAGCGAAAAAAAACGCGATTTTAGTGATAATTTCACAAAATTTACCAATAATGTATACTTCTTTCGTGTTATTTCGATAAAAGTAAGTTAGTTCTATACAATAGTAGCAAAATTTATCGGCAAATCTCGAGTCTGGTAGTTGAAAATCACGTTTATATGAAAAATATCGCTATTTGAAGCGAAAAAAACGCGATTTTAGTGATAATTTCACAAAATTTACCAATAATGTATACTTCTTTCGTGTTATTTCGATAAAAGTAAGTTAGTTCTATACAATAGTAGCAAAATTTATCGGCAAATCTCGAGTCTGGTAGTTGAAAATCGCGTTTATATGAAAAATATCGCTATTTGAGGCAAAAAAAAACGTGATTTTAGTGATATTTTCACAAAATTTACCAATAATGTATACATGTTTCGTGTTATTTCGATAAAAGTAAGTTAGTTCTATACAATAGTAGCAAAATTTATCGGCAAATCTCGAGTCTGGTAGTTGAAAATCACGTTTATATGAAAAATATCGCTATTTGAAGCGAAAAAAAACGCGATTTTAGTGATAATTTCACAAAATTTACCAATAATGTATACTTCTTTCGTGTTATTTCGATAAAAGTAAGTTAGTTCTATACAATAGTAGCAAAATTTATCGGCAAATCTCGAGTCTGGTAGTTGAAAATCACGTTTATATGAAAAATATCGCTATTTGAAGCGAAAAAAAACGCGATTTTAGTGATAATTTCACAAAATTTACCAATAATGTATACTTCTTTCGTGTTATTTCGATAAAAGTAAGTTAGTTCTATACAATAGTAGCAAAATTTATCGGCAAATCTCGAGTCTGGTAGTTGAAAATCACGTTTATATGAAAAATATCGCTATTTGAAGCGAAAAAAACGCGATTTTAGTGATAATTTCACAAAATTTACCAATAATGTATACTTCTTTCGTGTTATTTCGATAAAAGTAAGTTAGTTCTATACAATAGTAGCAAAATTTATCGGCAAATCTCGAGTCTGGTAGTTGAAAATCACGTTTATATGAAAAATATCGCTATTTGAAGCGAAAAAAAACGCGATTTTAGTGATAATTTCACAAAATTTACCAATAATGTATACTTCTTTCGTGTTATTTCGATAAAAGTAAGTTAGTTCTATACAATAGTAGCAAAATTTATCGGCAAATCTCAAGTCTGGTAGTTGAAAATCACGTTTATATGAAAAATATCGCTATTTGAAGCGAAAAAAAACGCGATTTTAGTGATAATTTCACAAAATTTACCAATAATGTATACTTCTTTCGTGTTATTTCGATAAAAGTAAGTTAGTTCTATACAATAGTAGCAAAATTTATCGGCAAATCTCGAGTCTGGTAGTTGAAAATCACGTTTATATGAAAAATATCGCTATTTGAAGCGAAAAAAAACGCGATTTTAGTGATAATTTCACAAAATTTACCAATAATGTATACATGTTTCGTGTTATTTCGATAAAAGTAAGTTAGTTCTATACAATAGTAGCAAAATTTATCGGCAAATCTCGAGTCTGGTAGTTGAAAATCACGTTTATATGAAAAATATCGCTATTTGAAGCGAAAAAAAACGCGATTTTAGTGATAATTTCACAAAATTTACCAATAATGTATACTTCTTTCGTGTTATTTCGATAAAAGTAAGTTAGTTCTATACAATAGTAGCAAAATTTATCGGCAAATCTCGAGTCTGGTAGTTGAAAATCACGTTTATATGAAAAATATCGCTATTTGAAACGAAAAAAAACGCGATTTTAGTGATAATTTCACAAAATTTACCAATAATGTATACTTCTTTCGTGTTATTTCGATAAAAGTAAGTTAGTTCTATACAATAGTAGCAAAATTTATCGGCAAATCTCGAGTCTGGTAGTTGAAAATCACGTTTATATGAAAAATATCGCTATTTGAAGCGAAAAAAAAACGCGATTTTAGTGATAATTTCACAAAATTTACCAATAATGTATACTTCTTTCGTGTTATTTCGATAAAAGTAAGTTAGTTCTATACAATAGTAGCAAAATTTATCGGCAAATCTCGAGTCTGGTAGTTGAAAATCACGTTTATATGAAAAATATCGCTATTTGAAGCGAAAAAAAACGCGATTTTAGTGATAATTTCACAAAATTTACCAATAATGTATACTTCTTTCGTGTTATTTCGATAAAAGTAAGTTAGTTCTATACAATAGTAGCAAAATTTATCGGCAAATCTCGAGTCTGGTAGTTGAAAATCACGTTTATATGAAAAATATCGCTATTTGAAGCGAAAAAAACGCGATTTTAGTGATAATTTCACAAAATTTACCAATAATGTATACTTCTTTCGTGTTATTTCGATAAAAGTAAGTTAGTTCTATACAATAGTAGCAAAATTTATCGGCAAATCTCGAGTCTGGTAGTTGAAAATCACGTTTATATGAAAAATATCGCTATTTGAAGCGAAAAAAAACGCGATTTTAGTGATAATTTCACAAAATTTACCAATAATGTATACTTCTTTCGTGTTATTTCGATAAAAGTAAGTTAGTTCTATACAATAGTAGCAAAATTTATCGGCAAATCTCGAGTCTGGTAGTTGAAAATCACGTTTATATGAAAAATATCGCTATTTGAAGCGAAAAAAACGCGATTTTAGTGATAATTTCACAAAATTTACCAATAATGTATACTTCTTTCGTGTTATTTCGATAAAAGTAAGTTAGTTCTATACAATAGTAGCAAAATTTATCGGCAAATCTCGAGTCTGGTAGTTGAAAATCACGTTTATATGAAAAATATCGCTATTTGAAGCGAAAAAAAACGCGATTTTAGTGATAATTTCACAAAATTTACCAATAATGTATACTTCTTTCGTGTTATTTCGATAAAAGTAAGTTAGTTCTATACAATAGTAGCAAAATTTATCGGCAAATCTCGAGTCTGGTAGTTGAAAATCACGTTTATATGAAAAATATCGCTATTTGAAGCGAAAAAAAACGCGATTTTAGTGATAATTTCACAAAATTTACCAATAATGTATACTTCTTTCGTGTTATTTCGATAAAAGTAAGTTAGTTCTATACAATAGTAGCAAAATTTATCGGCAAATCTCGAGTCTGGTAGTTGAAAATCACGTTTATATGAAAAATATCGCTATTTGAAGCGAAAAAAAACGCGATTTTAGTGATAATTTCACAAAATTTACCAATAATGTATACTTCTTTCGTGTTATTTCGATAAAAGTAAGTTAGTTCTATACAATAGTAGCAAAATTTATCGGCAAATCTCGAGTCTGGTAGTTGAAAATCACGTTTATATGAAAAATATCGCTATTTGAAGCGAAAGAAAACGCGATTTTAGTGATAATTTCACAAAATTTACCAATAATGTATACATGTTTCGTGTTATTTCGATAAAAGTAAGTTAGTTCTATACAATAGTAGCAAAATTTATCGGCAAATCTCGAGTCTGGTAGTTGAAAATCACGTTTATATGAAAAATATCGCTATTTGAAGCGAAAAAAAACGCGATTTTAGTGATAATTTCACAAAATTTACCAATAATGTATACTTCTTTCGTGTTATTTCGATAAAAGTAAGTTAGTTCTATACAATAGTAGCAAAATTTATCGGCAAATCTCGAGTCTGGTAGTTGAAAATCACGTTTATATGAAAAATATCGCTATTTGAAGCGAAAAAAACGCGATTTTAGTGATAATTTCACAAAATTTACCAATAATGTATACTTCTTTCGTGTTATTTCGATAAAAGTAAGTTAGTTCTATACAATAGTAGCAAAATTTATCGGCAAATCTCGAGTCTGGTAGTTGAAAATCACGTTTATATGAAAAATATCGCTATTTGAAGCGAAAAAAAACGCGATTTTAGTGATAATTTCACAAAATTTACCAATAATGTATACTTCTTTCGTGTTATTTCGATAAAAGTAAGTTAGTTCTATACAATAGTAGCAAAATTTATCGGCAAATCTCGAGTCTGGTAGTTGAAAATCACGTTTATATGAAAAATATCGCTATTTGAAGCGAAAAAAAACGCGATTTTAGTGATAATTTCACAAAATTTACCAATAATGTATACTTCTTTCGTGTTATTTCGATAAAAGTAAGTTAGTTCTATACAATAGTAGCAAAATTTATCGGCAAATCTCGAGTCTGGTAGTTGAAAATCACGTTTATATGAAAAATATCGCTATTTGAAGCGAAAAAAAACGCGATTTTAGTGATAATTTCACAAAATTTACCAATAATGTATACTTCTTTCGTGTTATTTCGATAAAAGTAAGTTAGTTCTATACAATAGTAGCAAAATTTATCGGCAAATCTCGAGTCTGGTAGTTGAAAATCACGTTTATATGAAAAATATCGCTATTTGAAGCGAAAAAAACGCGATTTTAGTGATAATTTCACAAAATTTACCAATAATGTATACTTCTTTCGTGTTATTTCGATAAAAGTAAGTTAGTTCTATACAATAGTAGCAAAATTTATCGGCAAATCTCGAGTCTGGTAGTTGAAAATCACGTTTATATGAAAAATATCGCTATTTGAAGCGAAAAAAACGCGATTTTAGTGATAATTTCACAAAATTTACCAATAATGTATACTTCTTTCGTGTTATTTCGATAAAAGTAAGTTAGTTCTATACAATAGTAGCAAAATTTATCGGCAAATCTCGAGTCTGGTAGTTGAAAATCACGTTTATATGAAAAATATCGCTATTTGAAGCGAAAAAAACGCGATTTTAGTGATAATTTCACAAAATTTACCAATAATGTATACTTCTTTCGTGTTATTTCGATAAAAGTAAGTTAGTTCTATACAATAGTAGCAAAATTTATCGGCAAATCTCGAGTCTGGTAGTTGAAAATCACGTTTATATGAAAAATATCGCTATTTGAAGCGAAAAAAACGCGATTTTAGTGATAATTTCACAAAATTTACCAATAATGTATACTTCTTTCGTGTTATTTCGATAAAAGTAAGTTAGTTCTATACAATAGTAGCAAAATTTATCGGCAAATCTCGAGTCTGGTAGTTGAAAATCACGTTTATATGAAAAATATCGCTATTTGAAGCGAAAAAAAACGCGATTTTAGTGATAATTTCACAAAATTTACCAATAATGTATACTTCTTTCGTGTTATTTCGATAAAAGTAAGTTAGTTCTATACAATAGTAGCAAAATTTATCGGCAAATCTCGAGTCTGGTAGTTGAAAATCACGTTTATATGAAAAATATCGCTATTTGAAGCGAAAAAAACGCGATTTTAGTGATAATTTCACAAAATTTACCAATAATGTATACTTCTTTCGTGTTATTTCGATAAAAGTAAGTTAGTTCTATACAATAGTAGCAAAATTTATCGGCAAATCTCGAGTCTGGTAGTTGAAAATCACGTTTATATGAAAAATATCGCTATTTGAAGCGAAAAAAAACGCGATTTTAGTGATAATTTCACAAAATTTACCAATAATGTATACTTCTTTCGTGTTATTTCGATAAAAGTAAGTTAGTTCTATACAATAGTAGCAAAATTTATCGGCAAATCTCGAGTCTGGTAGTTGAAAATCACGTTTATATGAAAAATATCGCTATTTGAAACGAAAAAAACGCGATTTTAGTGATAATTTCACAAAATTTACCAATAATGTATACATGTTTCGTGTTATTTCGATAAAAGTAAGTTAGTTCTATACAATAGTAGCAAAATTTATCGGCAAATCTCAAGTCTGGTAGTTGAAAATCACGTTTATATGGAAATTATCGCTATTTGAAGCGAAAAAAACGCGATTTTAGTGATAATTTCACAAAATTTACCAATAATGTATACTTCTTTGGTGTTATTTCGATAAAAGTAAATTAGTTCTATACAATAGTAGCAAAATTTATCGGCAAATCTCAAGTCTGGTAGTTGAAAATCACGTTTATATGGAAATTATCGCTATTTGAAGCGAAAAAAACGCGATTTTAGTGATAATTTCACAAAATTTACCAATAATGTATACTTCTTTCGTGTTATTTCGATAAAAGTAAGTTAGTTCTATACAATAGTAGCAAAATTTATCGGCAAATCTCGAGTCTGGTAGTTGAAAATCACGTTTATATGAAAAATATCGCTATTTGAAGCGAAAAAAAACGCGATTTTAGTGATAATTTCACAAAATTTACCAATAATGTATACTTCTTTCGTGTTATTTCGATAAAAGTAAGTTAGTTCTATACAATAGTAGCAAAATTTATCGGCAAATCTCAAGTCTGGTAGTTGAAAATCACGTTTATATGGAAATTATCGCTATTTGAAGCGAAAAAAACGCGATTTTAGTGATAATTTCACAAAATTTACCAATAATGTATACTTCTTTCGTGTTATTTCGATAAAAGTAAGTTAGTTCTATACAATAGTAGCAAAATTTATCGGCAAATCTCGAGTCTGGTAGTTGAAAATCACGTTTATATGAAAAATATCGCTATTTGAAGCGAAAAAAAACGCGATTTTAGTGATAATTTCACAAAATTTACCAATAATGTATACTTCTTTCGTGTTATTTCGATAAAAGTAAGTTAGTTCTATACAATAGTAGCAAAATTTATCGGCAAATCTCGAGTCTGGTAGTTGAAAATCACGTTTATATGAAAAATATCGCTATTTGAAGCGAAAAAAAACGCGATTTTAGTGATAATTTCACAAAATTTACCAATAATGTATACTTCTTTCGTGTTATTTCGATAAAAGTAAGTTAGTTCTATACAATAGTAGCAAAATTTATCGGCAAATCTCGAGTCTGGTAGTTGAAAATCACGTTTATATGAAAAATATCGCTATTTGAAGCGAAAAAAAACGCGATTTTAGTGATAATTTCACAAAATTTACCAATAATGTATACTTCTTTCGTGTTATTTCGATAAAAGTAAGTTAGTTCTATACAATAGTAGCAAAATTTATCGGCAAATCTAGAGTCTGGTAGTTGAAAATCACGTTTATATGAAAAATATCGCTATTTGAAGCGAAAAAAAACGCGATTTTAGTGATAATTTCACAAAATTTACCAATAATGTATACTTCTTTCGTGTTATTTCGATAAAAGTAAGTTAGTTCTATACAATAGTAGCAAAATTTATCGGCAAATCTCGAGTCTGGTAGTTGAAAATCACGTTTATATGAAAAATATCGCTATTTGAAGCGAAAAAAAACGCGATTTTAGTGATAATTTCACAAAATTTACCAATAATGTATACTTCTTTCGTGTTATTTCGATAAAAGTAAGTTAGTTCTATACAATAGTAGCAAAATTTATCGGCAAATCTCGAGTCTGGTAGTTGAAAATCACGTTTATATGGAAAATATCGCTATTTGAAGCGAAAAAAACGCGATTTTAGTGATAATTTCACAAAATTTACCAATAATGTATACTTCTTTCGTGTTATTTCGATAAAAGTAAGTTAGTTCTATACAATAGTAGCAAAATTTATCGGCAAATCTCGAGTCTGGTAGTTGAAAATCACGTTTATATGAAAAATATCGCTATTTGAAGCGAAAAAAACGCGATTTTAGTGATAATTTCACAAAATTTACCAATAATGTATACTTCTTTCGTATTAATTCGATAAAAGTAAGTTAGTTCTATACAATAGTAGCAAAATTTATCGGCGAATCTCGAGTCTGGTAGTTGAAAATCACGTTTATATGAAAAATATCGCTATTTGAAGCGAAAAAAACGCGATTTTAGTGATAATTTCACAAAATTTACCAATAATGTATACTTCTTTCGTGTTATTTCGATAAAAGTAAGTTAGTTCTATACAATAGTAGCAAAATTTATCGGCAAATCTCGAGTCTGGTAGTTGAAAATCACGTTTATATGAAAAATATCGCTATTTGAAGCGAAAAAAACGCGATTTTAGTGATAATTTCACAAAATTTACCAATAATGTATACATGTTTCGTGTTATTTCGATAAAAGTAAGTTAGTTCTATACAATAGTAGCAAAATTTATCGGCAAATCTCGAGTCTGGTAGTTGAAAATCACGTTTATATGAAAAATATCGCTATTTGAAGCGAAAAAAAACGCGATTTTAGTGATAATTTCACAAAATTTACCAATAATGTATACTTCTTTCGTGTTATTTCGATAAAAGTAAGTTAGTTCTATACAATAGTAGCAAAATTTATCGGCAAATCTCAAGTCTGGTAGTTGAAAATCACGTTTATATGGAAAATATCGCTATTTGAAGCGAAAAAAACGCGATTTTAGTGATAATTTCACAAAATTTACCAATAATGTATACTTCTTTCGTGTTATTTCGATAAAAGTAAGTTAGTTCTATACAATAGTAGCAAAATTTATCGGCAAATCTCGAGTCTGGTAGTTGAAAATCACGTTTATATGAAAAATATCGCTATTTGAAGCGAAAAAAACGCGATTTTAGTGATAATTTCACAAAATTTACCAATAATGTATACTTCTTTCGTGTTATTTCGATAAAAATAAGTTAGTTCTATACAATAGTAGCAAAATTTATCGGCAAATCTCGAGTCTGGTAGTTGAAAATCACGTATATATGAAAAATATCGCTATTTGAAGCGAAAAAAACGCGATTTTAGTGATAATATCACAAAATTTACCAATAATATATACTTCTTTCGTGTAATTTAGATTAAAGTAAGTTAGTTCTATCCAATAGTAGCAAAATTTATCGGCAAATATCGAGTCTGGTATTTGAAAATCACGTTTATATGGAAAATATCGCTATTTGATGCGAAAAAAACGCGATTTTAGTGATTATTTCACAAAATTTACCAATAATGTATACTTCTTTCATATTGTTTCGATAAAAGTAAGTGAGTTCTATACAATAGTAGCAAAATTTATCTGCAAATCTCGAGTCTGGTAGTTGAAAATCACGTTTATATGAAAAATATCGCTATTTGAACGAAAAAAACGCGATTTTAGTGATAATATCACAAAATTTACCAATAATATATACTTCTTTCGTATTATTTCGATAAAATTAGGTTATTTCTATACAATAGTAGCAAAATTTTTCGGCAAATCTCAAGTCTGGTAGTTGAAAATCACGTTTATATGAAAAATATCGCTATTTGAAGTGAAAAAAACGCGATTTTAGTGATTATTTCACAAAATTTACCAATAATGTTTACTTCTTTCGTATTATTTCGATAAAAGTAAGTTAGTTCTATACAATAGTAGCAAAATTTATAGGCAAGTATCGAGTCTGGTAGTTGAAAATCACGTTTATATGAAAAATATCGCTATTTGAAGTCAAAAAAACGCGATTTTAGTGATAATTTCACAAAATTTACCAATAATGTATACTTCTTTCGTGTTATTTCGATAAAAGTAAGTTAGTTCTATACAATAGTAGCAAAATTTATCGGCAAATCTCAAGTCTGGTAGTTGAAAATCACGTTTATATGGAAATTATCGCTATTTGAAGCGAAAAAAACGCGATTTTAGTGATTATTTCACAAAATATCCCAATAATGTATACATGTTTCGTGTTATTTCGATAAAAGTAAGTTAGTTCTATACAATAGTAGCAAAATTTATCGGCAAATCTCGAGTCTGGTAGTTGAAAATCACGTTTATATGAAAAATATCGCCATTTGAAGCGAAAAAAACGCGATTTTAGTGATAATTTCACAAAATTTACCAATAATGTATACTTCTCTCGTATTAATTCGATAAAAGTAAGTTAGTTCTATACAATAGTAGCAAAATTTATCGGCAAATCTCAAGTCTGGTAGTTGAAAATCACGTTTATATGGAAATTATCGCTATTTGAAGCGAAAAAAACGCGATTTTAGTGATAATTTCACAAAATTTACCAATAATGTATACTTCTTTCGTGTTATTTCGATAAAAGTAAGTTAGTTCTATACAATAGTAGCAAAATTTATCGGCAAATCTCGAGTCTGGTAGTTGAAAATCACGTTTATATGAAAAATATCGCTATTTGAAGCGAAAAAAAACGCGATTTTAGTGATAATTTCACAAAATTTACCAATAATGTATACTTCTTTCGTGTTATTTCGATAAAAGTAAGTTAGTTCTATACAATAGTAGCAAAATTTATCGGCAAATCTCGAGTCTGGTAGTTGAAAATCACGTTTATATGGAAAATATCGCTATTTGAAGCGAAAAAAACGCGATTTTAGTGATAATTTCACAAAATTTACCAATAATGTATACTTCTTTCGTGTTATTTCGATAAAAGTAAGTTAGTTCTATACAATAGTAGCAAAATTTATCGGCAAATCTCGAGTCTGGTAGTTGAAAATCACGTTTATATGAAAAATATCGCTATTTGAAGCGAAAAAAACGCGATTTTAGTGATTATTTCACAAAATATCCCAATAATGTATACCTGTTTCGTGTTATTTCGATAAAAGTAAGTTAGTTCTATACAATAGTAGCAAAATTTATCGGCAAATCTCGAGTCTGGTAGTTGAAAATCACGTTTATATGAAAAATATCGCTATTTGAAGCGAAAAAAAACGCGATTTTAGTGATTATTTCACAAAATATCCCAATAATGTATACTTCTTTCGTGTTATTTCGATAAAAGTAAGTTAGTTCTATACAATAGTAGCAAAATTTATCGGCAAATCTCGAGTCTGGTAGTTGAAAATCACGTTTATATGAAAAATATCGCTATTTGAAGCGAAAAAAACGCGATTTTAGTGATAATTTCACAAAATTTACCAATAATGTATACTTCTTTCGTGTTATTTCGATAAAAGTAAGTTAGTTCTATACAATAGTAGCAAAATTTATCGGCAAATCTCGAGTATGGTAGTTGAAAATCGCGTTTATATGAAAAATATCGCTATTTGAAACGAAAAAAACGCGATTTTAGTGATAATTTCACAAAATTTACCAATAATGTATACTTCTTTCGTGTTATTTCGATAAAAGTAAGTTAGTTCTATACAATAGTAGCAAAATTTATCGGCAAATCTCGAGTCTGGTAGTTGAAAATCACGTTTATATGAAAAATATCGCTATTTGAAACGAAAAAAACGCGATTTTAGTGATAATTTCACAAAATTTACCAATAATGTATACTTCTTTCGTGTTATTTCGATAAAAGTAAGTTAGTTCTATACAATAGTAGCAAAATTTATCGGCAAATCTCGAGTCTGGTAGTTGAAAATCACGTTTATATGAAAAATATCGCTATTTGAAGCGAAAAAAACGCGATTTTAGTGATAATTTCACAAAATTTACCAATAATGTATACTTCTTTCGTGTTATTTCGATAAAAGTAAGTTAGTTCTATACAATAGTAGCAAAATTTATCGGCAAATCTCGAGTCTGGTAGTTGAAAATCACGTTTATATGAAAAATATCGCCATTTGAAGCGAAAAAAACGCGATTTTAGTGATAATTTCACAAAATTTACCAATAATGTATACATGTTTCGTGTTATTTCGATAAAAGTAAGTTAGTTCTATACAATAGTAGCAAAATTTATCGGCAAATCTCGAGTCTGGTAGTTGAAAATCACGTTTATATGAAAAATATCGCTATTTGAAGCGAAAAAAAACGCGATTTTAGTGATTATTTCACAAAATATCCCAATAATGTATACATGTTTCGTGTTATTTCGATAAAAGTAAGTTAGTTCTATACAATAGTAGCAAAATTTATCGGCAAATCTCGAGTCTGGTAGTTGAAAATCACGTTTATATGAAAAATATCGCTATTTGAAGCGAAAAAAAACGCGATTTTAGTGATAATTTCACAAAATTTACCAATAATGTATACTTCTTTCGTGTTATTTCGATAAAAGTAAGTTAGTTCTATACAATAGTAGCAAAATTTATCGGCAAATCTCGAGTCTGGTAGTTGAAAATCACGTTTATATGAAAAATATCGCTATTTGAAGCGAAAAAAACGCGATTTTAGTGATTATTTCACAAAATATCCCAATAATGTATACATGTTTCGTGTTATTTCGATAAAAGTAAGTTAGTTCTATACAATAGTAGCAAAATTTATCGGCAAATCTCGAGTCTGGTAGTTGAAAATCACGTTTATATGAAAAATATCGCTATTTGAAGCGTAAAAAACGCGATTTTAGTGATAATTTCACAAAATTTACCAATAATGTATACATGTTTCGTGTTATTTCGATAAAAGTCAGTTAGTTCTATACAATAGTAGCGAAATTTATCGGAAAATCTCGAGTCTAGTAGTTGAAAATCACGTTTATATGAAAAATATCGCTATTTGAAACGAAAAAAACGCGATTTTAGTGATAATTTCACAAAATTTACCAATAATGTATACTTCTTTCGTGTTATTTCGATAAAAGTAAGTTAGTTCTATACAATAGTAGCAAAATTTATCGGCAAATCTCGAGTATGGTAGTTGAAAATCGCGTTTATATGAAAAATATCGCTATTTGAAACGAAAAAAACGTGATTTTAGTGGTAATATCACAAAATTTACCAATAATGTATACTTCTCTCGTATTAATTCGATAAAAGTAAGTTAGTTCTATACAATAGTAGCAAATTTAATCGGCAAATCTCAAGTCTGGTAGTTGAAAATCACGTTTATATGGAAATTATCGCTATTTGAAGCGAAAAAAACGCGATTTTAGTGATTATTTCACAAATTATCCCAATAATGTATACATGTTTCGTGTTAGTTCGATAAAAGTAAGTTAGTTCTATACAATAGTAGCAAAATTTATCGGCAAATCTCGAGTCTGGTAGTTGAAAATCACGTTTATATGAAAAATATCGCTATTTGAAGCGAAAAAAACGCGATTTTAGTGATAATTTCACAAAATTTACCAATAATGTATACTTCTTTCGTGTTATTTCGATAAAAGTAAGTTAGTTCTATACAATAGTAGCAAAATTTATCGGCAAATCTCGAGTCTGGTAGTTGAAAATCACGTTTATATGAAAAATATCGCTATTTGAAGCGAAAAAAACGCGATTTTAGTGATAATTTCACAAAATTTACCAATAATGTATACTTCTTTCGTGTTATTTCGATAAAAGGAAGTTAGTTCTATACAATAGTAGCAAAATTTATCGGCAAATCTCGAGTCTGGTAGTTGAAAATCACGTTTATATGAAAAATATCGCTATTTGAAGCGAAAAAAACGCGATTTTAGTGATAATTTCACAAAATTTACCAATAATGTATACTTCTTTCGTGTTATTTCGATAAAAGTAAGTTAGTTCTATACAATAGTAGCAAAATTTATCGGCAAATCTCGAGTCTGGTAGTTGAAAATCACGTTTATATGAAAAATATCGCTATTTGAAGCGAAAAAAAACGCGATTTTAGTGATTATTTCACAAAATTTACCAATAATGTATACTTCTTTCGTGTTATTTCGATAAAAGTAAGTTAGTTCTATACAATAGTAGCAAAATTTATCGGCAAATCTCGAGTCTGGTAGTTGAAAATCACGTTTATATGAAAAATATCGCTATTTGAAGCGAAAAAAAACGCGATTTTAGTGATAATTTCACAAAATTTACCAATAATGTATACTTCTTTCGTGTTATTTCGATAAAAGTAAGTTAGTTCTATACAATAGTAGCAAAATTTATCGGCAAATCTCGAGTCTGGTAGTTGAAAATCACGTTTATATGAAAAATATCGCTATTTGAAGCGAAAAAAACGCGATTTTAGTGATAATTTCACAAAATTTACCAATAATGTATACTTCTTTCGTGTTATTTCGATAAAAGTAAGTTAGTTCTATACAATAGTAGCAAAATTTATCGGCAAATCTCGAGTCTGGTAGTTGAAAATCACGTTTATATGAAAAATATCGCTATTTGAAGCGAAAAAAAACTCGATTTTAGTGATAATTTCACAAAATATCCCAATAATGTATACTTCTTTCGTGTTATTTCGATAAAAGTAAGTTAGTTCTATACAATAGTAGCAAAATTTATCGGCAAATCTCGAGTCTGGTAGTTGAAAATCACGTTTATATGAAAAATATCGCTATTTGAAGCGAAAAAAAACGCGATTTTAGTGATAATTTCACAAAATTTACCAATAATGTATACTTCTTTCGTGTTATTTCGATAAAAGTAAGTTAGTTCTATACAATAGTAGCAAAATTTATCGGCAAATCTCGAGTCTGGTAGTTGAAAATCACGTTTATATGAAAAATATCGCTATTTGAAGCGAAAAAAACGCGATTTTAGTGATAATTTCACAAAATTTACCAATAATGTATACCTGTTTCGTGTTATTTCGATAAAAGTAAGTTAGTTCTATACAATAGTAGCAAAATTTATCGGCAAATCTCGAGTCTGGTAGTTGAAAATCACGTTTATATGAAAAATATCGCTATTTGAAGCGAAAAAAACGCGATTTTAGTGATAATTTCACAAAATTTACCAATAATGTATACTTCTTTCGTGTTATTTCGATAAAAGTAAGTTAGTTCTATACAATAGTAGCAAAATTTATCGGCAAATCTCGAGTCTGGTAGTTGAAAATCACGTTTATATGAAAAATATCGCCATTTGAAGCGAAAAAAACGCGATTTTAGTGATAATTTCACAAAATTTACCAATAATGTATACATGTTTCGTGTTATTTCGATAAAAGTAAGTTAGTTCTATACAATAGTAGCAAAATTTATCGGCAAATCTCGAGTCTGGTAGTTGAAAATCGCGTTTATATGAAAAATATCGCTATTTGAAACGAAAAAAACGTGATTTTAGTGGTAATATCACAAAATTTACCAATAATGTATACTTCTTTCGTGTTATTTCGATAAAAGTAAGTTAGTTCTATACAATAGTAGCAAAATTTATCGGCAAATCTCGAGTCTGGTAGTTGAAAATCACGTTTATATGAAAAATATCGCTATTTGAAGCGAAAAAAACGCGATTTTAGTGATTATTTCACAAAATATCCCAATAATGTATACTTCTTTCGTGTTATTTCGATAAAAGTAAGTTAGTTCTATACAATAGTAGCAAAATTTATCGGCAAATCTCGAGTCTGGTAGTTGAAAATCACGTTTATATGAAAAATATCGCCATTTGAAGCGAAAAAAACGCGATTTTAGTGATAATTTCACAAAATTTACCAATAATGTATACTTCTTTCGTGTTATTTCGATAAAAGTAAGTTAGTTCTATACAATAGTAGCAAAATTTATCGGCAAATCTCGAGTCTGGTAGTTGAAAATCACGTTTATATGAAAAATATCGCTATTTGAAGCGAAAAAAACGCGATTTTAGTGATTATTTCACAAAATATCCCAATAATGTATACTTCTTTCGTGTTATTTCGATAAAAGTAAGTTAGTTCTATACAATAGTAGCAAAATTTATCGGCAAATCTCGAGTCTGGTAGTTGAAAATCACGTTTATATGAAAAATATCGCTATTTGAAGCGAAAAAAACGCGATTTTAGTGATAATTTCACAAAATTTACCAATAATGTATACCTGTTTCGTGTTATTTCGATAAAAGTAAGTTAGTTCTATACAATAGTAGCAAAATTTATCGGCAAATCTCGAGTCTGGTAGTTGAAAATCACGTTTATATGAAAAATATCGCTATTTGAAGCGAAAAAAAACGCGATTTTAGTGATAATTTCACAAAATATCCCAATAATGTATACCTGTTTCGTGTTATTTCGATAAAAGTAAGTTAGTTCTATACAATAGTAGCAAAATTTATCGGCAAATCTCGAGTCTGGTAGTTGAAAATCACGTTTATATGAAAAATATCGCTATTTGAAGCGAAAAAAACGCGATTTTAGTGATAATTTCACAAAATTTACCAATAATGTATACTTCTTTCGTGTTATTTCGATAAAAGTAAGTTAGTTCTATACAATAGTAGCAAAATTTATCGGCAAATCTCGAGTCTGGTAGTTGAAAATCACGTTTATATGAAAAATATCGCTATTTGAAACCAAAAAAAACGCGATTTTAGTGATAATTTCACAAAATTTACCAATAATGTATACTTCTTTCGTGTTATTTCGATAAAAGTAAGTTAGTTCTATACAATAGTAGCAAAATTTATCGGCAAATCTCGAGTCTGGTAGTTGAAAATCACGTTTATATGAAAAATATCGCTATTTGAAACGAAAAAAACGCGATTTTAGTGATAATTTCACAAAATTTACCAATAATGTATACTTCTTTCGTGTTATTTCGATAAAAGTAAGTTAGTTCTATACAATAGTAGCAAAATTTATCGGCAAATCTCGAGTATGGTAGTTGAAAATCGCGTTTATATGAAAAATATCGCTATTTGAAGTGAAAAAAACGCGATTTTAGTGATTATTTCACAAAATTTACCAATAATGTATACTTATTTCGTATTATTTCGATAAAAGTAAGTTATTTCTATACAATAGTAGCAAAATTTATCGGCAAATCTCGAGTCTGGTAGTTGAAAATCACGTTTATATGAAAAATATCGCTATTTGAAGTGAAAAAAACGCGATTTTAGTGATTATTTCACAAAATTTACCAATAATGTATACTTCTTTCGTGTTATTTCGATAAAAGTAAGTTAGTTCTATACAATAGTAGCAAAATTTATCGGCAAATCTCGAGTCTGGTAGTTGAAAATCACGTTTATATGAAAAATATCGCTATTTGAAGCGAAAAAAACGCGATTTTAGTGATTATTTCACAAATTATCCCAATAATGTATACATGTTTCGTGTTATTTCGATAAAAGTAAGTTAGTTGTATACAATAGTAGCAAAATTTATCGGCAAATCTCGAGTCTGGTAGTTGAAAATCACGTTTATATGAAAAATATCGCTATTTGAAACCAAAAAAAACGCGATTTTAGTGATAATTTCACAAAATTTCTCAATAATGTATACTTCTTTCGTGTTATTTCGATAAAAGTAAGTTAGTTCTATACAATAGTAGCGAAATTTATCGGCAAATCTCGAGTCTGGTAGTTGAAAATCACGTTTATATGAAAAATATCGCTATTTGAAGCGAAAAAAACGCGATTTTAGTGATAATTTCACAAAATTTACCAATAATGTATACTTCTTTCGTGTTATTTCGATAAAAGTAAGTTAGTTCTATACAATAGTAGCAAAATTTATCGGCAAATCTCGAGTCTGGTAGTTGAAAATCACGTTTATATGAAAAATATCGCTATTTGAAGCGAAAAAAAACGCGATTTTAGTGATAATTTCACAAAATTTACCAATAATGTATACCTGTTTCGTGTTATTTCGATAAAAGTAAGTTAGTTCTATACAATAGTAGCAAAATTTATCGGCAAATCTCGAGTCTGGTAGTTGAAAATCACGTTTATATGAAAAATATCGCTATTTGAAGCGAAAAAAAACGCGATTTTAGTGATAATTTCACAAAATTTACCAATAATGTATACCTGTTTCGTGTTATTTCGATAAAAGTAAGTTAGTTCTATACAATAGTAGCAAAATTTATCGGCAAATCTCGAGTCTGGTAGTTGAAAATCACGTTTATATGAAAAATATCGCTATTTGAAGCGAAAAAAAACGCGATTTTAGTGATAATTTCACAAAATTTACCAATAATGTATACTTCTTTCGTGTTATTTCGATAAAAGTAAGTTAGTTCTATACAATAGTAGCAAAATTTATCGGCAAATCTCGAGTCTGGTAGTTGAAAATCACGTTTATATGAAAAATATCGCTATTTGAAGCGAAAAAAAACGCGATTTTAGTGATAATTTCACAAAATTTACCAATAATGTATACTTCTTTCGTGTTATTTCGATAAAAGTAAGTTAGTTCTATACAATAGTAGCAAAATTTATCGGCAAATCTCGAGTCTGGTAGTTGAAAATCACGTTTATATGAAAAATATCGCTATTTGAAGCGAAAAAAAACGCGATTTTAGTGATTATTTCACAAAATTTACCAATAATGTATACTTCTTTCGTGTTATTTCGATAAAAGTAAGTTAGTTCTATACAATAGTAGCAAAATTTATCGGCAAATCTCGAGTCTGGTAGTTGAAAATCACGTTTATATGAAAAATATCGCTATTTGAAGCGAAAAAAACGCGATTTTAGTGATAATTTCACAAAATTTACCAATAATGTATACTTCTTTCGTGTTATTTCGATAAAAGTAAGTTAGTTCTATACAATAGTAGCAAAATTTATCGGCAAATCTCGAGTCTGGTAGTTGAAAATCACGTTTATATGAAAAATATCGCTATTTGAAGCGAAAAAAAACGCGATTTTAGTGATTATTTCACAAAATTTACCAATAATGTATACTTCTTTCGTGTTATTTCGATAAAAGTAAGTTAGTTCTATACAATAGTAGCAAAATTTATCGGCAAATCTCGAGTCTGGTAGTTGAAAATCACGTTTATATGAAAAATATCGCTATTTGAAGCGAAAAAAACGCGATTTTAGTGATTATTTCACAAAATTTACCAATAATGTATACTTCTTTCGTGTTATTTCGATAAAAGTAAGTTAGTTCTATACAATAGTAGCAAAATTTATCGGCAAATCTCGAGTCTGGTAGTTGAAAATCACGTTTATATGAAAAATATCGCTATTTGAAGCGAAAAAAAACGCGATTTTAGTGATAATTTCACAAAATTTACCAATAATGTATACTTCTTTCGTGTTATTTCGATAAAAGTAAGTTAGTTCTATACAATAGTAGCAAAATTTATCGGCAAATCTCGAGTCTGGTAGTTGAAAATCACGTTTATATGAAAAATATCGCTATTTGAAGCGAAAAAAAACGCGATTTTAGTGATAATTTCACAAAATTTACCAATAATGTATACTTCTTTCGTGTTATTTCGATAAAAGTAAGTTAGTTCTATACAATAGTAGCAAAATTTATCGGCAAATCTCGAGTCTGGTAGTTGAAAATCACGTTTATATGAAAAATATCGCTATTTGAAGCGAAAAAAATGCGATTTTAGTGATAATTTCACAAAATTTACCAATAATGTATACTTCTTTCGTGTTATTTCGATAAAAGTAAGTTAGTTCTATACAATAGTAGCAAAATTTATCGGCAAATCTCGAGTCTGGTAGTTGAAAATCACGTTTATATGAAAAATATCGCTATTTGAAACCAAAAAAAACGCGATTTTAGTGATAATTTCACAAAATTTACCAATAATGTATACTTCTTTCGTGTTATTTCGATAAAAGTAAGTTAGTTCTATACAATAGTAGCAAAATTTATCGGCAAATCTCGAGTCTGGTAGTTGAAAATCACGTTTATATGAAAAATATCGCTATTTGAAGCGAAAAAAAACGCGATTTTAGTGATAATTTCACAAAATTTACCAATAATGTATACTTCTTTCGTGTTATTTCGATAAAAGTAAGTTAGTTCTATACAATAGTAGCAAAATTTATCGGCAAATCTCGAGTCTGGTAGTTGAAAATCACGTTTATATGAAAAATATCGCTATTTGAAGCGAAAAAAGACGCGATTTTAGTGATTATTTCACAAAATTTACCAATAATGTATACTTCTTTCGTGTTATTTCGATAAAAGTAAGTTAGTTCTATACAATAGTAGCAAAATTTATCGGCAAATCTCGAGTCTGGTAGTTGAAAATCACGTTTATATGAAAAATATCGCTATTTGAAGCGAAAAAAAACGCGATTTTAGTGATAATTTCACAAAATTTACCAATAATGTATACTTCTTTCGTGTTATTTCGATAAAAGTAAGTTAGTTCTATACAATAGTAGCAAAATTTATCGGCAAATCTCGAGTCTGGTAGTTGAAAATCACGTTTATATGAAAAATATCGCTATTTGAAGCGAAAAAAAACGCGATTTTAGTGATAATTTCACAAAATTTACCAATAATGTATACTTCTTTCGTGTTATTTCGATAAAAGTAAGTTAGTTCTATACAATAGTAGCAAAATTTATCGGCAAATCTCGAGTCTGGTAGTTGAAAATCACGTTTATATGAAAAATATCGCTATTTGAAGCGAAAAAAAACGCGATTTTAGTGATAATTTCACAAAATTTACCAATAATGTATACTTCTTTCGTGTTATTTCGATAAAAGTAAGTTAGTTCTATACAATAGTAGCAAAATTTATCGGCAAATCTCGAGTCTGGTAGTTGAAAATCACGTTTATATGAAAAATATCGCTATTTGAAGCGAAAAAGAACGCGATTTTAGTGATTATTTCACAAAATATCCCAATAATGTATACTTCTTTCGTGTTATTTCGATAAAAGTAAGTTAGTTCTATACAATAGTAGCAAAATTTATCGGCAAATCTCGAGTCTGGTAGTTGAAAATCACGTTTATATGAAAAATATCGCTATTTGAAGCGAAAAAAACGCGATTTTAGTGATAATTTCACAAAATTTACCAATAATGTATACTTCTTTCGTGTTATTTCGATAAAAGTAAGTTAGTTCTATACAATAGTAGCAAAATTTATCGGCAAATCTCGAGTCTGGTAGTTGAAAATCACGTTTATATGAAAAATATCGCTATTTGAAGCGAAAAAAAACGCGATTTTAGTGATAATTTCACAAAATTTACCAATAATGTATACTTCTTTCGTGTTATTTCGATAAAAGTAAGTTAGTTCTATACAATAGTAGCAAAATTTATCGGCAAATCTCGAGTCTGGTAGTTGAAAATCACGTTTATATGAAAAATATCGCTATTTGAAGCGAAAAAAAACGCGATTTTAGTGATTATTTCACAAAATTTACCAATAATGTATACTTCTTTCGTGTTATTTCGATAAAAGTAAGTTAGTTCTATACAATAGTAGCAAAATTTATCGGCAAATCTCGAGTCTGGTAGTTGAAAATCACGTTTATATGAAAAATATCGCTATTTGAAGCGAAAAAAAACGCGATTTTAGTGATAATTTCACAAAATTTACCAATAATGTATACTTCTTTCGTGTTATTTCGATAAAAGTAAGTTAGTTCTATACAATAGTAGCAAAATTTATCGGCAAATCTCGAGTCTGGTAGTTGAAAATCACGTTTATATGAAAAATATCGCTATTTGAAGCGAAAAAGAACGCGATTTTAGTGATTATTTCACAAAATTTACCAATAATGTATACTTCTTTCGTGTTATTTCGATAAAAGTAAGTTAGTTCTATACAATAGTAGCAAAATTTATCGGCAAATCTCGAGTCTGGTAGTTGAAAATCACGTTTATATGAAAAATATCGCTATTTGAAGCGAAAAAAACGCGATTTTAGTGATTATTTCACAAAATTTACCAATAATGTATACTTCTTTCGTGTTATTTCGATAAAAGTAAGTTAGTTCTATACAATAGTAGCAAAATTTATCGGCAAATCTCGAGTCTGGTAGTTGAAAATCACGTTTATATGAAAAATATCGCTATTTGAAGCGAAAAAAAACGCGATTTTAGTGATTATTTCACAAAATTTACCAATAATGTATACTTCTTTCGTGTTATTTCGATAAAAGTAAGTTAGTTCTATACAATAGTAGCAAAATTTATCGGCAAATCTCGAGTCTGGTAGTTGAAAATCACGTTTATATGAAAAATATCGCTATTTGAAGCGAAAAAAAACGCGATTTTAGTGATTATTTCACAAAATTTACCAATAATGTATACATGTTTCGTGTTATTTCGATAAAAGTAAGTTAGTTCTATACAATAGTAGCAAAATTTATCGGCAAATCTCGAGTCTGGTAGTTGAAAATCACGTTTATATGAAAAATATCGCTATTTGAAGCGAAAAAAAACGCGATTTTAGTGATAATTTCACAAAATTTACCAATAATGTATACTTCTTTCGTGTTATTTCGATAAAAGTAAGTTAGTTCTATACAATAGTAGCAAAATTTATCGGCAAATCTCGAGTCTGGTAGTTGAAAATCACGTTTATATGAAAAATATCGCTATTTGAAGCGAAAAAAAACGCGATTTTAGTGATTATTTCACAAAATATCCCAATAATGTATACCTGTTTCGTGTTATTTCGATAAAAGTAAGTTAGTTCTATACAATAGTAGCAAAATTTATCGGCAAATCTCGAGTCTGGTAGTTGAAAATCACGTTTATATGAAAAATATCGCTATTTGAAGCGAAAAAAACGCGATTTTAGTGATAATTTCACAAAATTTACCAATAATGTATACTTCTTTCGTGTTATTTCGATAAAAGTAAGTTAGTTCTATACAATAGTAGCAAAATTTATCGGCAAATCTCGAGTCTGGTAGTTGAAAATCACGTTTATATGAAAAATATCGCTATTTGAAACGAAAAAAACGCGATTTTAGTGATAATTTCACAAAATTTACCAATAATGTATACTTCTTTCGTGTTATTTCGATAAAAGTAAGTTAGTTCTATACAATAGTAGCAAAATTTATCGGCAAATCTCGAGTCTGGTAGTTGAAAATCACGTTTATATGAAAAATATCGCTATTTGAAGCGAAAAAAACGCGATTTTAGTGATAATTTCACAAAATTTACCAATAATGTATACTTCTTTCGTGTTATTTCGATAAAAGTAAGTTAGTTCTATACAATAGTAGCAAAATTTATCGGCAAATCTCGAGTCTGGTAGTTGAAAATCACGTTTATATGAAAAATATCGCTATTTGAAGCGAAAAAAAACGCGATTTTAGTGATTATTTCACAAAATATCCCAATAATGTATACATGTTTCGTGTTATTTCGATAAAAGTAAGTTAGTTCTATACAATAGTAGCAAAATTTATCGGCAAATCTCGAGTCTGGTAGTTGAAAATCACGTTTATATGAAAAATATCGCTATTTGAAGCGAAAAAAAACGCGATTTTAGTGATTATTTCACAAAATTTACCAATAATGTATACTTCTTTCGTGTTATTTCGATAAAAGTAAGTTAGTTCTATACAATAGTAGCAAAATTTATCGGCAAATCTCGAGTCTGGTAGTTGAAAATCACGTTTATATGAAAAATATCGCTATTTGAAGCGAAAAAAAACGCGATTTTAGTGATAATTTCACAAAATTTACCAATAATGTATACATGTTTCGTGTTATTTCGATAAAAGTAAGTTAGTTCTATACAATAGTAGCAAAATTTATCGGCAAATCTCGAGTCTGGTAGTTGAAAATCACGTTTATATGAAAAATATCGCTATTTGAAGCGAAAAAAAACGCGATTTTAGTGATAATTTCACAAAATTTACCAATAATGTATACTTCTTTCGTGTTATTTCGATAAAAGTAAGTTAGTTCTATACAATAGTAGCAAAATTTATCGGCAAATCTCGAGTCTGGTAGTTGAAAATCACGTTTATATGAAAAATATCGCTATTTGAAGCGAAAAAAAACGCGATTTTAGTGATTATTTCACAAAATATCTCAATAATGTATACCTGTTTCGTGTTATTTCGATAAAAGTAAGTTAGTTCTATACAATAGTAGCAAAATTTATCGGCAAATCTCGAGTCTGGTAGTTGAAAATCACGTTTATATGAAAAATATCGCTATTTGAAGCGAAAAAAAACGCGATTTTAGTGATTATTTCACAAAATATCCCAATAATGTATACCTGTTTCGTGTTATTTCGATAAAAGTAAGTTAGTTCTATACAATAGTAGCAAAATTTATCGGCAAATCTCGAGTCTGGTAGTTGAAAATCACGTTTATATGAAAAATATCGCTATTTGAAGCGAAAAAAAACGCGATTTTAGTGATAATTTCACAAAATTTACCAATAATGTATACTTCTTTCGTGTTATTTCGATAAAAGTAAGTTAGTTCTATACAATAGTAGCAAAATTTATCGGCAAATCTCGAGTCTGGTAGTTGAAAATCACGTTTATATGAAAAATATCGCTATTTGAAGCGAAAAAAAACGCGATTTTAGTGATAATTTCACAAAATTTACCAATAATGTATACTTCTTTCGTGTTATTTCGATAAAAGTAAGTTAGTTCTATACAATAGTAGCAAAATTTATCGGCAAATCTCGAGTCTGGTAGTTGAAAATCACGTTTATATGAAAAATATCGCTATTTGAAGCGAAAAAAAACGCGATTTTAGTGATAATTTCACAAAATTTACCAATAATGTATACTTCTTTCGTGTTATTTCGATAAAAGTAAGTTAGTTCTATACAATAGTAGCAAAATTTATCGGCAAATCTCGAGTCTGGTAGTTGAAAATCACGTTTATATGAAAAATATCGCTATTTGAAGCGAAAAAAAACGCGATTTTAGTGATTATTTCACAAAATTTACCAATAATGTATACATGTTTCGTGTTATTTCGATAAAAGTAAGTTAGTTCTATACAATAGTAGCAAAATTTATCGGCAAATCTCGAGTCTGGTAGTTGAAAATCACGTTTATATGAAAAATATCGCTATTTGAAGCGAAAAAAAACGCGATTTTAGTGATAATTTCACAAAATTTACCAATAATGTATACTTCTTTCGTGTTATTTCGATAAAAGTAAGTTAGTTCTATACAATAGTAGCAAAATTTATCGGCAAATCTCGAGTCTGGTAGTTGAAAATCACGTTTATATGAAAAATATCGCTATTTGAAGCGAAAAAAACGCGATTTTAGTGATAATTTCACAAAATTTACCAATAATGTATACTTCTTTCGTGTTATTTCGATAAAAGTAAGTTAGTTCTATACAATAGTAGCAAAATTTATCGGCAAATCTCGAGTATGGTAGTTGAAAATCACGTTTATATGAAAAATATCGCTATTTGAAGCGAAAAAAACGCGATTTTAGTGATAATTTCACAAAATTTACCAATAATGTATACTTCTTTCGTGTTATTTCGATAAAAGGAAGTTAGTTCTATACAATAGTAGCGAAATTTATCAGCAAATCTCGAGTATGGTAGTTGAAAATCGCGTTTATATGAAAAATATCGCTATTTGAAACGAAAAAAACGTGATTTTAGTGATTATTTCACAAAATATCTTAATAATGTATAAATGTTTCGTGTTATTTCGATGAAAGTAAGTTAGTTCTATACAATAGTAGCAAATTTATTCGGCAAATCTCAAGTCTGGTAGTTGAAAATCACGTTTATATGGAAATTATCGCTATTTGAAGTGAAAAAAACGCGATTTTAGTGATAATTTCACAAAATTTACCAATAATGTATACTTCTTTCGTGTTATTTCGATAAAAATTAGTTAGTTCTATACAATAGTAGCAAAATTTATCGGCAAATCTCGAGTCTGGTAGTTGAAAATCACGTTTATATGAAAAATATCGCCATTTGAAGCGAAAAAAACGCGATTTTAGTGATAATTTCACAAAATTTACCAATAATGTATACTTCTTTCGTGTTATTTCGATAAAAGTAAGTTAGTTCTATACAATAGTAGCAAAATTTATCGGCAAATCTCGAGTCTGGTAGTTGAAAATCACGTTTATATGAAAAATATCGCTATTTGAAGCGAAAAAAACGCGATTTTAGTGATAATTTCACAAAATTTACCAATAATGTATACTTCTTTCGTACTATTTCGATAAAAGTAAGTTAGTTCTATACAATATAAGCAAAATTTATCGGCAAATCTCGAGTCTGGTAGTTGAAAATCACGTTTATATGAAAAATATCGCCATTTGAAGCGAAAAAAACGCGATTTTAGTGATAATTTCACAAAATTTACCAATAATGTATACCTGTTTCGTGTTATTTCGATAAAAGTAAGTTAGTTCTATACAATAGTAGCAAAATTTATCGGCAAATCTCGAGTCTGGTAGTTGAAAATCACGTTTATATGAAAAATATCGCTATTTGAAGCGAAAAAAAACGCGATTTTAGTGATTATTTCACAAAATATCTTCATAATGTATACATGTTTCGTGTTATTTCGAAAAAGTAGGTTAGTTCTATACAATAGTAGCAAAATTTATCGGCAAATATCGAGTCTGGTAGTTGAAAATCACGTTTATATGAAAAATATCGCTATTTGAAGCGAAAAAAAACGCGATTTTAGTGATTATTTCACAAAATATCCCAATAATGTATACATGTTTCGTGTTATTTCGATAAAAGTAAGTTAGTTCTATACAATAGTAGCAAAATTTATCGGCAAATCTCGAGTCTGGTAGTTGAAAATCACGTTTATATGAAAAATATCGCTATTTGAAGCGAAAAAAAACGCGATTTTAGTGATAATTTCACAAAATTTACCAATAATGTATACTTCTTTCGTGTTATTTCGATAAAAGTAAGTTAGTTCTATACAATAGTAGCAAAATTTATCGGCAAATCTCGAGTCTGGTAGTTGAAAATCACGTTTATATGAAAAATATCGCTATTTGAAGCGAAAAAAACGCGATTTTAGTGATAATTTCACAAAATTTACCAATAATGTATACTTCTTTCGTGTTATTTCGATAAAAGTAAGTTAGTTCTATACAATAGTAGCAAAATTTATCGGCAAATCTCGAGTCTGGTAGTTGAAAATCACGTTTATATGAAAAATATCGCTATTTGAAGCGAAAAAAAACTCGATTTTAGTGATTATTTCACAAAATATCCCTATAATGTATACCTGTTTCGTGTTATTTCGATAAAAATAAGTTAGTTCTATACAATAGTAGCAAAATTTATCGGCAAATCTCGAGTCTGGTAGTTGAAAATCGCGTTTATATGAAAAATATCGCTATTTGAAGTGAAAAAAAACGCGATTTTAGTGATTATTTCACAAAATATCCCAATAATGTATACCTGTTTCGTGTTATTTCGATAAAAGTAGGTTAGTTCTATACAATAGTAGCAAAATTTATCGGAAAATCTCGAGTCTGGTAGTTGAAAATCACGTTTATATGAAAAATATCGCTATTTGACTCGAAAAAAACGCGATTTTAGTGATAATTTCACAAAATTTACCAATAATGTATACCTGTTTCGTGTTATTTCGATAAAAGTAAGTTAGTTCTATACAATAGTAGCAAAATTTATCGGCAAATCTCGAGTCTGGTAGTTGAAAATCACGTTTATATGAAAAATATCGCCATTTGAAGCGAAAAAAACGCGATTTTAGTGATAATTTCACAAAATTTACCAATAATGTATACTTCTTTCGTGTTATTTCGATAAAAGTAAGTTAGTTCTATACAATAGTAGCAAAATTTATCGGCAAATCTCGAGTCTGGTAGTTGAAAATCACGTTTATATGAAAAATATCGCTATTTGAAGCGAAAAAAACGCGATTTTAGTGATTATTTCACAAAATTTACCAATAATGTATACTTCTTTCGTATTATTTCGATAAAAGTAAGTTAGTTCTATACAATAGTAGCAAAATTTATCGGCAAATCTCGAGTCTGGTAGTTGAAAATCACGTTTATATGAAAAATATCGCTATTTGAAGCGAAAAAAAACTCGATTTTAGTGATTATTTCACAAAATATCCCTATAATGTATACCTGTTTCGTGTTATTTCGATAAAAGTAAGTTAGTTCTATACAATAGTAGCAAAATTTATCGGCGAATCTCGACTCTGGTAGTTGAAAATCACGTTTATATGGTAAATATCGCTATTTGAATCGAAAAAAAACGCGATTTTAGTGATTATTTCACAAAATATCTCAATAATGTATACATGTTTCATCTTATTTCGATAAAAGTAAGAAAGTTCTATACAATAGTAGCAAAATTTATCGGCAAATCTCGAGTCTGGTAGTTGAAAATCACGTTTATATGAAAAATATCGCTATTTGAAGTGAAAAAAACGCGATTTTAGTGATTATTTCACAAAATTTACCAATAATGTATACTTATTTCGTATTATTTCGATAAAAGTAAGTTATTTCTATACAATAGTAGCAAAATTTATCGGCAAATCTCGAGTCTGGTAGTTGAAAATCACGTTTATATGAAAAATATCGCTATTTGAAGCGAAAAAAAACGCGATTTTAGTGATAATATCACAAAATTTACCAATAATGTATACTTCTTTCGTGTTATTTCGATAAAAGTAAGTTAGTTCTATACAATAGTAGCAAAATTTATCGGCAAATCTCGAGTCTGGTAGTTGAAAATCACGTTTATATGAAAAATATCGCTATTTGAAGCGAAAAAAAACGCGATTTTAGTGATTATTTCACAAAATATCCCAATAATGTATACATGTTTCGTGTTATTTCGATAAAAGTAAGTTAGTTCTATACAATAGTAGCAAAATTTATCGGCAAATCTCGAGTCTAGTAGTTGAAAATCACGTTTATATGAAAAATATCGCTATTTGAAACGAAAAAAACGTGATTTTAGTGGTAATATCACAAAATTTACCAATAATGTATACTTCTTTCGTGTTATTTCGATAAAAGTAAGTTAGTTCTATACAATAGTAGCAAAATTTATCGGCGAATCTCGAGTCTGGTAGTTGAAAATCACGTTTATATGAAAAATATCGCTATTCGAAGCGAAAAAAACGCGATTTTAGTGATAATTTCACAAAATTTACCAATAATGTATACTTCTTTCGTGTTATTTCGATAAAAGTAAGTTAGTTCTATACAATAGTAGCAAAATTTATCGGCAAATCTCGAGTCTGGTAGTTGAAAATCACGTTTATATGAAAAATATCGCTATTTGAAGCGAAAAAAACGCGATTTTAGTGATAATTTCACAAAATTTACCAATAATGTATACTTATTTCGTATTATTTCGATAAAAGTAAGTTATTTCTATACAATAGTAGCAAAATTTATCGGCAAATCTCGAGTCTGGTAGTTGAAAATCACGTTTATATGAAAAATATCGCTATTTGAAGCGAAAAAAAACGCGATTTTAGTGATTATTTCACAAAATTTACCAATAATGTATACATGTTTCGTGTTATTTCGATAAAAGTAAGTTAGTTCTATACAATAGTAGCAAAATTTATCGGCAAATCTCGAGTCTGGTAGTTGAAAATCACGTTTATATGAAAAATATCGCTATTTGAAGCGAAAAAAAACGCGATTTTAGTGATTATTTCACAAAATTTACCAATAATGTATACTTCTTTCGTGTTATTTCGATAAAAGTAAGTTAGTTCTATACAATAGTAGCAAAATTTATCGGCAAATCTCGAGTCTGGTAGTTGAAAATCACGTTTATATGAAAAATATCGCTATTTGAAGCGAAAAAAAACGCGATTTTAGTGATTATTTCACAAAATTTACCAATAATGTATACCTGTTTCGTGTTATTTCGATAAAAGTAAGTTAGTTCTATACAATAGTAGCAAAATTTATCGGCAAATCTCGAGTCTGGTAGTTGAAAATCACGTTTATATGAAAAATATCGCTATTTGAAGCGAAAAAAAACGCGATTTTAGTGATAATTTCACAAAATTTACCAATAATGTATACTTCTTTCGTGTTATTTCGATAAAAGTAAGTTAGTTCTATACAATAGTAGCAAAATTTATCGGCAAATCTCGAGTCTGGTAGTTGAAAATCACGTTTATATGGAAAATATCGCTATTTGAAGCGAAAAAAACGCGATTTTAGTGATTATTTCACAAAATTTGCCAATAATGTATACTTCTTTCGTATTATTTCGATAAAAGTAAGTTAGTTCTATACAATAGTAGCAAAATTTATCGGCAAATCTCGAGTCTGGTAGTTGAAAATCACGTTTATATGAAAAATATCGCTATTTGAAGCGAAAAAAAACTCGATTTTAGTGATTATTTCACAAAATATCCCTATAATGTATACCTGTTTCGTGTTATTTCGATAAAAATAAGTTAGTTCTATACAATAGTAGCAAAATTTATCGGCAAATCTCGAGTCTGGTAGTTGAAAATCGCGTTTATATGAAAAATATCGCTATTTGAAGTGAAAAAAAACGCGATTTTAGTGATAATTTCACAAAATTTACCAATAATGTATACTTCTTTCGTGTTATTTCGATAAAAGTAAGTTAGTTCTATACAATAGTAGCAAAATTTATCGGCAAATCTCGAGTCTGGTAGTTGAAAATCACGTTTATATGAAAAATATCGCTATTTGACTCGAAAAAAACGCGATTTTAGTGATAATTTCACAAAATTTACCAATAATGTATACCTGTTTCGTGTTATTTCGATAAAAGTAAGTTAGTTCTATACAATAGTAGCAAAATTTATCGGCAAATCTCGAGTCTGGTAGTTGAAAATCACGTTTATATGAAAAATATCGCTATTTGAAGCGAAAAAAACGCGATTTTAGTGATAATTTCACAAAATTTACCAATAATGTATACTTCTTTCGTGTTATTTCGATAAAAGTAAGTTAGTTCTATACAATAGTAGCAAAATTTATCGGCAAATCTCGAGTCTGGTAGTTGAAAATCACGTTTATATGAAAAATATCGCTATTTGAAGCGAAAAAAAACGCGATTTTAGTGATTATTTCACAAAATATCCCAATAATGTATACATGTTTCGTGTTATTTCGATAAAAGTAAGTTAGTTCTATACAATAGTAGCAAAATTTATCGGCAAATCTCGAGTCTGGTAGTTGAAAATCACGTTTATATGAAAAATATCGCCATTTGAAGCGAAAAAAACGCGATTTTAGTGATAATTTCACAAAATTTACCAATAATGTATACTTCTTTCGTGTTATTTCGATAAAAGTAAGTTAGTTCTATACAATAGTAGCAAAATTTATCGGCAAATCTCGAGTCTGGTAGTTGAAAATCACGTTTATATGAAAAATATCGCTATTTGAAGCGAAAAAAAACGCGATTTTAGTGATTATTTCACAAAATATCCCAATAATGTATACTTCTTTCGTGTTATTTCGATAAAAGTAAGTTAGTTCTATACAATAGTAGCAAAATTTATCGGCAAATCTCGAGTCTGGTAGTTGAAAATCGCGTTTATATGAAAAATATCGCTATTTGAAACGAAAAAAACGTGATTTTAGTGATTATTTCACAAAATATCTCAATAATGTATACCTGTTTCGTGTTATTTCGATAAAAATAAGTTAGTTCTATACAATAGTAGCAAAATTTATCGGCAAATCTCGAGTCTGGTAGTTGAAAATCGCGTTTATATGAAAAATATCGCTATTTGAAGTGAAAAAAAACGCGATTTTAGTGATAATTTCACAAAATATCCCAATAATGTATACCTGTTTCGTGTTATTTCGATAAAAGTAGGTTAGTTCTATACAATAGTAGCAAAATTTATCGGAAAATCTCGAGTCTGGTAGTTGAAAATCACGTTTATATGAAAAATATCGCTATTTGACTCGAAAAAAACGCGATTTTAGTGATAATTTCACAAAATTTACCAATAATGTATACCTGTTTCGTGTTATTTCGATAAAAGTCAGTTAGTTCTATACAATAGTAGCAAAATTTATCGGCAAATCTCGAGTATGGTAGTTGAAAATCATGTTTATATGAAAAATATCGCTATTTGAAACGAAAAAAACGCGATTTTAGTGATAATTTCACACAATTTACCAATAATGTATACTTCTTTCGTGTTATTTCGATAAAAGTAAGTTAGTTCTATACAATAGACGCAAAATTTATCGGCAAATCTCGAGTCTGGTAGTTGAAAATCACGTTTATATGAAAAATATCGCTATTTGAAACGAAAAAAACGCGATTTTAGTGATAATTTCACAAAATTTACCAATAATGTATACTTCTTTCGTGTTATTTCGATAAAAGTAAGTTAGTTCTATACAATAGTAGCAAAATTTATCGGCAAATCTCGAGTCTGGTAGTTGAAAATCACGTTTATATGAAAAATATCGCTATTTGAAGCGAAAAAAACGCGATTTTAGTGATAATTTCACAAAATTTACCAATAATGTATACTTCTCTCGTATTATTTCGATAAAAGTAAGTTAGTTCTATACAATAGTAGCAAAATTTATCGGCAAATCTCGAGTCTGGTAGTTGAAAATCACGTTTATATGAAAAATATCGCTATTTGAAGCGAAAAAAAACGCGATTTTAGTGATTATTTCACAAAATATCCCAATAATGTATACATGTTTCGTGTTATTTCGATAAAAGTAAGTTAGTTCTATACAATAGTAGCAAAATTTATCGGCAAATCTCGAGTCTGGTAGTTGAAAATCACGTTTATATGAAAAATATCGCCATTTGAAGCGAAAAAAACGCGATTTTAGTGATAATTTCACAAAATTTACCAATAATGTATACTTCTTTCGTGTTATTTCGATAAAAGTAAGTTAGTTCTATACAATAGTAGCAAAATTTATCGGCAAATCTCGAGTCTGGTAGTTGAAAATCACGTTTATATGAAAAATATCGCTATTTGAAGCGAAAAAAAACGCGATTTTAGTGATTATTTCACAAAATATCCCAATAATGTATACCTGTTTCGTGTTATTTCGATAAAAGTAAGTTAGTTCTATACAATAGTAGCAAAATTTATCGGCAAATCTCAAGTCTTGTAGTTGAAAATCACGTTTATATGAAAAATATCGCTATTTGAAGCGAAAAAAAACGCGATTTTAGTGATTATTTCACAAAATATCCCAATAATGTATACCTGTTTCGTGTTATTTCGATAAAAGTAAGTTAGTTCTATACAATAGTAGCAAAATTTATCGGCAAATCTCGAGTCTGGTAGTTGAAAATCACGTTTATATGAAAAATATCGCTATTTGAAGCGAAAAAAACGCGATTTTAGTGATTATTTCACAAAATATCCCAATAATGTATACCTGTTTCGTGTTATTTCGATAAAAGTAAGTTAGTTCTATACAATAGTAGCAAAATTTATCGGCAAATCTCGAGTATGGTAGTTGAAAATCGCGTTTATATGAAAAATATCGCTATTTGAAACGAAAAAAACGCGATTTTAGTGATAATATCACAAAATTTACCAATAATGTATACTTCTTTCGTGTTATTTCGATAAAAGTAAGTTAGTTCTATACAATAGTAGCAAAATTTATCGGCAAATCTCGAGTCTGGTAGTTGAAAATCACGTTTATATGAAAAATATCGCTATTTGAAGCGAAAAAAAACGCGATTTTAGTGATTATTTCACAAATTATCCCAATAATGTATACTTCTTTCGTATTATTTCGATAAAAGTAAGTTAGTTCTATACAATAGTAGCAAAATTTATCGGCAAATCTCGAGTCTGGTAGTTGAAAATCACGTTTATATGAAAAATATCGCTATTTGAAGCGAAAAAAAACGCGATTTTAGTGATAATTTCACAAAATTTACCAATAATGTATACTTCTTTCGTGTTATTTCGATAAAAGTAAGTTAGTTCTATACAATAGTAGCAAAATTTATCGGCAAATCTCGAGTCTGGTAGTTGAAAATCACGTTTATATGAAAAATATCGCTATTTGAAGCGAAAAAAACGCGATTTTAGTGATAATTTCACAAAATTTACCAATAATGTATACTTCTTTCGTGTTATTTCGATAAAAGTAAGTTAGTTCTATACAATAGTAGCAAAATTTATCGGCAAATCTCGAGTCTGGTAGTTGAAAATCACGTTTATATGAAAAATATCGCTATTTGAAGCGAAAAAAAACGCGATTTTAGTGATTATTTCACAAAATTTACCAATAATGTATACTTCTTTCGTGTTATTTCGATAAAAGTAAGTTAGTTCTATACAATAGTAGCAAAATTTATCGGCAAATCTCGAGTCTGGTAGTTGAAAATCACGTTTATATGAAAAATATCGCTATTTGAAGCGAAAAAAAACGCGATTTTAGTGATTATTTCACAAAATTTACCTATAATGTATACCTGTTTCGTGTTATTTCGATAAAAGTAAGTTAGTTCTATACAATAGTAGCAAAATTTATCGGCAAATCTCGAGTCTGGTAGTTGAAAATCACGTTTATATGAAAAATATCGCTATTTGAGCGAAAAAAACGCGATTTTAGTGATAATTTCACAAAATTTACCAATAATGTATACTTCTTTCGTGTTATTTCGATAAAAGTAAGTTAGTTCTATACAATAGTAGCAAAATTTATCGGCAAATCTCGAGTCTGGTAGTTGAAAATCACGTTTATATGAAAAATATCGCTATTTGAAGTGAAAAAAACGCGATTTTAGTGATTATTTCACAAAATTTACCAATAATGTTTACTTCTTTCGTATTATTTCGATAAAAGTAAGTTAGTTCTATACAATAGTAGCAAAATTTATAGGCAAGTATCGAGTCTGGTAGTTGAAAATCACGTTTATATGAAAAATATCGCTATTTGAAGTCAAAAAAACGCGATTTTAGTGATTATTTCACAAAATTTACCAATAATGTATACTTATTTCGTATTATTTCGATAAAAGTAAGTTATTTCTATACAATAGTAGCAAAATTTATCGGCGAATCTCGACTCTGGTAGTTGAAAATCACGTTTATATGGTAAATATCGCTATTTGAAGCGAAAAAAAACGCGATTTTAGTGATTATTTCACAAAATTTACCAATAATGTATACTTATTTCGTATTATTTCGATAAAAGTAAGTTATTTCTATACAATAGTAGCAAAATTTATCGGCAAATCTCGAGTCTGGTAGTTGAAAATCACGTTTATATGAAAAATATCGCTATTTGAAGCGAAAAAAAACGCGATTTTAGTGATTATTTCACAAAATTTACCAATAATGTATACTTCTTTCGTGTTATTTCGATAAAAGTAAGTTAGTTCTATACAATAGTAGCAAAATTTATCGGCAAATCTCGAGTCTGGTAGTTGAAAATCACGTTTATATGAAAAATATCGCTATTTGAAGCGAAAAAAAACGCGATTTTAGTGATTATTTCACAAAATTTACCAATAATGTATACCTGTTTCGTGTTATTTCGATAAAAGTAAGTTAGTTCTATACAATAGTAGCAAAATTTATCGGCAAATCTCGAGTCTGGTAGTTGAAAATCACGTTTATATGAAAAATATCGCTATTTGAAGCGAAAAAAACGCGATTTTAGTGATAATTTCACAAAATTTACCAATAATGTATACATGTTTCGTGTTATTTCGATAAAAGTAAGTTAGTTCTATACAATAGTAGCAAAATTTATCGGCAAATCTCGAGTCTGGTAGTTGAAAATCACGTTTATATGAAAAATATCGCTATTTGAAGCGAAAAAAAACGCGATTTTAGTGATTATTTCACAAAATATCCCAATAATGTATACATGTTTCGTGTTATTTCGATAAAAGTAAGTTAGTTCTATACAATAGTAGCAAAATTTATCGGCAAATCTCGAGTCTGGTAGTTGAAAATCACGTTTATATGAAAAATATCGCCATTTGAAGCGAAAAAAACGCGATTTTAGTGATAATTTCACAAAATTTACCAATAATGTATACTTCTTTCGTGTTATTTCGATAAAAGTAAGTTAGTTCTATACAATAGTAGCAAAATTTATCGGCAAATCTCGAGTCTGGTAGTTGAAAATCACGTTTATATGAAAAATATCGCTATTTGAAGCGAAAAAAAACGCGATTTTAGTGATTATTTCACAAAATTTACCAATAATGTATACTTCTTTCGTGTTATTTCGATAAAAGTAAGTTAGTTCTATACAATAGTAGCAAAATTTATCGGCAAATCTCGAGTCTGGTAGTTGAAAATCACGTTTATATGAAAAATATCGCTATTTGAAGCGAAAAAAAACGCGATTTTAGTGATTATTTCACAAAATTTCCCAATAATGTATACCTGTTTCGTGTTATTTCGATAAAAGTAAGTTAGTTCTATACAATAGTAGCAAAATTTATCGGCAAATCTCGAGTCTGGTAGTTGAAAATCACGTTTATATGAAAAATATCGCTATTTGAAGCGAAAAAAAACGCGATTTTAGTGATAATTTCACAAAATTTACCAATAATGTATACTTCTTTCGTGTTATTTCGATAAAAGTAAGTTAGTTCTATACAATAGTAGCAAAATTTATCGGCAAATCTCGAGTCTGGTAGTTGAAAATCACGTTTATATGAAAAATATCGCTATTTGAAGCGAAAAAAAACGCGATTTTAGTGATAATTTCACAAAATTTACCAATAATGTATACTTCTTTCGTGTTATTTCGATAAAAGTAAGTTAGTTCTATACAATAGTAGCAAAATTTATCGGCAAATCTCGAGTCTGGTAGTTGAAAATCACGTTTATATGAAAAATATCGCTATTTGAAGCGAAAAAAAACGCGATTTTAGTGATTATTTCACAAAATTTACCAATAATGTATACATGTTTCGTGTTATTTCGATAAAAGTAAGTTAGTTCTATACAATAGTAGCAAAATTTATCGGCAAATCTCGAGTCTGGTAGTTGAAAATCACGTTTATATGAAAAATATCGCTATTTGAAGTGAAAAAAAACGCGATTTTAGTGATAATTTCACAAAATTTACCAATAATGTATACCTGTTTCGTGTTATTTCGATAAAAGTAAGTTAGTTCTATACAATAGTAGCAAAATTTATCGGCAAATCTCGAGTCTGGTAGTTGAAAATCACGTTTATATGAAAAATATCGCTATTTGAAGCGAAAAAAAACTCGATTTTAGTGATTATTTCACAAAATATCTCAATGATGTATACCTGTTTCGTGTTATTTCGATAAAAGTAAGTTAGTTCTATACAATAGTAGCAAAATTTATCGGCAAATCTCAAGTCTGGTAGTTGAAAATCACGTTTATATGAAAAATATCGCTATTTGAAGCGAAAAAAAACGCGATTTTAGTGATAATTTCACAAAATTTACCAATAATGTATACTTCTTTCGTGTTATTTCGATAAAAGTAAGTTAGTTCTATACAATAGTAGCAAAATTTATCGGCAAATCTCGAGTCTGGTAGTTGAAAATCACGTTTATATGAAAAATATCGCTATTTGAAGCGAAAAAAAACGCGATTTTAGTGATAATTTCACAAAATTTACCAATAATGTATACTTCTTTCGTGTTATTTCGATAAAAGTAAGTTAGTTCTATACAATAGTAGCAAAATTTATCGGCAAATCTCGAGTCTGGTAGTTGAAAATCACGTTTATATGAAAAATATCGCTATTTGAAGCGAAAAAAAACGCGATTTTAGTGATAATTTCACAAAATTTACCAATAATGTATACTTCTTTCGTGTTATTTCGATAAAAGTAAGTTAGTTCTATACAATAGTAGCAAAATTTATCGGCAAATCTCGAGTCTGGTAGTTGAAAATCACGTTTATATGAAAAATATCGCTATTTGAAGCGAAAAAAAACGCGATTTTAGTGATAATTTCACAAAATTTACCAATAATGTATACTTCTTTCGTGTTATTTCGATAAAAGTAAGTTAGTTCTATACAATAGTAGCAAAATTTATCGGCAAATCTCGAGTCTGGTAGTTGAAAATCACGTTTATATGAAAAATATCGCTATTTGAAGCGAAAAAAAACGCGATTTTAGTGATAATTTCACAAAATTTACCAATAATGTATACTTCTCTCGTATTATTTCGATAAAAGTAAGTTAGTTCTATACAATAGTAGCAAAATTTATCGGCAAATCTCGAGTCTGGTAGTTGAAAATCACGTTTATATGAAAAATATCGCTATTTGAAGCGAAAAAAGACGCGATTTTAGTGATTATTTCACAAAATTTACCAATAATGTATACATGTTTCGTGTTATTTCGATAAAAGTAAGTTAGTTCTATACAATAGTAGCAAAATTTATCGGCAAATCTCGAGTATGGTAGTTGAAAATCGCGTTTATATGAAAAATATCGCTATTTGAATCGAAAAAAACGCGATTTTAGTGTTAATATCACAAAATTTACCAATAATGTATACTTCTTTCGTGTTATTTCGATAAAAGTAAGTTAGTTCTATACAATAGTAGCAAAATTTATCGGCAAATCTCGAGTCTGGTAGTTGAAAATCACGTTTATATGAAAAATATCGCCATTTGAAGCGAAAAAAACGCGATTTTAGTGATAATTTCACAAATTATCCCAATAATGTATACCTGTTTCGTGTTATTTCGATAAAAATAAGTTAGTTCTATACAATAGTAGCAAAATTTATCGGCAAATCTCGAGTCTGGTAGTTGAAAATCGCGTTTATATGAAAAATATCGCTATTTGAAGTGAAAAAAAACTCGATTTTAGTGATAATTTCACAAAATATCCCAATAATGTATACCTGTTTCGTGTTATTTCGATAAAAGTAAGTTAGTTCTATACAATAGTAGCAAAATTTATCGGCAAATCTCGAGTCTGGTAGTTGAAAATCACGTTTATATGAAAAATATCGCTATTTGAAGCGAAAAAAAACGCGATTTTAGTGATAATTTCACAAAATTTACCAATAATGTATACCTGTTTCGTGTTATTTCGATAAAAGTAAGTTAGTTCTATACAATAGTAGCAAAATTTATCGGCAAATCTCGAGTATGGTAGTTGAAAATCGCGTTTATATGAAAAATATCGCTATTTGAAGCGAAAAAAAACGCGATTTTAGTGATTATTTCACAAAATATCTCAATAATGTATACCTGTTTCGTGTTATTTCGATAAAAGTAAGTTAGTTCTATACAATAGTAGCAAAATTTATCGGCAAATCTCGAGTCTGGTAGTTGAAAATCACGTTTATATGAAAAATATCGCTATTTGAAGCGAAAAAAAACGCGATTTTAGTGATTATTTCACAAAATTTACCAATAATGTATACTTCTTTCGTGTTATTTCGATAAAAGTAAGTTAGTTCTATACAATAGTAGCAAAATTTATCGGCAAATCTCAAGTCTGGTAGTTGAAAATCACGTTTATATGAAAAATATCGCTATTTGAAGCGAAAAAAACGCGATTTTAGTGATAATTTCACAAAATTTACCAATAATGTATACTTCTTTCGTGTTATTTCGATAAAAGTAAGTTAGTTCTATACAATAGTAGCAAAATTTATCGGCAAATCTCGAGTCTGGTAGTTGAAAATCACGTTTATATGAAAAATATCGCTATTTGAAGCGAAAAAAAACGCGATTTTAGTGATAATTTCACAAAATTTACCAATAATGTATACTTCTTTCGTGTTATTTCGATAAAAGTAAGTTAGTTCTATACAATAGTAGCAAAATTTATCGGCAAATCTCGAGTCTGGTAGTTGAAAATCACGTTTATATGAAAAATATCGCTATTTGAAGCGAAAAAAACGCGATTTTAGTGATAATTTCACAAAATTTACCAATAATGTATACTTCTTTCGTGTTATTTCGATAAAAGTAAGTTAGTTCTATACAATAGTAGCAAAATTTATCGGCAAATCTCGAGTCTGGTAGTTGAAAATCACGTTTATATGAAAAATATCGCTATTTGAAGCGAAAAAAACGCGATTTTAGTGATAATTTCACAAAATTTACCAATAATGTATACTTCTTTCGTGTTATTTCGATAAAAGTAAGTTAGTTCTATACAATAGTAGCAAAATTTATCGGCAAATCTCGAGTCTGGTAGTTGAAAATCACGTTTATATGAAAAATATCGCTATTTGAAGCGAAAAAAACGCGATTTTAGTGATAATTTCACAAAATTTACCAATAATGTATACTTCTTTCGTGTTATTTCGATAAAAGTAAGTTAGTTCTATACAATAGTAGCAAAATTTATCGGCAAATCTCGAGTCTGGTAGTTGAAAATCACGTTTATATGAAAAATATCGCTATTTGAAGCGAAAAAAAACGCGATTTTAGTGATTATTTCACAAAATTTACCAATAATGTATCCTCTTTCGTGTTATTTCGATAAAAGTAAGTTAGTTCTATACAATAGTAGCAAAATTTATCGGCAAATCTCGAGTCTGGTAGTTGAAAATCACGTTTATATGAAAAATATCGCTATTTGAAGCGAAAAAAACGCGATTTTAGTGGTAATTTCACAAAATTTACCAATAATGTATACTTCTCTCGTATTAATTCGATAAAAGTAAGTTAGTTCTATACAATAGTAGCAAAATTTATCTGCAAATCTCGAGTCTGGTAGTTGAAAATCACGTTTATATGAAAAATATCGCTATTTGAAGCGAAAAAAACGCGATTTTAGTGATTATTTCACAAAATTTACCAATAATGTTTACTTCTTTCGTATTATTTCGATAAAAGAAAGTTAGTTCTATACAATAGTAGCAAAATTTATCGGCAAATATCGAGTCTGGTAGTTGAAAATCACGTTTATATGAAAAATATCGCTATTTGAAGCGAAAAAAACGCGATTTTAGTGATTATTTCACAAAATTTACCAATAATGTATACTTCTTTCGTATTATTTCGATAAAAGTAAGTTAGTTCTATACAATAGTAGCAAAATTTATCGGCAAATCTCGAGTCTGGTAGTTGAAAATCACGTTTATATGAAAAATATCGCTATTTGAAGCGAAAAAAACGCGATTTTAGTGATAATTTCACAAAATTTACCAATAATGTATACTTCTTTCGTGTTATTTCGATAAAAGTAAGTTAGTTCTATACAATAGTAGCAAAATTTATCGGCAAATCTCGAGTCTGGTAGTTGAAAATCACGTTTATATGAAAAATATCGCTATTTGAAGCGAAAAAAAACTCGATTTTAGTGATTATTTCACAAAATATCCCTATAATGTATACCTGTTTCGTGTTATTTCGATAAAAATAAGTTAGTTCTATACAATAGTAGCAAAATTTATCGGCAAATCTCGAGTCTGGTAGTTGAAAATCACGTTTATATGAAAAATATCGCTATTTGAAGCGAAAAAAAACGCGATTTTAGTGATTATTTCACAAAATTTACCAATAATGTATACTTCTTTCGTGTTATTTCGATAAAAGTAAGTTAGTTCTATACAATAGTAGCAAAATTTATCGGCAAATCTCGAGTCTGGTAGTTGAAAATCACGTTTATATGAAAAATATCGCTATTTGAAGCGAAAAAAACGCGATTTTAGTGATAATTTCACAAAATTTACCAATAATGTATACCTGTTTCGTGTTATTTCGATAAAAGTAAGTTAGTTCTATACAATAGTAGCAAAATTTATCGGCAAATCTCAAGTCTGGTAGTTGAAAATCACGTTTATATGGAAATTATCGCTATTTGAAGCGAAAAAAACGCGATTTTAGTGATAATTTCACAAAATTTACCAATAATGTATACTTCTTTCGTGTTATTTCGATAAAAGTAAGTTAGTTCTATACAATAGTAGCAAAATTTATCGGCAAATCTCGAGTCTGGTAGTTGAAAATCACGTTTATATGAAAAATATCGCTATTTGAAGCGAAAAAAACGCGATTTTAGTGATAATTTCACAAAATTTACCAATAATGTATACTTCTTTCGTGTTATTTCGATAAAAGTAAGTTAGTTCTATACAATAGTAGCAAAATTTATCGGCAAATCTCGAGTCTGGTAGTTGAAAATCACGTTTATATGAAAAATATCGCTATTTGAAGCGAAAAAAAACGCGATTTTAGTGATTATTTCACAAAATATCCCAATAATGTATACATGTTGCGTATTATTTTGATAAAAGTAAGTTAGTTCTATACAATAGTAGCAAAATTTATCTTCAAATCTCGAGTCTGGTACTTAAAAATCACGTTTATATGAAAAATATCGCCATTTGAAGCGAAAAAAACGCGATTTTAGTGATAATTTCACAAAATTTACCAATAATGTATACTTCTTTCGTGTTATTTCGATAAAAGTAAGTTAGTTCTATACAATAGTAGCAAAATTTATCGGCAAATCTCGAGTCTGGTAGTTGAAAATCACGTTTATATGAAAAATATCGCTATTTGAAGCGAAAAAAAACTCGATTTTAGTGATTATTTCACAAAATTTACCAATAATGTATACTTATTTCGTATTATTTCGATAAAAGTAAGTTATTTCTATACAATAGTAGCAAAATTTATCGGCAAATCTCGAGTCTGGTAGTTGAAAATCACGTTTATATGAAAAATATCGCTATTTGAAGCGAAAAAAACGCGATTTTAGTGATAATATCACAAAATTTACCAATAATATATACTTCTTTCGTGTAATTTAGATTAAAGTAAGTTAGTTCTATCCAATAGTAGCAAAATTTATCGGCAAATATCGAGTCTGGTATTTGAAAATCACGTTTATATGGAAAATATCGCTATTTGATGCGAAAAAAACGCGATTTTAGTGATTATTTCACAAAATTTACCAATAATGTATACTTCTTTCATATTGTTTCGATAAAAGTAAGTTAGTTCTATACAATAGTAGCAAAATTTATCGGCAAATCTCGAGTCTGGTAGTTGAAAATCACGTTTATATGAAAAATATCGCCATTTGAAGCGAAAAAAACGCGATTTTAGTGATAATTTCACAAAATTTACCAATAATGTATACTTCTTTCGTGTTATTTCGATAAAAGTAAGTTAGTTCTATACAATAGTAGCAAAATTTATCGGCAAATCTCGAGTCTGGTAGTTGAAAATCACGTTTATATGGAAAATATCGCTATTTGAAGCGAAAAAAACGCGATTTTAGTGATTATTTCACAAAATTTGCCAATAATGTATACTTCTTTCGTATTATTTCGATAAAAGTAAGTTAGTTCTATACAATAGTAGCAAAATTTATCGGCAAATCTCGAGTCTGGTAGTTGAAAATCACGTTTATATGAAAAATATCGCTATTTGAAGCGAAAAAAAACTCGATTTTAGTGATTATTTCACAAAATTTACCAATAATGTATACTTCTTTCGTGTTATTTCGATAAAAGTAAGTTAGTTCTATACAATAGTAGCAAAATTTATCGGCAAATCTCGAGTCTGGTAGTTGAAAATCACGTTTATATGAAAAATATCGCTATTTGAAGCGAAAAAAAACGCGATTTTAGTGATTATTTCACAAAATTTACCAATAATGTATACTTCTTTCGTGTTATTTCGATAAAAGTTAGTTAGTTCTATACAATAGTAGCAAAATTTATCGGCAAATCTCGAGTCTGGTAGTTGAAAATCACGTTTATATGAAAAATATCGCTATTTGAAGTGAAAAAAACGCGATTTTAGTGATTATTTCACAAAATTTACCAATAATGTATACTTATTTCGTATTATTTCGATAAAAGTAAGTTATTTCTATACAATAGTAGCAAAATTTATCGGCAAATCTCGAGTCTGGTAGTTGAAAATCACGTTTATATGAAAAATATCGCTATTTGAAGCGAAAAAAACGCGATTTTAGTGATAATTTCACAAAATTTACCAATAATGTATACTTCTTTCGTGTTATTTCGATAAAAGTAAGTTAGTTCTATACAATAGTAGCAAAATTTATCGGCAAATCTCGAGTCTGGTAGTTGAAAATCACGTTTATATGAAAAATATCGCTATTTGAAGCGAAAAAAAACGCGATTTTAGTGATAATTTCACAAAATTTACCAATAATGTATACTTCTTTCGTGTTATTTCGATAAAAGTAAGTTAGTTCTATACAATAGTAGCAAAATTTATCGGCAAATCTCGAGTCTGGTAGTTGAAAATCACGTTTATATGAAAAATATCGCTATTTGAAACGAAAAAAACGCGATTTTAGTGATAATTTCACAAAATTTACCAATAATGTATACTTCTTTCGTGTTATTTCGATAAAAGTAAGTTAGTTCTATACAATAGTAGCAAAATTTATCGGCAAATCTCAAGTCTGGTAGTTGAAAATCACGTTTATATGAAAAATATCGCTATTTGAAGCGAAAAAAAACGCGATTTTAGTGATAATTTCACAAAATTTACCAATAATGTATACTTCTTTCGTGTTATTTCGATAAAAGTAAGTTAGTTCTATACAATAGTAGCAAAATTTATCGGCAAATCTCGAGTCTGGTAGTTGAAAATCACGTTTATATGAAAAATATCGCTATTTGAAGCGAAAAAAACGCGATTTTAGTGATAATTTCACAAAATTTACCAATAATGTATACTTATTTCGTGTTATTTCGATAAAAGTAAGTTAGTTCTATACAATAGTAGCAAAATTTATCGGCAAATCTCGAGTCTGGTAGTTGAAAATCACGTTTATATGGAAATTATCGCTATTTGAAGCAAAAAAAACGCGATTTTAGTGATAATTTCACAAAATTTACCAATAATGTATACTTCTTTCGTGTTATTTCGATAAAAGTAAGTTAGTTCTATACAATAGTAGCAAAATTTATCGGCAAATCTCGAGTCTGGTAGTTGAAAATCACGTTTATATGGAAATTATCGCTATTTGAAGCGAAAAAAAACGCGATTTTAGTGATAATTTCACAAAATTTACCAATAATGTATACTTCTTTCGTGTTATTTCGATAAAAGTAAGTTAGTTCTATACAATAGTAGCAAAATTTATCGGCAAATCTCGAGTCTGGTAGTTGAAAATCACGTTTATATGAAAAATATCGCTATTTGAAGCGAAAAAAACGCGATTTTAGTGATAATTTCACAAAATTTACCAATAATGTATACTTCTTTCGTGTTATTTCGATAAAAGTAAGTTAGTTCTATACAATAGTAGCAAAATTTATCGGCAAATCTCGAGTCTGGTAGTTGAAAATCACGTTTATATGAAAAATATCGCTATTTGAAGCGAAAAAAAACGCGATTTTAGTGATAATTTCACAAAATTTACCAATAATGTATACTTCTTTCGTGTTATTTCGATAAAAGTAAGTTAGTTCTATACAATAGTAGCAAAATTTATCGGCAAATCTCGAGTCTGGTAGTTGAAAATCACGTTTATATGAAAAATATCGCTATTTGAAGCGAAAAAAAACGCGATTTTAGTGATAATTTCACAAAATTTACCAATAATGTATACTTCTTTCGTGTTATTTCGATAAAAGTAAGTTAGTTCTATACAATAGTAGCAAAATTTATCGGCAAATCTCGAGTCTGGTAGTTGAAAATCACGTTTATATGAAAAATATCGCTATTTGAAGCGAAAAAAAACGCGATTTTAGTGATAATTTCACAAAATTTACCAATAATGTATACTTCTTTCGTGTTATTTCGATAAAAGTAAGTTAGTTCTATACAATAGTAGCAAAATTTATCGGCAAATCTCGAGTCTGGTAGTTGAAAATCACGTTTATATGAAAAATATCGCCATTTGAAGCGAAAAAAACGCGATTTTAGTGATAATTTCACAAAATTTACCAATAATGTATACTTCTTTCGTGTTATTTCGATAAAAGTAAGTTAGTTCTATACAATAGTAGCAAAATTTATCGGCAAATCTCAAGTCTGGTAGTTGAAAATCACGTTTATATGGAAATTATCGCTATTTGAAGTGAAAAAAAACTCGATTTTAGTGATAATTTCACAAAATATCCCAATAATGTATACTTCTTTCGTGTTATTTCGATAAAAGGAAGTTAGTTCTATACAATAGTAGCGAAATTTATCGGCAAATCTCGAGTCTAGTAGTTGAAAATCACGTTTATATGAAAAATTTCGCTATTTGAAACGAAAAAAACGCGATTTTAGTGATAATTTCACAAAATTTACCAATAATGTATACTTCTTTCGTGTTATTTCGATAAAAGTAAGTTAGTTCTATACAATAGTAGCAAAATTTATCGGCAAATCTCGAGTCTGGTAGTTGAAAATCACGTTTATATGAAAAATATCGCTATTTGAAACGAAAAAAACGCGATTTTAGTGATAATTTCACAAAATTTACCAATAATGTATACTTCTTTCGTGTTATTTCGATAAAAGTAAGTTAGTTCTATACAATAGTAGCAAAATTTATCGGCAAATCTCGAGTCTGGTAGTTGAAAATCACGTTTATATGAAAAATATCGCTATTTGAAGCGAAAAAAACGCGATTTTAGTGATAATTTCACAAAATTTACCAATAATGTATACATGTTTCGTGTTATTTCGATAAAAGTAAGTTAGTTCTATACAATAGTAGCAAAATTTATCGGCAAATCTCAAGTCTGGTAGTTGAAAATCACGTTTATATGAAAAATATCGCTATTTGAAGCGAAAAAAACGCGATTTTAGTGATAATTTCACAAAATTTACCAATAATGTATACTTCTTTCGTGTTATTTCGATAAAAGTAAGTTAGTTCTATACAATAGTAGCAAAATTTATCGGCAAATCTCGAGTCTGGTAGTTGAAAATCACGTTTATATGAAAAATATCGCTATTTGAAGCGAAAAAAACGCGATTTTAGTGATAATTTCACAAAATTTACCAATAATGTATACTTCTTTCGTGTTATTTCGATAAAAGTAAGTTAGTTCTATACAATAGTAGCAAAATTTATCGGCAAATCTCGAGTCTGGTAGTTGAAAATCACGTTTATATGAAAAATATCGCTATTTGAAGCGAAAAAAACGCGATTTTAGTGATAATTTCACAAAATTTACCAATAATGTATACTTCTTTCGTGTTATTTCGATAAAAGTAAGTTAGTTCTATACAATAGTAGCAAAATTTATCGGCAAATCTCGAGTCTGGTAGTTGAAAATCACGTTTATATGGAAATTATCGCTATTTGAAGCGAAAAAAACGCGATTTTAGTGATAATTTCACAAAATTTACCAATAATGTATACATGTTTCGTGTTATTTCGATAAAAGTAAGTTAGTTCTATACAATAGTAGCAAAATTTATCGGCAAATCTCGAGTCTGGTAGTTGAAAATCACGTTTATATGAAAAATATCGCTATTTGAAGCGAAAAAAACGCGATTTTAGTGATAATTTCACAAAATTTACCAATAATGTATACTTCTTTCGTGTTATTTCGATAAAAGTAAGTTAGTTCTATACAATAGTAGCAAAATTTATCGGCAAATCTCGAGTCTGGTAGTTGAAAATCACGTTTATATGAAAAATATCGCTATTTGAAGCGAAAAAAACGCGATTTTAGTGATAATTTCACAAAATTTACCAATAATGTATACTTCTTTCGTGTTATTTCGATAAAAGTAAGTTAGTTCTATACAATAGTAGCAAAATTTATCGGCAAATCTCGAGTCTGGTAGTTGAAAATCACGTTTATATGAAAAATATCGCTATTTGAAGCGAAAAAAACGCGATTTTAGTGATAATTTCACAAAATTTACCAATAATGTATACTTCTTTCGTGTTATTTCGATAAAAGTAAGTTAGTTCTATACAATAGTAGCAAAATTTATCGGCAAATCTCAAGTCTGGTAGTTGAAAATCACGTTTATATGGAAATTATCGCTATTTGAAGCGAAAAAAACGCGATTTTAGTGATAATTTCACAAAATTTACCAATAATGTATACTTCTTTCGTGTTATTTCGATAAAAGTAAGTTAGTTCTATACAATAGTAGCAAAATTTATCGGCAAATCTCGAGTCTGGTAGTTGAAAATCACGTTTATATGAAAAATATCGCTATTTGAAGCGAAAAAAAACGCGATTTTAGTGATAATTTCACAAAATTTACCAATAATGTATACTTCTTTCGTGTTATTTCGATAAAAGTAAGTTAGTTCTATACAATAGTAGCAAAATTTATCGGCAAATCTCGAGTCTGGTAGTTGAAAATCACGTTTATATGAAAAATATCGCTATTTGAAGCGAAAAAAACGCGATTTTAGTGATAATTTCACAAAATTTACCAATAATGTATACTTCTTTCGTGTTATTTCGATAAAAGTAAGTTAGTTCTATACAATAGTAGCAAAATTTATCGGCAAATCTCGAGTCTGGTAGTTGAAAATCACGTTTATATGAAAAATATCGCTATTTGAAGCGAAAAAAACGCGATTTTAGTGATAATTTCACAAAATTTACCAATAATGTATACATGTTTCGTGTTATTTCGATAAAAGTAAGTTAGTTCTATACAATAGTAGCAAAATTTATCGGCAAATCTCAAGTCTGGTAGTTGAAAATCACGTTTATATGAAAAATATCGCTATTTGAAGCGAAAAAAACGCGATTTTAGTGATAATTTCACAAAATTTACCAATAATGTATACTTCTTTCGTGTTATTTCGATAAAAGTAAGTTAGTTCTATACAATAGTAGCAAAATTTATCGGCAAATCTCGAGTCTGGTAGTTGAAAATCACGTTTATATGAAAAATATCGCTATTTGAAGCGAAAAAAACGCGATTTTAGTGATAATTTCACAAAATTTACCAATAATGTATACTTCTTTCGTGTTATTTCGATAAAAGTAAGTTAGTTCTATACAATAGTAGCAAAATTTATCGGCAAATCTCGAGTCTGGTAGTTGAAAATCACGTTTATATGAAAAATATCGCTATTTGAAGCGAAAAAAACGCGATTTTAGTGATAATTTCACAAAATTTACCAATAATGTATACTTCTTTCGTGTTATTTCGATAAAAGTAAGTTAGTTCTATACAATAGTAGCAAAATTTATCGGCAAATCTCAAGTCTGGTAGTTGAAAATCACGTTTATATGGAAATTATCGCTATTTGAAGCGAAAAAAACGCGATTTTAGTGATAATTTCACAAAATTTACCAATAATGTATACTTCTTTCGTGTTATTTCGATAAAAGTAAGTTAGTTCTATACAATAGTAGCAAAATTTATCGGCAAATCTCGAGTCTGGTAGTTGAAAATCACGTTTATATGGAAATTATCGCTATTTGAAGCGAAAAAAACGCGATTTTAGTGATAATTTCACAAAATTTACCAATAATGTATACTTCTTTCGTGTTATTTCGATAAAAGTAAGTTAGTTCTATACAATAGTAGCAAAATTTATCGGCAAATCTCGAGTCTGGTAGTTGAAAATCACGTTTATATGAAAAATATCGCTATTTGAAGCGAAAAAAAACGCGATTTTAGTGATAATTTCACAAAATTTACCAATAATGTATACATGTTTCGTGTTATTTCGATAAAAGTAAGTTAGTTCTATACAATAGTAGCAAAATTTATCGGCAAATCTCGAGTCTGGTAGTTGAAAATCACGTTTATATGAAAAATATCGCTATTTGAAGCGAAAAAAACGCGATTTTAGTGATAATTTCACAAAATTTACCAATAATGTATACTTCTTTCGTGTTATTTCGATAAAAGTAAGTTAGTTCTATACAATAGTAGCAAAATTTATCGGCAAATCTCGAGTCTGGTAGTTGAAAATCACGTTTATATGAAAAATATCGCTATTTGAAGCGAAAAAAACGCGATTTTAGTGATAATTTCACAAAATTTACCAATAATGTATACTTCTTTCGTGTTATTTCGATAAAAGTAAGTTAGTTCTATACAATAGTAGCAAAATTTATCGGCAAATCTCGAGTCTGGTAGTTGAAAATCACGTTTATATGGAAATTATCGCTATTTGAAGCGAAAAAAACGCGATTTTAGTGATAATTTCACAAAATTTACCAATAATGTATACTTCTTTCGTGTTATTTCGATAAAAGTAAGTTAGTTCTATACAATAGTAGCAAAATTTATCGGCAAATCTCGAGTCTGGTAGTTGAAAATCACGTTTATATGAAAAATATCGCTATTTGAAGCGAAAAAAACGCGATTTTAGTGATAATTTCACAAAATTTACCAATAATGTATACTTCTTTCGTGTTATTTCGATAAAAGTAAGTTAGTTCTATACAATAGTAGCAAAATTTATCGGCAAATCTCGAGTCTGGTAGTTGAAAATCACGTTTATATGGAAATTATCGCTATTTGAAGCGAAAAAAACGCGATTTTAGTGATAATTTCACAAAATTTACCAATAATGTATACTTCTTTCGTGTTATTTCGATAAAAGTAAGTTAGTTCTATACAATAGTAGCAAAATTTATCGGCAAATCTCAAGTCTGGTAGTTGAAAATCACGTTTATATGAAAAATATCGCTATTTGAAGCGAAAAAAACGCGATTTTAGTGATAATTTCACAAAATTTACCAATAATGTATACTTCTTTCGTGTTATTTCGATAAAAGTAAGTTAGTTCTATACAATAGTAGCAAAATTTATCGGCAAATCTCAAGTCTGGTAGTTGAAAATCACGTTTATATGGAAATTATCGCTATTTGAAGCGAAAAAAACGCGATTTTAGTGATAATTTCACAAAATTTACCAATAATGTATACTTCTTTCGTGTTATTTCGATAAAAGTAAGTTAGTTCTATACAATAGTAGCAAAATTTATCGGCAAATCTCGAGTCTGGTAGTTGAAAATCACGTTTATATGAAAAATATCGCTATTTGAAGCGAAAAAAACGCGATTTTAGTGATAATTTCACAAAATTTACCAATAATGTATACTTCTTTCGTGTTATTTCGATAAAAGTAAGTTAGTTCTATACAATAGTAGCAAAATTTATCGGCAAATCTCGAGTCTGGTAGTTGAAAATCACGTTTATATGAAAAATATCGCTATTTGAAGCGAAAAAAACGCGATTTTAGTGATAATTTCACAAAATTTACCAATAATGTATACATGTTTCGTGTTATTTCGATAAAAGGAAGTTAGTTCTATACAATAGTAGCAAAATTTATCGGCAAATCTCGAGTCTGGTAGTTGAAAATCACGTTTATATGGAAATTATCGCTTTTTTTAAAAAAAAAAAAACGCGATTTTAGTGATAATTTCACAAAATTTACCAATAATGTATACTTCTTTCGTGTTATTTCGATAAAAGTAAGTTAGTTCTATACAATAGTAGCAAAATTTATCGGCGAATCTCGAGTCTGGTAGTTGAAAATCACGTTTATATGAAAAATATCGCCATTTGAAGCGAAAAAAACGCGATTTTAGTGATAATTTCACAAAATTTACCAATAATGTATACTTCTTTCGTGTTATTTCGATAAAAGTAAGTTAGTTCTATACAATAGTAGCAAAATTTATCGGCAAATCTCGAGTCTGGTAGTTGAAAATCACGTTTATATGAAAAATATCGCTATTTGAAGCGAAAAAAACGCGATTTTAGTGATAATTTCACAAAATTTACCAATAATGTATACTTCTTTCGTGTTATTTCGATAAAAGTAAGTTAGTTCTATACAATAGTAGCAAAATTTATCGGCAAATCTCGAGTCTGGTAGTTGAAAATCACGTTTATATGGAAATTATCGCTATTTGAAGCAAAAAAAACGCGATTTTAGTGATAATTTCACAAAATTTACCAATAATGTATACTTCTTTCGTGTTATTTCGATAAAAGTAAGTTAGTTCTATACAATAGTAGCAAAATTTATCGGCAAATCTCGAGTCTGGTAGTTGAAAATCACGTTTATATGGAAATTATCGCTATTTGAAGCGAAAAAAACGCGATTTTAGTGATAATTTCACAAAATTTACCAATAATGTATACTTCTTTCGTGTTATTTCGATAAAAGTAAGTTAGTTCTATACAATAGTAGCAAAATTTATCGGCAAATCTCGAGTCTGGTAGTTGAAAATCACGTTTATATGAAAAATATCGCTATTTGAAGCGAAAAAAACGCGATTTTAGTGATAATTTCACAAAATTTACCAATAATGTATACTTCTTTCGTGTTATTTCGATAAAAGTAAGTTAGTTCTATACAATAGTAGCAAAATTTATCGGCAAATCTCGAGTCTGGTAGTTGAAAATCACGTTTATATGAAAAATATCGCTATTTGAAGCGAAAAAAACGCGATTTTAGTGATAATTTCACAAAATTTACCAATAATGTATACATGTTTCGTGTTATTTCGATAAAAGTAAGTTAGTTCTATACAATAGTAGCAAAATTTATCGGCAAATCTCAAGTCTGGTAGTTGAAAATCACGTTTATATGGAAATTATCGCTATTTGAAGCGAAAAAACGCGATTTTAGTGATAATTTCACAAAATTTACCAATAATGTATACTTCTTTCGTGTTATTTCGATAAAAGTAAGTTAGTTCTATACAATAGTAGCAAAATTTATCGGCAAATCTCAAGTCTGGTAGTTGAAAATCACGTTTATATGGAAATTATCGCTATTTGAAGCGAAAAAAACGCGATTTTAGTGATAATTTCACAAAATTTACCAATAATGTATACTTCTTTCGTGTTATTTCGATAAAAGTAAGTTAGTTCTATACAATAGTAGCAAAATTTATCGGCAAATCTCAAGTCTGGTAGTTGAAAATCACGTTTATATGAAAAATATCGCTATTTGAAGCGAAAAAAACGCGATTTTAGTGATAATTTCACAAAATTTACCAATAATGTATACTTCTTTCGTGTTATTTCGATAAAAGTAAGTTAGTTCTATACAATAGTAGCAAAATTTATCGGCAAATCTCGAGTCTGGTAGTTGAAAATCACGTTTATATGGAAATTATCGCTATTTGAAGCAAAAAAAACGCGATTTTAGTGATAATTTCACAAAATTTACCAATAATGTATACATGTTTCGTGTTATTTCGATAAAAGTAAGTTAGTTCTATACAATAGTAGCTAAATTTATCGGCAAATCTCGAGTCTGGTAGTTGAAAATCACGTTTATATGAAAAATATCGCTATTTGAAGCGAAAAAAACGCGATTTTAGTGATAATTTCACAAAATTTACCAATAATGTATACTTCTTTCGTGTTATTTCGATAAAAGTAAGTTAGTTCTATACAATAGTAGCAAAATTTATCGGCAAATCTCGAGTCTGGTAGTTGAAAATCACGTTTATATGAAAAATATCGCTATTTGAAGCGAAAAAAACGCGATTTTAGTGATAATTTCACAAAATTTACCAATAATGTATACTTCTTTCGTGTTATTTCGATAAAAGTAAGTTAGTTCTATACAATAGTAGCAAAATTTATCGGCAAATCTCGAGTCTGGTAGTTGAAAATCACGTTTATATGAAAAATATCGCTATTTGAAGCGAAAAAAACGCGATTTTAGTGATAATTTCACAAAATTTACCAATAATGTATACTTCTTTCGTGTTATTTCGATAAAAGTAAGTTAGTTCTATACAATAGTAGCAAAATTTATCGGCAAATCTCAAGTCTGGTAGTTGAAAATCACGTTTATATGGAAATTATCGCTATTTGAAGCGAAAAAAACGCGATTTTAGTGATAATTTCACAAAATTTACCAATAATGTATACATGTTTCGTGTTATTTCGATAAAAGTAAGTTAGTTCTATACAATAGTAGCAAAATTTATCGGCAAATCTCGAGTCTGGTAGTTGAAAATCACGTTTATATGAAAAATATCGCTATTTGAAGCGAAAAAAACGCGATTTTAGTGATAATTTCACAAAATTTACCAATAATGTATACTTCTTTCGTGTTATTTCGATAAAAGTAAGTTAGTTCTATACAATAGTAGCAAAATTTATCGGCAAATCTCGAGTCTGGTAGTTGAAAATCACGTTTATATGAAAAATATCGCTATTTGAAGCGAAAAAAACGCGATTTTAGTGATAATTTCACAAAATTTACCAATAATGTATACATGTTTCGTGTTATTTCGATAAAAGTAAGTTAGTTCTATACAATAGTAGCAAAATTTATCGGCAAATCTCAAGTCTGGTAGTTGAAAATCACGTTTATATGGAAATTATCGCTATTTGAAGCGAAAAAAACGCGATTTTAGTGATAATTTCACAAAATTTACCAATAATGTATACTTCTTTCGTGTTATTTCGATAAAAGTAAGTTAGTTCTATACAATAGTAGCAAAATTTATCGGCAAATCTCGAGTCTGGTAGTTGAAAATCACGTTTATATGAAAAATATCGCTATTTGAAGCGAAAAAAACGCGATTTTAGTGATAATTTCACAAAATTTACCAATAATGTATACTTCTTTCGTGTTATTTCGATAAAAGTAAGTTAGTTCTATACAATAGTAGCAAAATTTATCGGCAAATCTCGAGTCTGGTAGTTGAAAATCACGTTTATATGAAAAATATCGCTATTTGAAGCGAAAAAAACGCGATTTTAGTGATAATTTCACAAAATTTACCAATAATGTATACTTCTTTCGTGTTATTTCGATAAAAGTAAGTTAGTTCTATACAATAGTAGCAAAATTTATCGGCAAATCTCGAGTCTGGTAGTTGAAAATCACGTTTATATGAAAAATATCGCTATTTGAAGCGAAAAAAACGCGATTTTAGTGATAATTTCACAAAATTTACCAATAATGTATACTTCTTTCGTGTTATTTCGATAAAAGTAAGTTAGTTCTATACAATAGTAGCAAAATTTATCGGCAAATCTCGAGTCTGGTAGTTGAAAATCACGTTTATATGAAAAATATCGCTATTTGAAGCGAAAAAAACGCGATTTTAGTGATAATTTCACAAAATTTACCAATAATGTATACTTCTTTCGTGTTATTTCGATAAAAGTAAGTTAGTTCTATACAATAGTAGCAAAATTTATCGGCAAATCTCGAGTCTGGTAGTTGAAAATCACGTTTATATGAAAAATATCGCTATTTGAAGCGAAAAAAACGCGATTTTAGTGATAATTTCACAAAATTTACCAATAATGTATACATGTTTCGTGTTATTTCGATAAAAGTAAGTTAGTTCTATACAATAGTAGCAAAATTTATCGGCAAATCTCAAGTCTGGTAGTTGAAAATCACGTTTATATGGAAATTATCGCTATTTGAAGCGAAAAAAAACGCGATTTTAGTGATAATTTCACAAAATTTACCAATAATGTATACTTCTTTCGTGTTATTTCGATAAAAGTAAGTTAGTTCTATACAATAGTAGCAAAATTTATCGGCAAATCTCGAGTCTGGTAGTTGAAAATCACGTTTATATGAAAAATATCGCTATTTGAAGCGAAAAAAACGCGATTTTAGTGATAATTTCACAAAATTTACCAATAATGTATACTTCTTTCGTGTTATTTCGATAAAAGTAAGTTAGTTCTATACAATAGTAGCAAAATTTATCGGCAAATCTCGAGTCTGGTAGTTGAAAATCACGTTTATATGAAAAATATCGCTATTTGAAGCGAAAAAAACGCGATTTTAGTGATAATTTCACAAAATTTACCAATAATGTATACTTCTTTCGTGTTATTTCGATAAAAGTAAGTTAGTTCTATACAATAGTAGCAAAATTTATCGGCAAATCTCGAGTCTGGTAGTTGAAAATCACGTTTATATGAAAAATATCGCTATTTGAAGCGAAAAAAACGCGATTTTAGTGATAATTTCACAAAATTTACCAATAATGTATACTTCTTTCGTGTTATTTCGATAAAAGTAAGTTAGTTCTATACAATAGTAGCAAAATTTATCGGCAAATCTCGAGTCTGGTAGTTGAAAATCACGTTTATATGAAAAATATCGCTATTTGAAGCGAAAAAAACGCGATTTTAGTGATAATTTCACAAAATTTACCAATAATGTATACTTCTTTCGTGTTATTTCGATAAAAGTAAGTTAGTTCTATACAATAGTAGCAAAATTTATCGGCAAATCTCGAGTCTGGTAGTTGAAAATCACGTTTATATGAAAAATATCGCTATTTGAAGCGAAAAAAACGCGATTTTAGTGATAATTTCACAAAATTTACCAATAATGTATACTTCTTTCGTGTTATTTCGATAAAAGTAAGTTAGTTCTATACAATAGTAGCAAAATTTATCGGCAAATCTCGAGTCTGGTAGTTGAAAATCACGTTTATATGAAAAATATCGCTATTTGAAGCGAAAAAAACGCGATTTTAGTGATAATTTCACAAAATTTACCAATAATGTATACTTCTTTCGTGTTATTTCGATAAAAGTAAGTTAGTTCTATACAATAGTAGCAAAATTTATCGGCAAATCTCGAGTCTGGTAGTTGAAAATCACGTTTATATGAAAAATATCGCTATTTGAAGCGAAAAAAACGCGATTTTAGTGATAATTTCACAAAATTTACCAATAATGTATACTTCTTTCGTGTTATTTCGATAAAAGTAAGTTAGTTCTATACAATAGTAGCAAAATTTATCGGCAAATCTCGAGTCTGGTAGTTGAAAATCACGTTTATATGAAAAATATCGCTATTTGAAGCGAAAAAAAACGCGATTTTAGTGATAATTTCACAAAATTTACCAATAATGTATACTTCTTTCGTGTTATTTCGATAAAAGTAAGTTAGTTCTATACAATAGTAGCAAAATTTATCGGCAAATCTCGAGTCTGGTAGTTGAAAATCACGTTTATATGAAAAATATCGCTATTTGAAGCGAAAAAAACGCGATTTTAGTGATAATTTCACAAAATTTACCAATAATGTATACTTCTTTCGTGTTATTTCGATAAAAGTAAGTTAGTTCTATACAATAGTAGCAAAATTTATCGGCAAATCTCGAGTCTGGTAGTTGAAAATCGCGTTTATATGAAAAATATCGCTATTTGAGGCAAAAAAAACGTGATTTTAGTGATATTTTCACAAAATTTACCAATAATGTATACATGTTTCGTGTTATTTCGATAAAAGTAAGTTAGTTCTATACAATAGTAGCAAAATTTATCGGCAAATCTCGAGTCTGGTAGTTGAAAATCACGTTTATATGGAAATTATCGCTATTTGAAGCAAAAAAAACGCGATTTTAGTGATAATTTCACAAAATTTACCAATAATGTATACTTCTTTCGTGTTATTTCGATAAAAGTAAGTTAGTTCTATACAATAGTAGCAAAATTTATCGGCAAATCTCGAGTCTGGTAGTTGAAAATCACGTTTATATGAAAAATATCGCTATTTGAAGCGAAAAAAACGCGATTTTAGTGATAATTTCACAAAATTTACCAATAATGTATACTTCTTTCGTGTTATTTCGATAAAAGTAAGTTAGTTCTATACAATAGTAGCAAAATTTATCGGCAAATCTCGAGTCTGGTAGTTGAAAATCACGTTTATATGGAAATTATCGCTATTTGAAGCGAAAAAAACGCGATTTTAGTGATAATTTCACAAAATTTACCAATAATGTATACTTCTTTCGTGTTATTTCGATAAAAGTAAGTTAGTTCTATACAATAGTAGCAAAATTTATCGGCAAATCTCGAGTCTGGTAGTTGAAAATCACGTTTATATGAAAAATATCGCTATTTGAAGCGAAAAAAAACGCGATTTTAGTGATAATTTCACAAAATTTACCAATAATGTATACATGTTTCGTGTTATTTCGATAAAAGTAAGTTAGTTCTATACAATAGTAGCAAAATTTATCGGCAAATCTCGAGTCTGGTAGTTGAAAATCACGTTTATATGAAAAATATCGCTATTTGAAGCGAAAAAAACGCGATTTTAGTGATAATTTCACAAAATTTACCAATAATGTATACTTCTTTCGTGTTATTTCGATAAAAGTAAGTTAGTTCTATACAATAGTAGCAAAATTTATCGGCAAATCTCGAGTCTGGTAGTTGAAAATCACGTTTATATGAAAAATATCGCTATTTGAAGCGAAAAAAACGCGATTTTAGTGATAATTTCACAAAATTTACCAATAATGTATACTTCTTTCGTGTTATTTCGATAAAAGTAAGTTAGTTCTATACAATAGTAGCAAAATTTATCGGCAAATCTCGAGTCTGGTAGTTGAAAATCACGTTTATATGAAAAATATCGCTATTTGAAGCGAAAAAAACGCGATTTTAGTGATAATTTCACAAAATTTACCAATAATGTATACTTCTTTCGTGTTATTTCGATAAAAGTAAGTTAGTTCTATACAATAGTAGCAAAATTTATCGGCAAATCTCGAGTCTGGTAGTTGAAAATCACGTTTATATGGAAATTATCGCTATTTGAAGCGAAAAAAACGCGATTTTAGTGATAATTTCACAAAATTTACCAATAATGTATACTTCTTTCGTGTTATTTCGATAAAAGTAAGTTAGTTCTATACAATAGTAGCAAAATTTATCGGCAAATCTCGAGTCTGGTAGTTGAAAATCACGTTTATATGAAAAATATCGCTATTTGAAGCGAAAAAAAACGCGATTTTAGTGATAATTTCACAAAATTTACCAATAATGTATACTTCTTTCGTGTTATTTCGATAAAAGTAAGTTAGTTCTATACAATAGTAGCAAAATTTATCGGCAAATCTCGAGTCTGGTAGTTGAAAATCACGTTTATATGAAAAATATCGCTATTTGAAGCGAAAAAAAACGCGATTTTAGTGATAATTTCACAAAATTTACCAATAATGTATACTTCTTTCGTGTTATTTCGATAAAAGTAAGTTAGTTCTATACAATAGTAGCAAAATTTATCGGCAAATCTCGAGTCTGGTAGTTGAAAATCACGTTTATATGAAAAATATCGCTATTTGAAGCGAAAAAAAACGCGATTTTAGTGATAATTTCACAAAATTTACCAATAATGTATACATGTTTCGTGTTATTTCGATAAAAGTAAGTTAGTTCTATACAATAGTAGCAAAATTTATCGGCAAATCTCGAGTCTGGTAGTTGAAAATCACGTTTATATGAAAAATATCGCTATTTGAAGCGAAAAAAACGCGATTTTAGTGATAATTTCACAAAATTTACCAATAATGTATACTTCTTTCGTGTTATTTCGATAAAAGTAAGTTAGTTCTATACAATAGTAGCAAAATTTATCGGCAAATCTCGAGTCTGGTAGTTGAAAATCACGTTTATATGAAAAATATCGCTATTTGAAGCGAAAAAAAACGCGATTTTAGTGATAATTTCACAAAATTTACCAATAATGTATACTTCTTTCGTGTTATTTCGATAAAAGTAAGTTAGTTCTATACAATAGTAGCAAAATTTATCGGCAAATCTCGAGTCTGGTAGTTGAAAATCACGTTTATATGAAAAATATCGCTATTTGAAGCGAAAAAAACGCGATTTTAGTGATAATTTCACAAAATTTACCAATAATGTATACATGTTTCGTGTTATTTCGATAAAAGTAAGTTAGTTCTATACAATAGTAGCAAAATTTATCGGCAAATCTCGAGTCTGGTAGTTGAAAATCACGTTTATATGAAAAATATCGCTATTTGAAGCGAAAAAAACGCGATTTTAGTGATAATTTCACAAAATTTACCAATAATGTATACTTCTTTCGTGTTATTTCGATAAAAGTAAGTTAGTTCTATACAATAGTAGCAAAATTTATCGGCAAATCTCGAGTCTGGTAGTTGAAAATCACGTTTATATGAAAAATATCGCTATTTGAAGCGAAAAAAAACGCGATTTTAGTGATAATTTCACAAAATTTACCAATAATGTATACTTCTTTCGTGTTATTTCGATAAAAGTAAGTTAGTTCTATACAATAGTAGCAAAATTTATCGGCAAATCTCGAGTCTGGTAGTTGAAAATCACGTTTATATGAAAAATATCGCTATTTGAAGCGAAAAAAAACGCGATTTTAGTGATAATTTCACAAAATTTACCAATAATGTATACTTCTTTCGTGTTATTTCGATAAAAGTAAGTTAGTTCTATACAATAGTAGCAAAATTTATCGGCAAATCTCGAGTCTGGTAGTTGAAAATCACGTTTATATGAAAAATATCGCTATTTGAAGCGAAAAAAACGCGATTTTAGTGATAATTTCACAAAATTTACCAATAATGTATACTTCTTTCGTGTTATTTCGATAAAAGTAAGTTAGTTCTATACAATAGTAGCAAAATTTATCGGCAAATCTCGAGTCTGGTAGTTGAAAATCACGTTTATATGAAAAATATCGCTATTTGAAGCGAAAAAAAACGCGATTTTAGTGATAATTTCACAAAATTTACCAATAATGTATACATGTTTCGTGTTATTTCGATAAAAGTAAGTTAGTTCTATACAATAGTAGCAAAATTTATCGGCAAATCTCGAGTCTGGTAGTTGAAAATCACGTTTATATGAAAAATATCGCTATTTGAAGCGAAAAAAAACGCGATTTTAGTGATAATTTCACAAAATTTACCAATAATGTATACTTCTTTCGTGTTATTTCGATAAAAGTAAGTTAGTTCTATACAATAGTAGCAAAATTTATCGGCAAATCTCGAGTCTGGTAGTTGAAAATCACGTTTATATGAAAAATATCGCTATTTGAAGCGAAAAAAAACGCGATTTTAGTGATAATTTCACAAAATTTACCAATAATGTATACTTCTTTCGTGTTATTTCGATAAAAGTAAGTTAGTTCTATACAATAGTAGCAAAATTTATCGGCAAATCTCGAGTCTGGTAGTTGAAAATCACGTTTATATGGAAATTATCGCTATTTGAAGCGAAAAAAAACGCGATTTTAGTGATAATTTCACAAAATTTACCAATAATGTATACTTCTTTCGTGTTATTTCGATAAAAGTAAGTTAGTTCTATACAATAGTAGCAAAATTTATCGGCAAATCTCGAGTCTGGTAGTTGAAAATCACGTTTATATGAAAAATATCGCTATTTGAAGCGAAAAAAACGCGATTTTAGTGATAATTTCACAAAATTTACCAATAATGTATACTTCTTTCGTGTTATTTCGATAAAAGTAAGTTAGTTCTATACAATAGTAGCAAAATTTATCGGCAAATCTCGAGTCTGGTAGTTGAAAATCACGTTTATATGAAAAATATCGCTATTTGAAGCGAAAAAAAACGCGATTTTAGTGATAATTTCACAAAATTTACCAATAATGTATACATGTTTCGTGTTATTTCGATAAAAGTAAGTTAGTTCTATACAATAGTAGCAAAATTTATCGGCAAATCTCAAGTCTGGTAGTTGAAAATCACGTTTATATGGAAATTATCGCTATTTGAAGCGAAAAAAACGCGATTTTAGTGATAATTTCACAAAATTTACCAATAATGTATACTTCTTTCGTGTTATTTCGATAAAAGTAAGTTAGTTCTATACAATAGTAGCAAAATTTATCGGCAAATCTCGAGTCTGGTAGTTGAAAATCACGTTTATATGAAAAATATCGCTATTTGAAGCGAAAAAAAACGCGATTTTAGTGATAATTTCACAAAATTTACCAATAATGTATACTTCTTTCGTGTTATTTCGATAAAAGTAAGTTAGTTCTATACAATAGTAGCAAAATTTATCGGCAAATCTCGAGTCTGGTAGTTGAAAATCACGTTTATATGAAAAATATCGCTATTTGAAGCGAAAAAAACGCGATTTTAGTGATAATTTCACAAAATTTACCAATAATGTATACTTCTTTCGTGTTATTTCGATAAAAGTAAGTTAGTTCTATACAATAGTAGCAAAATTTATCGGCAAATCTCGAGTCTGGTAGTTGAAAATCACGTTTATATGAAAAATATCGCTATTTGAAGCGAAAAAAACGCGATTTTAGTGATAATTTCACAAAATTTACCAATAATGTATACATGTTTCGTGTTATTTCGATAAAAGTAAGTTAGTTCTATACAATAGTAGCAAAATTTATCGGCAAATCTCGAGTCTGGTAGTTGAAAATCACGTTTATATGAAAAATATCGCTATTTGAAGCGAAAAAAAACGCGATTTTAGTGATAATTTCACAAAATTTACCAATAATGTATACTTCTTTCGTGTTATTTCGATAAAAGTAAGTTAGTTCTATACAATAGTAGCAAAATTTATCGGCAAATCTCGAGTCTGGTAGTTGAAAATCACGTTTATATGAAAAATATCGCTATTTGAAGCGAAAAAAACGCGATTTTAGTGATAATTTCACAAAATTTACCAATAATGTATACTTCTTTCGTGTTATTTCGATAAAAGTAAGTTAGTTCTATACAATAGTAGCAAAATTTATCGGCAAATCTCGAGTCTGGTAGTTGAAAATCACGTTTATATGAAAAATATCGCTATTTGAAGCGAAAAAAACGCGATTTTAGTGATAATTTCACAAAATTTACCAATAATGTATACATGTTTCGTGTTATTTCGATAAAAGTAAGTTAGTTCTATACAATAGTAGCAAAATTTATCGGCAAATCTCAAGTCTGGTAGTTGAAAATCACGTTTATATGGAAATTATCGCTATTTGAAGCGAAAAAAAACGCGATTTTAGTGATAATTTCACAAAATTTACCAATAATGTATACTTCTTTCGTGTTATTTCGATAAAAGTAAGTTAGTTCTATACAATAGTAGCAAAATTTATCGGCAAATCTCGAGTCTGGTAGTTGAAAATCACGTTTATATGAAAAATATCGCTATTTGAAGCGAAAAAAACGCGATTTTAGTGATAATTTCACAAAATTTACCAATAATGTATACTTCTTTCGTGTTATTTCGATAAAAGTAAGTTAGTTCTATACAATAGTAGCAAAATTTATCGGCAAATCTCGAGTCTGGTAGTTGAAAATCACGTTTATATGAAAAATATCGCTATTTGAAGCGAAAAAAAACGCGATTTTAGTGATAATTTCACAAAATTTACCAATAATGTATACTTCTTTCGTGTTATTTCGATAAAAGTAAGTTAGTTCTATACAATAGTAGCAAAATTTATCGGCAAATCTCGAGTCTGGTAGTTGAAAATCACGTTTATATGAAAAATATCGCTATTTGAAGCGAAAAAAACGCGATTTTAGTGATAATTTCACAAAATTTACCAATAATGTATACTTCTTTCGTGTTATTTCGATAAAAGTAAGTTAGTTCTATACAATAGTAGCAAAATTTATCGGCAAATCTCAAGTCTGGTAGTTGAAAATCACGTTTATATGGAAATTATCGCTATTTGAAGCGAAAAAAAACGCGATTTTAGTGATAATTTCACAAAATTTACCAATAATGTATACTTCTTTCGTGTTATTTCGATAAAAGTAAGTTAGTTCTATACAATAGTAGCAAAATTTATCGGCAAATCTCGAGTCTGGTAGTTGAAAATCACGTTTATATGAAAAATATCGCTATTTGAAGCGAAAAAACGCGATTTTAGTGATAATTTCACAAAATTTACCAATAATGTATACTTCTTTCGTGTTATTTCGATAAAAGTAAGTTAGTTCTATACAATAGTAGCAAAATTTATCGGCAAATCTCGAGTCTGGTAGTTGAAAATCACGTTTATATGGAAATTATCGCTATTTGAAACGAAAAAAACGCGATTTTAGTGATAATTTCACAAAATTTACCAATAATGTATACTTCTTTCGTGTTATTTCGATAAAAGTAAGTTAGTTCTATACAATAGTAGCAAAATTTATCGGCAAATCTCGAGTCTGGTAGTTGAAAATCACGTTTATATGAAAAATATCGCTATTTGAAGCGAAAAAAAACGCGATTTTAGTGATAATTTCACAAAATTTACCAATAATGTATACTTCTTTCGTGTTATTTCGATAAAAGTAAGTTAGTTCTATACAATAGTAGCAAAATTTATCGGCAAATCTCAAGTCTGGTAGTTGAAAATCACGTTTATATGGAAATTATCGCTATTTGAAGCGAAAAAACGCGATTTTAGTGATAATTTCACAAAATTTACCAATAATGTATACTTCTTTCGTGTTATTTCGATAAAAGTAAGTTAGTTCTATACAATAGTAGCAAAATTTATCGGCAAATCTCGAGTCTGGTAGTTGAAAATCACGTTTATATGAAAAATATCGCTATTTGAAGCGAAAAAAACGCGATTTTAGTGATAATTTCACAAAATTTACCAATAATGTATACTTCTTTCGTGTTATTTCGATAAAAGTAAGTTAGTTCTATACAATAGTAGCAAAATTTATCGGCAAATCTCGAGTCTGGTAGTTGAAAATCACGTTTATATGAAAAATATCGCTATTTGAAGCGAAAAAAACGCGATTTTAGTGATAATTTCACAAAATTTACCAATAATGTATACTTCTTTCGTGTTATTTCGATAAAAGTAAGTTAGTTCTATACAATAGTAGCAAAATTTATCGGCAAATCTCGAGTCTGGTAGTTGAAAATCACGTTTATATGAAAAATATCGCTATTTGAAGCGAAAAAAACGCGATTTTAGTGATAATTTCACAAAATTTACCAATAATGTATACTTCTTTCGTGTTATTTCGATAAAAGTAAGTTAGTTCTATACAATAGTAGCAAAATTTATCGGCAAATCTCGAGTCTGGTAGTTGAAAATCACGTTTATATGAAAAATATCGCTATTTGAAGCGAAAAAAAACGCGATTTTAGTGATAATTTCACAAAATTTACCAATAATGTATACTTCTTTCGTGTTATTTCGATAAAAGTAAGTTAGTTCTATACAATAGTAGCAAAATTTATCGGCAAATCTCGAGTCTGGTAGTTGAAAATCACGTTTATATGAAAAATATCGCTATTTGAAGCGAAAAAAACGCGATTTTAGTGATAATTTCACAAAATTTACCAATAATGTATACTTCTTTCGTGTTATTTCGATAAAAGTAAGTTAGTTCTATACAATAGTAGCAAAATTTATCGGCAAATCTCGAGTCTGGTAGTTGAAAATCACGTTTATATGAAAAATATCGCTATTTGAAGCGAAAAAAAACGCGATTTTAGTGATAATTTCACAAAATTTACCAATAATGTATACTTCTTTCGTGTTATTTCGATAAAAGTAAGTTAGTTCTATACAATAGTAGCAAAATTTATCGGCAAATCTCGAGTCTGGTAGTTGAAAATCACGTTTATATGAAAAATATCGCTATTTGAAGCGAAAAAAAACGCGATTTTAGTGATAATTTCACAAAATTTACCAATAATGTATACTTCTTTCGTGTTATTTCGATAAAAGTAAGTTAGTTCTATACAATAGTAGCAAAATTTATCGGCAAATCTCGAGTCTGGTAGTTGAAAATCACGTTTATATGAAAAATATCGCTATTTGAAGCGAAAAAAAACGCGATTTTAGTGATAATTTCACAAAATTTACCAATAATGTATACTTCTTTCGTGTTATTTCGATAAAAGTAAGTTAGTTCTATACAATAGTAGCAAAATTTATCGGCAAATCTCGAGTCTGGTAGTTGAAAATCACGTTTATATGAAAAATATCGCTATTTGAAGCGAAAAAAAACGCGATTTTAGTGATAATTTCACAAAATTTACCAATAATGTATACTTCTTTCGTGTTATTTCGATAAAAGTAAGTTAGTTCTATACAATAGTAGCAAAATTTATCGGCAAATCTCGAGTCTGGTAGTTGAAAATCACGTTTATATGGAAATTATCGCTATTTGAAGCGAAAAAAAACGCGATTTTAGTGATAATTTCACAAAATTTACCAATAATGTATACTTCTTTCGTGTTATTTCGATAAAAGTAAGTTAGTTCTATACAATAGTAGCAAAATTTATCGGCAAATCTCGAGTCTGGTAGTTGAAAATCACGTTTATATGAAAAATATCGCTATTTGAAGCGAAAAAAAACGCGATTTTAGTGATAATTTCACAAAATTTACCAATAATGTATACTTCTTTCGTGTTATTTCGATAAAAGTAAGTTAGTTCTATACAATAGTAGCAAAATTTATCGGCAAATCTCGAGTCTGGTAGTTGAAAATCACGTTTATATGAAAAATATCGCTATTTGAAGCGAAAAAAAACGCGATTTTAGTGATAATTTCACAAAATTTACCAATAATGTATACTTCTTTCGTGTTATTTCGATAAAAGTAAGTTAGTTCTATACAATAGTAGCAAAATTTATCGGCAAATCTCGAGTCTGGTAGTTGAAAATCACGTTTATATGAAAAATATCGCTATTTGAAGCGAAAAAAAACGCGATTTTAGTGATAATTTCACAAAATTTACCAATAATGTATACTTCTTTCGTGTTATTTCGATAAAAGTAAGTTAGTTCTATACAATAGTAGCAAAATTTATCGGCAAATCTCAAGTCTGGTAGTTGAAAATCACGTTTATATGAAAAATATCGCTATTTGAAGCGAAAAAAAACGCGATTTTAGTGATAATTTCACAAAATTTACCAATAATGTATACTTCTTTCGTGTTATTTCGATAAAAGTAAGTTAGTTCTATACAATAGTAGCAAAATTTATCGGCAAATCTCGAGTCTGGTAGTTGAAAATCACGTTTATATGAAAAATATCGCTATTTGAAGCGAAAAAAACGCGATTTTAGTGATAATTTCACAAAATTTACCAATAATGTATACTTCTTTCGTGTTATTTCGATAAAAGTAAGTTAGTTCTATACAATAGTAGCAAAATTTATCGGCAAATCTCGAGTCTGGTAGTTGAAAATCACGTTTATATGAAAAATATCGCTATTTGAAACCAAAAAAAACGCGATTTTAGTGATAATTTCACAAAATTTCTCAATAATGTATACTTCTTTCGTGTTATTTCGATAAAAGTAAGTTAGTTCTATACAATAGTAGCAAAATTTATCGGCAAATCTCGAGTCTGGTAGTTGAAAATCACGTTTATATGAAAAATATCGCTATTTGAAGCGAAAAAAACGCGATTTTAGTGATAATTTCACAAAATTTACCAATAATGTATACTTCTTTCGTGTTATTTCGATAAAAGTAAGTTAGTTCTATACAATAGTAGCAAAATTTATCGGCAAATCTCGAGTCTGGTAGTTGAAAATCACGTTTATATGAAAAATATCGCTATTTGAAGCGAAAAAAACGCGATTTTAGTGATAATTTCACAAAATTTACCAATAATGTATACTTCTTTCGTGTTATTTCGATAAAAGTAAGTTAGTTCTATACAATAGTAGCAAAATTTATCGGCAAATCTCGAGTCTGGTAGTTGAAAATCACGTTTATATGAAAAATATCGCTATTTGAAGCGAAAAAAACGCGATTTTAGTGATAATTTCACAAAATTTACCAATAATGTATACTTCTTTCGTGTTATTTCGATAAAAGTAAGTTAGTTCTATACAATAGTAGCAAAATTTATCGGCAAATCTCGAGTCTGGTAGTTGAAAATCACGTTTATATGAAAAATATCGCTATTTGAAGCGAAAAAAAACGCGATTTTAGTGATAATTTCACAAAATTTACCAATAATGTATACTTCTTTCGTGTTATTTCGATAAAAGTAAGTTAGTTCTATACAATAGTAGCAAAATTTATCGGCAAATCTCGAGTCTGGTAGTTGAAAATCACGTTTATATGGAAATTATCGCTATTTGAAACGAAAAAAACGCGATTTTAGTGATAATTTCACAAAATTTACCAATAATGTATACTTCTTTCGTGTTATTTCGATAAAAGTAAGTTAGTTCTATACAATAGTAGCAAAATTTATCGGCAAATCTCGAGTCTGGTAGTTGAAAATCACGTTTATATGAAAAATATCGCTATTTGAAGCGAAAAAAACGCGATTTTAGTGATAATTTCACAAAATTTACCAATAATGTATACTTCTTTCGTGTTATTTCGATAAAAGTAAGTTAGTTCTATACAATAGTAGCAAAATTTATCGGCAAATCTCAAGTCTGGTAGTTGAAAATCACGTTTATATGGAAATTATCGCTATTTGAAGCGAAAAAAACGCGATTTTAGTGATAATTTCACAAAATTTACCAATAATGTATACTTCTTTCGTGTTATTTCGATAAAAGTAAGTTAGTTCTATACAATAGTAGCAAAATTTATCGGCAAATCTCGAGTCTGGTAGTTGAAAATCACGTTTATATGAAAAATATCGCTATTTGAAGCGAAAAAAAACGCGATTTTAGTGATAATTTCACAAAATTTACCAATAATGTATACTTCTTTCGTGTTATTTCGATAAAAGTAAGTTAGTTCTATACAATAGTAGCAAAATTTATCGGCAAATCTCGAGTCTGGTAGTTGAAAATCACGTTTATATGGAAATTATCGCTATTTGAAGCGAAAAAAACGCGATTTTAGTGATAATTTCACAAAATTTACCAATAATGTATACTTCTTTCGTGTTATTTCGATAAAAGTAAGTTAGTTCTATACAATAGTAGCAAAATTTATCGGCAAATCTCGAGTCTGGTAGTTGAAAATCACGTTTATATGAAAAATATCGCTATTTGAAGCGAAAAAAAACGCGATTTTAGTGATAATTTCACAAAATTTACCAATAATGTATACTTCTTTCGTGTTATTTCGATAAAAGTAAGTTAGTTCTATACAATAGTAGCAAAATTTATCGGCAAATCTCGAGTCTGGTAGTTGAAAATCACGTTTATATGAAAAATATCGCTATTTGAAGCGAAAAAAACGCGATTTTAGTGATAATTTCACAAAATTTACCAATAATGTATACTTCTTTCGTGTTATTTCGATAAAAGTAAGTTAGTTCTATACAATAGTAGCAAAATTTATCGGCAAATCTCGAGTCTGGTAGTTGAAAATCACGTTTATATGAAAAATATCGCTATTTGAAGCGAAAAAAACGCGATTTTAGTGATAATTTCACAAAATTTACCAATAATGTATACTTCTTTCGTGTTATTTCGATAAAAGTAAGTTAGTTCTATACAATAGTAGCAAAATTTATCGGCAAATCTCGAGTCTGGTAGTTGAAAATCACGTTTATATGAAAAATATCGCTATTTGAAGCGAAAAAAAACGCGATTTTAGTGATAATTTCACAAAATTTACCAATAATGTATACTTCTTTCGTGTTATTTCGATAAAAGTAAGTTAGTTCTATACAATAGTAGCAAAATTTATCGGCAAATCTCGAGTCTGGTAGTTGAAAATCACGTTTATATGGAAATTATCGCTATTTGAAGCGAAAAAAACGCGATTTTAGTGATAATTTCACAAAATTTACCAATAATGTATACTTCTTTCGTGTTATTTCGATAAAAGTAAGTTAGTTCTATACAATAGTAGCAAAATTTATCGGCAAATCTCGAGTCTGGTAGTTGAAAATCACGTTTATATGAAAAATATCGCTATTTGAAGCGAAAAAAAACGCGATTTTAGTGATAATTTCACAAAATTTACCAATAATGTATACTTCTTTCGTGTTATTTCGATAAAAGTAAGTTAGTTCTATACAATAGTAGCAAAATTTATCGGCAAATCTCGAGTCTGGTAGTTGAAAATCACGTTTATATGAAAAATATCGCTATTTGAAGCGAAAAAAACGCGATTTTAGTGATAATTTCACAAAATTTACCAATAATGTATACTTCTTTCGTGTTATTTCGATAAAAGTAAGTTAGTTCTATACAATAGTAGCAAAATTTATCGGCAAATCTCGAGTCTGGTAGTTGAAAATCACGTTTATATGAAAAATATCGCTATTTGAAGCGAAAAAAAACGCGATTTTAGTGATAATTTCACAAAATTTACCAATAATGTATACTTCTTTCGTGTTATTTCGATAAAAGTAAGTTAGTTCTATACAATAGTAGCAAAATTTATCGGCAAATCTCGAGTCTGGTAGTTGAAAATCACGTTTATATGAAAAATATCGCTATTTGAAACGAAAAAAACGCGATTTTAGTGATAATTTCACAAAATTTACCAATAATGTATACTTCTTTCGTGTTATTTCGATAAAAGTAAGTTAGTTCTATACAATAGTAGCAAAATTTATCGGCAAATCTCGAGTCTGGTAGTTGAAAATCACGTTTATATGAAAAATATCGCTATTTGAAGCGAAAAAAAACGCGATTTTAGTGATAATTTCACAAAATTTACCAATAATGTATACTTCTTTCGTGTTATTTCGATAAAAGTAAGTTAGTTCTATACAATAGTAGCAAAATTTATCGGCAAATCTCGAGTCTGGTAGTTGAAAATCACGTTTATATGAAAAATATCGCTATTTGAAGCGAAAAAAACGCGATTTTAGTGATAATTTCACAAAATTTACCAATAATGTATACATGTTTCGTGTTATTTCGATAAAAGTAAGTTAGTTCTATACAATAGTAGCAAAATTTATCGGCAAATCTCGAGTCTGGTAGTTGAAAATCACGTTTATATGAAAAATATCGCTATTTGAAGCGAAAAAAAACGCGATTTTAGTGATAATTTCACAAAATTTACCAATAATGTATACTTCTTTCGTGTTATTTCGATAAAAGTAAGTTAGTTCTATACAATAGTAGCAAAATTTATCGGCAAATCTCGAGTCTGGTAGTTGAAAATCACGTTTATATGAAAAATATCGCTATTTGAAGCGAAAAAAACGCGATTTTAGTGATAATTTCACAAAATTTACCAATAATGTATACTTCTTTCGTGTTATTTCGATAAAAGTAAGTTAGTTCTATACAATAGTAGCAAAATTTATCGGCAAATCTCGAGTCTGGTAGTTGAAAATCACGTTTATATGAAAAATATCGCTATTTGAAGCGAAAAAAAACGCGATTTTAGTGATAATTTCACAAAATTTACCAATAATGTATACTTCTTTCGTGTTATTTCGATAAAAGTAAGTTAGTTCTATACAATAGTAGCAAAATTTATCGGCAAATCTCGAGTCTGGTAGTTGAAAATCACGTTTATATGAAAAATATCGCTATTTGAAGCGAAAAAAAACGCGATTTTAGTGATAATTTCACAAAATTTACCAATAATGTATACATGTTTCGTGTTATTTCGATAAAAGTAAGTTAGTTCTATACAATAGTAGCAAAATTTATCGGCAAATCTCGAGTCTGGTAGTTGAAAATCACGTTTATATGAAAAATATCGCTATTTGAAGCGAAAAAAACGCGATTTTAGTGATAATTTCACAAAATTTACCAATAATGTATACTTCTTTCGTGTTATTTCGATAAAAGTAAGTTAGTTCTATACAATAGTAGCAAAATTTATCGGCAAATCTCGAGTCTGGTAGTTGAAAATCACGTTTATATGAAAAATATCGCTATTTGAAGCGAAAAAAAACGCGATTTTAGTGATAATTTCACAAAATTTACCAATAATGTATACTTCTTTCGTGTTATTTCGATAAAAGTAAGTTAGTTCTATACAATAGTAGCAAAATTTATCGGCAAATCTCGAGTCTGGTAGTTGAAAATCACGTTTATATGAAAAATATCGCTATTTGAAGCGAAAAAAACGCGATTTTAGTGATAATTTCACAAAATTTACCAATAATGTATACTTCTTTCGTGTTATTTCGATAAAAGTAAGTTAGTTCTATACAATAGTAGCAAAATTTATCGGCAAATCTCAAGTCTGGTAGTTGAAAATCACGTTTATATGGAAATTATCGCTATTTGAAGCGAAAAAAAACGCGATTTTAGTGATAATTTCACAAAATTTACCAATAATGTATACTTCTTTCGTGTTATTTCGATAAAAGTAAGTTAGTTCTATACAATAGTAGCAAAATTTATCGGCAAATCTCGAGTCTGGTAGTTGAAAATCACGTTTATATGAAAAATATCGCTATTTGAAGCGAAAAAAAACGCGATTTTAGTGATAATTTCACAAAATTTACCAATAATGTATACTTCTTTCGTGTTATTTCGATAAAAGTAAGTTAGTTCTATACAATAGTAGCAAAATTTATCGGCAAATCTCAAGTCTGGTAGTTGAAAATCACGTTTATATGAAAAATATCGCTATTTGAAGCGAAAAAAAACGCGATTTTAGTGATAATTTCACAAAATTTACCAATAATGTATACTTCTTTCGTGTTATTTCGATAAAAGTAAGTTAGTTCTATACAATAGTAGCAAAATTTATCGGCAAATCTCGAGTCTGGTAGTTGAAAATCACGTTTATATGAAAAATATCGCTATTTGAAGCGAAAAAAAACGCGATTTTAGTGATAATTTCACAAAATTTACCAATAATGTATACTTCTTTCGTGTTATTTCGATAAAAGTAAGTTAGTTCTATACAATAGTAGCAAAATTTATCGGCAAATCTCGAGTCTGGTAGTTGAAAATCACGTTTATATGAAAAATATCGCTATTTGAAGCGAAAAAAAACGCGATTTTAGTGATAATTTCACAAAATTTACCAATAATGTATACTTCTTTCGTGTTATTTCGATAAAAGTAAGTTAGTTCTATACAATAGTAGCAAAATTTATCGGCAAATCTCGAGTCTGGTAGTTGAAAATCACGTTTATATGAAAAATATCGCTATTTGAAGCGAAAAAAAACGCGATTTTAGTGATAATTTCACAAAATTTACCAATAATGTATACATGTTTCGTGTTATTTCGATAAAAGTAAGTTAGTTCTATACAATAGTAGCAAAATTTATCGGCAAATCTCAAGTCTGGTAGTTGAAAATCACGTTTATATGGAAATTATCGCTATTTGAAGCGAAAAAAAACGCGATTTTAGTGATAATTTCACAAAATTTACCAATAATGTATACTTCTTTCGTGTTATTTCGATAAAAGTAAGTTAGTTCTATACAATAGTAGCAAAATTTATCGGCAAATCTCGAGTCTGGTAGTTGAAAATCACGTTTATATGAAAAATATCGCTATTTGAAGCGAAAAAAAACGCGATTTTAGTGATAATTTCACAAAATTTACCAATAATGTATACTTCTTTCGTGTTATTTCGATAAAAGTAAGTTAGTTCTATACAATAGTAGCAAAATTTATCGGCAAATCTCGAGTCTGGTAGTTGAAAATCACGTTTATATGAAAAATATCGCTATTTGAAGCGAAAAAAAACGCGATTTTAGTGATAATTTCACAAAATTTACCAATAATGTATACTTCTTTCGTGTTATTTCGATAAAAGTAAGTTAGTTCTATACAATAGTAGCAAAATTTATCGGCAAATCTCGAGTCTGGTAGTTGAAAATCACGTTTATATGAAAAATATCGCTATTTGAAGCGAAAAAAAACGCGATTTTAGTGATAATTTCACAAAATTTACCAATAATGTATACTTCTTTCGTGTTATTTCGATAAAAGTAAGTTAGTTCTATACAATAGTAGCAAAATTTATCGGCAAATCTCGAGTCTGGTAGTTGAAAATCACGTTTATATGAAAAATATCGCTATTTGAAGCGAAAAAAACGCGATTTTAGTGATAATTTCACAAAATTTACCAATAATGTATACTTCTTTCGTGTTATTTCGATAAAAGTAAGTTAGTTCTATACAATAGTAGCAAAATTTATCGGCAAATCTCGAGTCTGGTAGTTGAAAATCACGTTTATATGAAAAATATCGCTATTTGAAGCGAAAAAAACGCGATTTTAGTGATAATTTCACAAAATTTACCAATAATGTATACTTCTTTCGTGTTATTTCGATAAAAGTAAGTTAGTTCTATACAATAGTAGCAAAATTTATCGGCAAATCTCGAGTCTGGTAGTTGAAAATCACGTTTATATGAAAAATATCGCTATTTGAAGCGAAAAAAAACGCGATTTTAGTGATAATTTCACAAAATTTACCAATAATGTATACTTCTTTCGTGTTATTTCGATAAAAGTAAGTTAGTTCTATACAATAGTAGCAAAATTTATCGGCAAATCTCGAGTCTGGTAGTTGAAAATCACGTTTATATGAAAAATATCGCTATTTGAAGCGAAAAAAAACGCGATTTTAGTGATAATTTCACAAAATTTACCAATAATGTATACTTCTTTCGTGTTATTTCGATAAAAGTAAGTTAGTTCTATACAATAGTAGCAAAATTTATCGGCAAATCTCGAGTCTGGTAGTTGAAAATCACGTTTATATGAAAAATATCGCTATTTGAAGCGAAAAAAACGCGATTTTAGTGATAATTTCACAAAATTTACCAATAATGTATACTTCTTTCGTGTTATTTCGATAAAAGTAAGTTAGTTCTATACAATAGTAGCAAAATTTATCGGCAAATCTCGAGTCTGGTAGTTGAAAATCACGTTTATATGAAAAATATCGCTATTTGAAGCGAAAAAAAACGCGATTTTAGTGATAATTTCACAAAATTTACCAATAATGTATACTTCTTTCGTGTTATTTCGATAAAAGTAAGTTAGTTCTATACAATAGTAGCAAAATTTATCGGCAAATCTCGAGTCTGGTAGTTGAAAATCACGTTTATATGAAAAATATCGCTATTTGAAGCGAAAAAAAACGCGATTTTAGTGATAATTTCACAAAATTTACCAATAATGTATACATGTTTCGTGTTATTTCGATAAAAGTAAGTTAGTTCTATACAATAGTAGCAAAATTTATCGGCAAATCTCGAGTCTGGTAGTTGAAAATCACGTTTATATGAAAAATATCGCTATTTGAAGCGAAAAAAAACGCGATTTTAGTGATAATTTCACAAAATTTACCAATAATGTATACTTCTTTCGTGTTATTTCGATAAAAGTAAGTTAGTTCTATACAATAGTAGCAAAATTTATCGGCAAATCTCGAGTCTGGTAGTTGAAAATCACGTTTATATGAAAAATATCGCTATTTGAAGCGAAAAAAAACGCGATTTTAGTGATAATTTCACAAAATTTACCAATAATGTATACTTCTTTCGTGTTATTTCGATAAAAGTAAGTTAGTTCTATACAATAGTAGCAAAATTTATCGGCAAATCTCGAGTCTGGTAGTTGAAAATCACGTTTATATGAAAAATATCGCTATTTGAAGCGAAAAAAACGCGATTTTAGTGATAATTTCACAAAATTTACCAATAATGTATACTTCTTTCGTGTTATTTCGATAAAAGTAAGTTAGTTCTATACAATAGTAGCAAAATTTATCGGCAAATCTCGAGTCTGGTAGTTGAAAATCACGTTTATATGAAAAATATCGCTATTTGAAGCGAAAAAAAACGCGATTTTAGTGATAATTTCACAAAATTTACCAATAATGTATACTTCTTTCGTGTTATTTCGATAAAAGTAAGTTAGTTCTATACAATAGTAGCAAAATTTATCGGCAAATCTCGAGTCTGGTAGTTGAAAATCACGTTTATATGAAAAATATCGCTATTTGAAGCGAAAAAAAACGCGATTTTAGTGATAATTTCACAAAATTTACCAATAATGTATACTTCTTTCGTGTTATTTCGATAAAAGTAAGTTAGTTCTATACAATAGTAGCAAAATTTATCGGCAAATCTCGAGTCTGGTAGTTGAAAATCACGTTTATATGAAAAATATCGCTATTTGAAACCAAAAAAAACGCGATTTTAGTGATAATTTCACAAAATTTACCAATAATGTATACTTCTTTCGTGTTATTTCGATAAAAGTAAGTTAGTTCTATACAATAGTAGCAAAATTTATCGGCAAATCTCGAGTCTGGTAGTTGAAAATCACGTTTATATGAAAAATATCGCTATTTGAAGCGAAAAAAAACGCGATTTTAGTGATAATTTCACAAAATTTACCAATAATGTATACTTCTTTCGTGTTATTTCGATAAAAGTAAGTTAGTTCTATACAATAGTAGCAAAATTTATCGGCAAATCTCGAGTCTGGTAGTTGAAAATCACGTTTATATGAAAAATATCGCTATTTGAAGCGAAAAAAAACGCGATTTTAGTGATAATTTCACAAAATTTACCAATAATGTATACTTCTTTCGTGTTATTTCGATAAAAGTAAGTTAGTTCTATACAATAGTAGCAAAATTTATCGGCAAATCTCGAGTCTGGTAGTTGAAAATCACGTTTATATGAAAAATATCGCTATTTGAAGCGAAAAAAAACGCGATTTTAGTGATAATTTCACAAAATTTACCAATAATGTATACTTCTTTCGTGTTATTTCGATAAAAGTAAGTTAGTTCTATACAATAGTAGCAAAATTTATCGGCAAATCTCGAGTCTGGTAGTTGAAAATCACGTTTATATGAAAAATATCGCTATTTGAAGCGAAAAAAACGCGATTTTAGTGATAATTTCACAAAATTTACCAATAATGTATACTTCTTTCGTGTTATTTCGATAAAAGTAAGTTAGTTCTATACAATAGTAGCAAAATTTATCGGCAAATCTCGAGTCTGGTAGTTGAAAATCACGTTTATATGAAAAATATCGCTATTTGAAGCGAAAAAAACGCGATTTTAGTGATAATTTCACAAAATTTACCAATAATGTATACATGTTTCGTGTTATTTCGATAAAAGTAAGTTAGTTCTATACAATAGTAGCAAAATTTATCGGCAAATCTCGAGTCTGGTAGTTGAAAATCACGTTTATATGAAAAATATCGCTATTTGAAGCGAAAAAAAACGCGATTTTAGTGATAATTTCACAAAATTTACCAATAATGTATACTTCTTTCGTGTTATTTCGATAAAAGTAAGTTAGTTCTATACAATAGTAGCAAAATTTATCGGCAAATCTCGAGTCTGGTAGTTGAAAATCACGTTTATATGAAAAATATCGCTATTTGAAGCGAAAAAAAACGCGATTTTAGTGATAATTTCACAAAATTTACCAATAATGTATACTTCTTTCGTGTTATTTCGATAAAAGTAAGTTAGTTCTATACAATAGTAGCAAAATTTATCGGCAAATCTCGAGTCTGGTAGTTGAAAATCACGTTTATATGAAAAATATCGCTATTTGAAGCGAAAAAAAACGCGATTTTAGTGATAATTTCACAAAATTTACCAATAATGTATACTTCTTTCGTGTTATTTCGATAAAAGTAAGTTAGTTCTATACAATAGTAGCAAAATTTATCGGCAAATCTCGAGTCTGGTAGTTGAAAATCACGTTTATATGAAAAATATCGCTATTTGAAGCGAAAAAAAACGCGATTTTAGTGATAATTTCACAAAATTTACCAATAATGTATACTTCTTTCGTGTTATTTCGATAAAAGTAAGTTAGTTCTATACAATAGTAGCAAAATTTATCGGCAAATCTCGAGTCTGGTAGTTGAAAATCACGTTTATATGAAAAATATCGCTATTTGAAGCGAAAAAAACGCGATTTTAGTGATAATTTCACAAAATTTACCAATAATGTATACTTCTTTCGTGTTATTTCGATAAAAGTAAGTTAGTTCTATACAATAGTAGCAAAATTTATCGGCAAATCTCGAGTCTGGTAGTTGAAAATCACGTTTATATGAAAAATATCGCTATTTGAAGCGAAAAAAAACGCGATTTTAGTGATAATTTCACAAAATTTACCAATAATGTATACTTCTTTCGTGTTATTTCGATAAAAGTAAGTTAGTTCTATACAATAGTAGCAAAATTTATCGGCAAATCTCGAGTCTGGTAGTTGAAAATCACGTTTATATGAAAAATATCGCTATTTGAAGCGAAAAAAACGCGATTTTAGTGATAATTTCACAAAATTTACCAATAATGTATACTTCTTTCGTGTTATTTCGATAAAAGTAAGTTAGTTCTATACAATAGTAGCAAAATTTATCGGCAAATCTCGAGTCTGGTAGTTGAAAATCACGTTTATATGAAAAATATCGCTATTTGAAGCGAAAAAAACGCGATTTTAGTGATAATTTCACAAAATTTACCAATAATGTATACATGTTTCGTGTTATTTCGATAAAAGTAAGTTAGTTCTATACAATAGTAGCAAAATTTATCGGCAAATCTCGAGTCTGGTAGTTGAAAATCACGTTTATATGAAAAATATCGCTATTTGAAGCGAAAAAAACGCGATTTTAGTGATAATTTCACAAAATTTACCAATAATGTATACTTCTTTCGTGTTATTTCGATAAAAGTAAGTTAGTTCTATACAATAGTAGCAAAATTTATCGGCAAATCTCGAGTCTGGTAGTTGAAAATCACGTTTATATGGAAATTATCGCTATTTGAAGCAAAAAAAACGCGATTTTAGTGATAATTTCACAAAATTTACCAATAATGTATACTTCTTTCGTGTTATTTCGATAAAAGTAAGTTAGTTCTATACAATAGTAGCAAAATTTATCGGCAAATCTCGAGTCTGGTAGTTGAAAATCACGTTTATATGAAAAATATCGCTATTTGAAGCGAAAAAAAACGCGATTTTAGTGATAATTTCACAAAATTTACCAATAATGTATACTTCTTTCGTGTTATTTCGATAAAAGTAAGTTAGTTCTATACAATAGTAGCAAAATTTATCGGCAAATCTCGAGTCTGGTAGTTGAAAATCACGTTTATATGAAAAATATCGCTATTTGAAGCGAAAAAAACGCGATTTTAGTGATAATTTCACAAAATTTACCAATAATGTATACTTCTTTCGTGTTATTTCGATAAAAGTAAGTTAGTTCTATACAATAGTAGCAAAATTTATCGGCAAATCTCGAGTCTGGTAGTTGAAAATCACGTTTATATGAAAAATATCGCTATTTGAAACGAAAAAAACGCGATTTTAGTGATAATTTCACAAAATTTACCAATAATGTATACTTCTTTCGTGTTATTTCGATAAAAGTAAGTTAGTTCTATACAATAGTAGCAAAATTTATCGGCAAATCTCGAGTCTGGTAGTTGAAAATCACGTTTATATGAAAAATATCGCTATTTGAAGCGAAAAAAACGCGATTTTAGTGATAATTTCACAAAATTTACCAATAATGTATACATGTTTCGTGTTATTTCGATAAAAGTAAGTTAGTTCTATACAATAGTAGCAAAATTTATCGGCAAATCTCGAGTCTGGTAGTTGAAAATCACGTTTATATGAAAAATATCGCTATTTGAAGCGAAAAAAAACGCGATTTTAGTGATAATTTCACAAAATTTACCAATAATGTATACTTCTTTCGTGTTATTTCGATAAAAGTAAGTTAGTTCTATACAATAGTAGCAAAATTTATCGGCAAATCTCGAGTCTGGTAGTTGAAAATCACGTTTATATGAAAAATATCGCTATTTGAAGCGAAAAAAACGCGATTTTAGTGATAATTTCACAAAATTTACCAATAATGTATACTTCTTTCGTGTTATTTCGATAAAAGTAAGTTAGTTCTATACAATAGTAGCAAAATTTATCGGCAAATCTCGAGTCTGGTAGTTGAAAATCACGTTTATATGAAAAATATCGCTATTTGAAGCGAAAAAAAACGCGATTTTAGTGATAATTTCACAAAATTTACCAATAATGTATACTTCTTTCGTGTTATTTCGATAAAAGTAAGTTAGTTCTATACAATAGTAGCAAAATTTATCGGCAAATCTCGAGTCTGGTAGTTGAAAATCACGTTTATATGAAAAATATCGCTATTTGAAACCAAAAAAAACGCGATTTTAGTGATAATTTCACAAAATTTACCAATAATGTATACTTCTTTCGTGTTATTTCGATAAAAGTAAGTTAGTTCTATACAATAGTAGCAAAATTTATCGGCAAATCTCGAGTCTGGTAGTTGAAAATCACGTTTATATGAAAAATATCGCTATTTGAAGCGAAAAAAAACGCGATTTTAGTGATAATTTCACAAAATTTACCAATAATGTATACTTCTTTCGTGTTATTTCGATAAAAGTAAGTTAGTTCTATACAATAGTAGCAAAATTTATCGGCAAATCTCGAGTCTGGTAGTTGAAAATCACGTTTATATGAAAAATATCGCTATTTGAAGCGAAAAAAACGCGATTTTAGTGATAATTTCACAAAATTTACCAATAATGTATACTTCTTTCGTGTTATTTCGATAAAAGTAAGTTAGTTCTATACAATAGTAGCAAAATTTATCGGCAAATCTCGAGTCTGGTAGTTGAAAATCACGTTTATATGAAAAATATCGCTATTTGAAGCGAAAAAAAACGCGATTTTAGTGATAATTTCACAAAATTTACCAATAATGTATACTTCTTTCGTGTTATTTCGATAAAAGTAAGTTAGTTCTATACAATAGTAGCAAAATTTATCGGCAAATCTCGAGTCTGGTAGTTGAAAATCACGTTTATATGAAAAATATCGCTATTTGAAGCGAAAAAAACGCGATTTTAGTGATAATTTCACAAAATTTACCAATAATGTATACTTCTTTCGTGTTATTTCGATAAAAGTAAGTTAGTTCTATACAATAGTAGCAAAATTTATCGGCAAATCTCGAGTCTGGTAGTTGAAAATCACGTTTATATGAAAAATATCGCTATTTGAAGCGAAAAAAACGCGATTTTAGTGATAATTTCACAAAATTTACCAATAATGTATACTTCTTTCGTGTTATTTCGATAAAAGTAAGTTAGTTCTATACAATAGTAGCAAAATTTATCGGCAAATCTCGAGTCTGGTAGTTGAAAATCACGTTTATATGAAAAATATCGCTATTTGAAGCGAAAAAAACGCGATTTTAGTGATAATTTCACAAAATTTACCAATAATGTATACTTCTTTCGTGTTATTTCGATAAAAGTAAGTTAGTTCTATACAATAGTAGCAAAATTTATCGGCAAATCTCGAGTCTGGTAGTTGAAAATCACGTTTATATGAAAAATATCGCTATTTGAAGCGAAAAAAAACGCGATTTTAGTGATAATTTCACAAAATTTACCAATAATGTATACATGTTTCGTGTTATTTCGATAAAAGTAAGTTAGTTCTATACAATAGTAGCAAAATTTATCGGCAAATCTCGAGTCTGGTAGTTGAAAATCACGTTTATATGAAAAATATCGCTATTTGAAGCGAAAAAAAACGCGATTTTAGTGATAATTTCACAAAATTTACCAATAATGTATACTTCTTTCGTGTTATTTCGATAAAAGTAAGTTAGTTCTATACAATAGTAGCAAAATTTATCGGCAAATCTCGAGTCTGGTAGTTGAAAATCACGTTTATATGAAAAATATCGCTATTTGAAGCGAAAAAAACGCGATTTTAGTGATAATTTCACAAAATTTACCAATAATGTATACTTCTTTCGTGTTATTTCGATAAAAGTAAGTTAGTTCTATACAATAGTAGCAAAATTTATCGGCAAATCTCGAGTCTGGTAGTTGAAAATCACGTTTATATGAAAAATATCGCTATTTGAAGCGAAAAAAAACGCGATTTTAGTGATAATTTCACAAAATTTACCAATAATGTATACTTCTTTCGTGTTATTTCGATAAAAGTAAGTTAGTTCTATACAATAGTAGCAAAATTTATCGGCAAATCTCGAGTCTGGTAGTTGAAAATCACGTTTATATGAAAAATATCGCTATTTGAAACCAAAAAAAACGCGATTTTAGTGATAATTTCACAAAATTTACCAATAATGTATACTTCTTTCGTGTTATTTCGATAAAAGTAAGTTAGTTCTATACAATAGTAGCAAAATTTATCGGCAAATCTCGAGTCTGGTAGTTGAAAATCACGTTTATATGAAAAATATCGCTATTTGAAGCGAAAAAAAACGCGATTTTAGTGATAATTTCACAAAATTTACCAATAATGTATACATGTTTCGTGTTATTTCGATAAAAGTAAGTTAGTTCTATACAATAGTAGCAAAATTTATCGGCAAATCTCGAGTCTGGTAGTTGAAAATCACGTTTATATGAAAAATATCGCTATTTGAAGCGAAAAAAACGCGATTTTAGTGATAATTTCACAAAATTTACCAATAATGTATACTTCTTTCGTGTTATTTCGATAAAAGTAAGTTAGTTCTATACAATAGTAGCAAAATTTATCGGCAAATCTCGAGTCTGGTAGTTGAAAATCACGTTTATATGAAAAATATCGCTATTTGAAGCGAAAAAAAACGCGATTTTAGTGATAATTTCACAAAATTTACCAATAATGTATACTTCTTTCGTGTTATTTCGATAAAAGTAAGTTAGTTCTATACAATAGTAGCAAAATTTATCGGCAAATCTCGAGTCTGGTAGTTGAAAATCACGTTTATATGAAAAATATCGCTATTTGAAACGAAAAAAACGCGATTTTAGTGATAATTTCACAAAATTTACCAATAATGTATACTTCTTTCGTGTTATTTCGATAAAAGTAAGTTAGTTCTATACAATAGTAGCAAAATTTATCGGCAAATCTCGAGTCTGGTAGTTGAAAATCACGTTTATATGAAAAATATCGCTATTTGAAGCGAAAAAAAACGCGATTTTAGTGATAATTTCACAAAATTTACCAATAACGTATACTTTATTCGTGTTATTTCGATAAAAGTAAGTTCGTTCTATACAATAGTAGCAAAATTTATCGGCAAATCTCGAGTCTGGTAGTTGAAAATCACGTTTATATGAAAAATATCGCTATTTGAAGCGAAAAAAACGCGATTTTAGTGATAATTTCACAAAATTTACCAATAATGTATACTTCTTTCGTGTTATTTCGATAAAAGTAAGTTAGTTCTATACAATAGTAGCAAAATTTATCGGCAAATCTCGAGTCTGGTAGTTGAAAATCACGTTTATATGAAAAATATCGCTATTTGAAGCGAAAAAAACGCGATTTTAGTGATAATTTCACAAAATTTACCAATAATGTATACTTCTTTCGTGTTATTTCGATAAAAGTAAGTTAGTTCTATACAATAGTAGCAAAATTTATCGGCAAATCTCGAGTCTGGTAGTTGAAAATCACGTTTATATGAAAAATATCGCTATTTGAAGCGAAAAAAACGCGATTTTAGTGATAATTTCACAAAATTTACCAATAATGTATACTTCTTTCGTGTTATTTCGATAAAAGTAAGTTAGTTCTATACAATAGTAGCAAAATTTATCGGCAAATCTCGAGTCTGGTAGTTGAAAATCACGTTTATATGAAAAATATCGCTATTTGAAGCGAAAAAAAACGCGATTTTAGTGATAATTTCACAAAATTTACCAATAATGTATACTTCTTTCGTGTTATTTCGATAAAAGTAAGTTAGTTCTATACAATAGTAGCAAAATTTATCGGCAAATCTCGAGTCTGGTAGTTGAAAATCACGTTTATATGAAAAATATCGCTATTTGAAGCGAAAAAAACGCGATTTTAGTGATAATTTCACAAAATTTACCAATAATGTATACTTCTTTCGTGTTATTTCGATAAAAGTAAGTTAGTTCTATACAATAGTAGCAAAATTTATCGGCAAATCTCGAGTCTGGTAGTTGAAAATCACGTTTATATGAAAAATATCGCTATTTGAAGCGAAAAAAACGCGATTTTAGTGATAATTTCACAAAATTTACCAATAATGTATACTTCTTTCGTGTTATTTCGATAAAAGTAAGTTAGTTCTATACAATAGTAGCAAAATTTATCGGCAAATCTCGAGTCTGGTAGTTGAAAATCACGTTTATATGAAAAATATCGCTATTTGAAGCGAAAAAAAACGCGATTTTAGTGATAATTTCACAAAATTTACCAATAATGTATACTTCTTTCGTGTTATTTCGATAAAAGTAAGTTAGTTCTATACAATAGTAGCAAAATTTATCGGCAAATCTCGAGTCTGGTAGTTGAAAATCACGTTTATATGAAAAATATCGCTATTTGAAGCGAAAAAAAACGCGATTTTAGTGATAATTTCACAAAATTTACCAATAATGTATACTTCTTTCGTGTTATTTCGATAAAAGTAAGTTAGTTCTATACAATAGTAGCAAAATTTATCGGCAAATCTCGAGTCTGGTAGTTGAAAATCACGTTTATATGAAAAATATCGCTATTTGAAGCGAAAAAAAACGCGATTTTAGTGATAATTTCACAAAATTTACCAATAATGTATACTTCTTTCGTGTTATTTCGATAAAAGTAAGTTAGTTCTATACAATAGTAGCAAAATTTATCGGCAAATCTCGAGTCTGGTAGTTGAAAATCACGTTTATATGAAAAATATCGCTATTTGAAGCGAAAAAAACGCGATTTTAGTGATAATTTCACAAAATTTACCAATAATGTATACTTCTTTCGTGTTATTTCGATAAAAGTAAGTTAGTTCTATACAATAGTAGCAAAATTTATCGGCAAATCTCGAGTCTGGTAGTTGAAAATCACGTTTATATGAAAAATATCGCTATTTGAAGCGAAAAAAAACGCGATTTTAGTGATAATTTCACAAAATTTACCAATAATGTATACTTCTTTCGTGTTATTTCGATAAAAGTAAGTTAGTTCTATACAATAGTAGCAAAATTTATCGGCAAATCTCGAGTCTGGTAGTTGAAAATCACGTTTATATGAAAAATATCGCTATTTGAAACCAAAAAAAACGCGATTTTAGTGATAATTTCACAAAATTTACCAATAATGTATACTTCTTTCGTGTTATTTCGATAAAAGTAAGTTAGTTCTATACAATAGTAGCAAAATTTATCGGCAAATCTCGAGTCTGGTAGTTGAAAATCACGTTTATATGAAAAATATCGCTATTTGAAGCGAAAAAAAACGCGATTTTAGTGATAATTTCACAAAATTTACCAATAATGTATACATGTTTCGTGTTATTTCGATAAAAGTAAGTTAGTTCTATACAATAGTAGCAAAATTTATCGGCAAATCTCGAGTCTGGTAGTTGAAAATCACGTTTATATGAAAAATATCGCTATTTGAAGCGAAAAAAACGCGATTTTAGTGATAATTTCACAAAATTTACCAATAATGTATACTTCTTTCGTGTTATTTCGATAAAAGTAAGTTAGTTCTATACAATAGTAGCAAAATTTATCGGCAAATCTCGAGTCTGGTAGTTGAAAATCACGTTTATATGAAAAATATCGCTATTTGAAGCGAAAAAAACGCGATTTTAGTGATAATTTCACAAAATTTACCAATAATGTATACTTCTTTCGTGTTATTTCGATAAAAGTAAGTTAGTTCTATACAATAGTAGCAAAATTTATCGGCAAATCTCGAGTCTGGTAGTTGAAAATCACGTTTATATGAAAAATATCGCTATTTGAAGCGAAAAAAAACGCGATTTTAGTGATAATTTCACAAAATTTACCAATAATGTATACTTCTTTCGTGTTATTTCGATAAAAGTAAGTTAGTTCTATACAATAGTAGCAAAATTTATCGGCAAATCTCGAGTCTGGTAGTTGAAAATCACGTTTATATGAAAAATATCGCTATTTGAAGCGAAAAAAAACGCGATTTTAGTGATAATTTCACAAAATTTACCAATAATGTATACTTCTTTCGTGTTATTTCGATAAAAGTAAGTTAGTTCTATACAATAGTAGCAAAATTTATCGGCAAATCTCGAGTCTGGTAGTTGAAAATCACGTTTATATGAAAAATATCGCTATTTGAAACCAAAAAAAACGCGATTTTAGTGATAATTTCACAAAATTTACCAATAATGTATACTTCTTTCGTGTTATTTCGATAAAAGTAAGTTAGTTCTATACAATAGTAGCAAAATTTATCGGCAAATCTCGAGTCTGGTAGTTGAAAATCACGTTTATATGAAAAATATCGCTATTTGAAGCGAAAAAAACGCGATTTTAGTGATTATTTCACAAAATTTACCAATAATGTATACATGTTTCGTGTTATTTCGATAAAAGTAAGTTAGTTCTATACAATAGTAGCAAAATTTATCGGCAAATCTCGAGTCTGGTAGTTGAAAATCACGTTTATATGAAAAATATCGCTATTTGAAGCGAAAAAAACGCGATTTTAGTGATAATTTCACAAAATTTACCAATAATGTATACTTCTTTCGTGTTATTTCGATAAAAGTAAGTTAGTTCTATACAATAGTAGCAAAATTTATCGGCAAATCTCGAGTCTGGTAGTTGAAAATCACGTTTATATGAAAAATATCGCTATTTGAAGCGAAAAAAAACGCGATTTTAGTGATAATTTCACAAAATTTACCAATAATGTATACTTCTTTCGTGTTATTTCGATAAAAGTAAGTTAGTTCTATACAATAGTAGCAAAATTTATCGGCAAATCTCGAGTCTGGTAGTTGAAAATCACGTTTATATGAAAAATATCGCTATTTGAAGCGAAAAAAAACGCGATTTTAGTGATAATTTCACAAAATTTACCAATAATGTATACTTCTTTCGTGTTATTTCGATAAAAGTAAGTTAGTTCTATACAATAGTAGCAAAATTTATCGGCAAATCTCGAGTCTGGTAGTTGAAAATCACGTTTATATGAAAAATATCGCTATTTGAAGCGAAAAAAACGCGATTTTAGTGATAATTTCACAAAATTTACCAATAATGTATACATGTTTCGTGTTATTTCGATAAAAGTAAGTTAGTTCTATACAATAGTAGCAAAATTTATCGGCAAATCTCGAGTCTGGTAGTTGAAAATCACGTTTATATGAAAAATATCGCTATTTGAAACGAAAAAAAAGCGATTTTAGTGATAATTTCACAAAATTTACCAATAATGTATACTTCTTTCGTGTTATTTCGATAAAAGTAAGTTAGTTCTATACAATAGTAGCAAAATTTATCGGCAAATCTCGAGTCTGGTAGTTGAAAATCACGTTTATATGAAAAATATCGCTATTTGAAACCAAAAAAAACGCGATTTTAGTGATAATTTCACAAAATTTCTCAATAATGTATACTTCTTTCGTGTTATTTCGATAAAAGTAAGTTAGTTCTATACAATAGTAGCAAAATTTATCGGCAAATCTCGAGTCTGGTAGTTGAAAATCACGTTTATATGAAAAATATCGCTATTTGAAGCGAAAAAAAACGCGATTTTAGTGATAATTTCACAAAATTTACCAATAATGTATACTTCTTTCGTGTTATTTCGATAAAAGTAAGTTAGTTCTATACAATAGTAGCAAAATTTATCGGCAAATCTCGAGTCTGGTAGTTGAAAATCACGTTTATATGAAAAATATCGCTATTTGAAGCGAAAAAAAACGCGATTTTAGTGATAATTTCACAAAATTTACCAATAATGTATACTTCTTTCGTGTTATTTCGATAAAAGTAAGTTAGTTCTATACAATAGTAGCAAAATTTATCGGCAAATCTCGAGTCTGGTAGTTGAAAATCACGTTTATATGAAAAATATCGCTATTTGAAGCGAAAAAAACGCGATTTTAGTGATAATTTCACAAAATTTACCAATAATGTATACTTCTTTCGTGTTATTTCGATAAAAGTAAGTTAGTTCTATACAATAGTAGCAAAATTTATCGGCAAATCTCGAGTCTGGTAGTTGAAAATCACGTTTATATGAAAAATATCGCTATTTGAAGCGAAAAAAACGCGATTTTAGTGATAATTTCACAAAATTTACCAATAATGTATACTTCTTTCGTGTTATTTCGATAAAAGTAAGTTAGTTCTATACAATAGTAGCAAAATTTATCGGCAAATCTCGAGTCTGGTAGTTGAAAATCACGTTTATATGAAAAATATCGCTATTTGAAGCGAAAAAAACGCGATTTTAGTGATAATTTCACAAAATTTACCAATAATGTATACTTCTTTCGTGTTATTTCGATAAAAGTAAGTTAGTTCTATACAATAGTAGCAAAATTTATCGGCAAATCTCGAGTCTGGTAGTTGAAAATCACGTTTATATGAAAAATATCGCTATTTGAAGCGAAAAAAAACGCGATTTTAGTGATAATTTCACAAAATTTACCAATAATGTATACTTCTTTCGTGTTATTTCGATAAAAGTAAGTTAGTTCTATACAATAGTAGCAAAATTTATCGGCAAATCTCGAGTCTGGTAGTTGAAAATCACGTTTATATGAAAAATATCGCTATTTGAAACGAAAAAAAACGCGATTTTAGTGATAATTTCACAAAATTTACCAATAATGTATACATGTTTCGTGTTATTTCGATAAAAGTAAGTTAGTTCTATACAATAGTAGCAAAATTTATCGGCAAATCTCGAGTCTGGTAGTTGAAAATCACGTTTATATGAAAAATATCGCTATTTGAAGCGAAAAAAAACGCGATTTTAGTGATAATTTCACAAAATTTACCAATAATGTATACTTCTTTCGTGTTATTTCGATAAAAGTAAGTTAGTTCTATACAATAGTAGCAAAATTTATCGGCAAATCTCGAGTCTGGTAGTTGAAAATCACGTTTATATGAAAAATATCGCTATTTGAAGCGAAAAAAAACGCGATTTTAGTGATAATTTCACAAAATTTACCAATAATGTATACTTCTTTCGTGTTATTTCGATAAAAGTAAGTTAGTTCTATACAATAGTAGCAAAATTTATCGGCAAATCTCGAGTCTGGTAGTTGAAAATCACGTTTATATGAAAAATATCGCTATTTGAAGCGAAAAAAAACGCGATTTTAGTGATAATTTCACAAAATTTACCAATAATGTATACTTCTTTCGTGTTATTTCGATAAAAGTAAGTTAGTTCTATACAATAGTAGCAAAATTTATCGGCAAATCTCGAGTCTGGTAGTTGAAAATCACGTTTATATGAAAAATATCGCTATTTGAAGCGAAAAAAACGCGATTTTAGTGATAATTTCACAAAATTTACCAATAATGTATACTTCTTTCGTGTTATTTCGATAAAAGTAAGTTAGTTCTATACAATAGTAGCAAAATTTATCGGCAAATCTCGAGTCTGGTAGTTGAAAATCACGTTTATATGAAAAATATCGCTATTTGAAGCGAAAAAAAACGCGATTTTAGTGATTATTTCACAAAATTTACCAATAATGTATACTTCTTTCGTGTTATTTCGATAAAAGTAAGTTAGTTCTATACAATAGTAGCAAAATTTATCGGCAAATCTCGAGTCTGGTAGTTGAAAATCACGTTTATATGAAAAATATCGCTATTTGAAGCGAAAAAAACGCGATTTTAGTGATAATTTCACAAAATTTACCAATAATGTATACTTCTTTCGTGTTATTTCGATAAAAGTAAGTTAGTTCTATACAATAGTAGCAAAATTTATCGGCAAATCTCGAGTCTGGTAGTTGAAAATCACGTTTATATGAAAAATATCGCTATTTGAAGCGAAAAAAAACGCGATTTTAGTGATAATTTCACAAAATTTACCAATAATGTATACATGTTTCGTGTTATTTCGATAAAAGTAAGTTAGTTCTATACAATAGTAGCAAAATTTATCGGCAAATCTCGAGTCTGGTAGTTGAAAATCACGTTTATATGAAAAATATCGCTATTTGAAGCGTAAAAAACGCGATTTTAGTGATAATTTCACAAAATTTACCAATAATGTATACTTCTTTCGTGTTATTTCGATAAAAGTAAGTTAGTTCTATACAATAGTAGCAAAATTTATCGGCAAATCTCGAGTCTGGTAGTTGAAAATCACGTTTATATGAAAAATATCGCTATTTGAAGCGAAAAAAACGCGATTTTAGTGATAATTTCACAAAATTTACCAATAATGTATACATGTTTCGTGTTATTTCGATAAAAGTAAGTTAGTTCTATACAATAGTAGCAAAATTTATCGGCAAATCTCGAGTCTGGTAGTTGAAAATCACGTTTATATGAAAAATATCGCTATTTGAAGCGAAAAAAAACGCGATTTTAGTGATAATTTCACAAAATTTACCAATAATGTATACTTCTTTCGTGTTATTTCGATAAAAGTAAGTTAGTTCTATACAATAGTAGCAAAATTTATCGGCAAATCTCGAGTCTGGTAGTTGAAAATCACGTTTATATGAAAAATATCGCTATTTGAAGCGAAAAAAACGCGATTTTAGTGATAATTTCACAAAATTTACCAATAATGTATACTTCTTTCGTGTTATTTCGATAAAAGTAAGTTAGTTCTATACAATAGTAGCAAAATTTATCGGCAAATCTCGAGTCTGGTAGTTGAAAATCACGTTTATATGAAAAATATCGCTATTTGAAACGAAAAAAACGCGATTTTAGTGATAATTTCACAAAATTTACCAATAATGTATACTTCTTTCGTGTTATTTCGATAAAAGTAAGTTAGTTCTATACAATAGTAGCAAAATTTATCGGCAAATCTCGAGTCTGGTAGTTGAAAATCACGTTTATATGAAAAATATCGCTATTTGAAGCGAAAAAAAACGCGATTTTAGTGATAATTTCACAAAATTTACCAATAATGTATACATGTTTCGTGTTATTTCGATAAAAGTAAGTTAGTTCTATACAATAGTAGCAAAATTTATCGGCAAATCTCGAGTCTGGTAGTTGAAAATCACGTTTATATGAAAAATATCGCTATTTGAAGCGAAAAAAAACGCGATTTTAGTGATAATTTCACAAAATTTACCAATAATGTATACTTCTTTCGTGTTATTTCGATAAAAGTAAGTTAGTTCTATACAATAGTAGCAAAATTTATCGGCAAATCTCGAGTCTGGTAGTTGAAAATCACGTTTATATGAAAAATATCGCTATTTGAAGCGAAAAAAAACGCGATTTTAGTGATAATTTCACAAAATTTACCAATAATGTATACTTCTTTCGTGTTATTTCGATAAAAGTAAGTTAGTTCTATACAATAGTAGCAAAATTTATCGGCAAATCTCGAGTCTGGTAGTTGAAAATCACGTTTATATGAAAAATATCGCTATTTGAAGCGAAAAAAAACGCGATTTTAGTGATAATTTCACAAAATTTACCAATAATGTATACTTCTTTCGTGTTATTTCGATAAAAGTAAGTTAGTTCTATACAATAGTAGCAAAATTTATCGGCAAATCTCGAGTCTGGTAGTTGAAAATCACGTTTATATGAAAAATATCGCTATTTGAAGCGAAAAAAACGCGATTTTAGTGATAATTTCACAAAATTTACCAATAATGTATACTTCTTTCGTGTTATTTCGATAAAAGTAAGTTAGTTCTATACAATAGTAGCAAAATTTATCGGCAAATCTCGAGTCTGGTAGTTGAAAATCACGTTTATATGAAAAATATCGCTATTTGAAGCGAAAAAAAACGCGATTTTAGTGATTATTTCACAAAATTTACCAATAATGTATACTTCTTTCGTGTTATTTCGATAAAAGTAAGTTAGTTCTATACAATAGTAGCAAAATTTATCGGCAAATCTCGAGTCTGGTAGTTGAAAATCACGTTTATATGAAAAATATCGCTATTTGAAGCGAAAAAAACGCGATTTTAGTGATTATTTCACAAAATTTACCAATAATGTATACATGTTTCGTGTTATTTCGATAAAAGTAAGTTAGTTCTATACAATAGTAGCAAAATTTATCGGCAAATCTCGAGTCTGGTAGTTGAAAATCACGTTTATATGAAAAATATCGCTATTTGAAGCGTAAAAAACGCGATTTTAGTGATAATTTCACAAAATTTACCAATAATGTATACATGTTTCGTGTTATTTCGATAAAAGTAAGTTAGTTCTATACAATAGTAGCAAAATTTATCGGCAAATCTCGAGTCTGGTAGTTGAAAATCACGTTTATATGAAAAATATCGCTATTTGAAGTGAAAAAAACGCGATTTTAGTGATAATTTCACAAAATTTACCAATAATGTATACTTCTTTCGTGTTATTTCGATAAAAGTAAGTTAGTTCTATACAATAGTAGCAAAATTTATCGGCAAATCTCGAGTCTGGTAGTTGAAAATCACGTTTATATGAAAAATATCGCTATTTGAAGCGAAAAAAAACGCGATTTTAGTGATAATTTCACAAAATTTACCAATAATGTATACATGTTTCGTGTTATTTCGATAAAAGTAAGTTAGTTCTATACAATAGTAGCAAAATTTATCGGCAAATCTCGAGTCTGGTAGTTGAAAATCACGTTTATATGAAAAATATCGCCATTTGAAGCGAAAAAAAACGCGATTTTAGTGATAATTTCACAAAATTTACCAATAATGTATACTTCTTTCGTGTTATTTCGATAAAAGTAAGTTAGTTCTATACAATAGTAGCAAAATTTATCGGCAAATCTCGAGTCTGGTAGTTGAAAATCACGTTTATATGAAAAATATCGCTATTTGAAGCGAAAAAAAACGCGATTTTAGTGATTATTTCACAAAATTTACCAATAATGTATACTTCTTTCGTGTTATTTCGATAAAAGTAAGTTAGTTCTATACAATAGTAGCAAAATTTATCGGCAAATCTCGAGTCTGGTAGTTGAAAATCACGTTTATATGAAAAATATCGCTATTTGAAGCGAAAAAAACGCGATTTTAGTGATAATTTCACAAAATTTACCAATAATGTATACTTCTTTCGTGTTATTTCGATAAAAGTAAGTTAGTTCTATACAATAGTAGCAAAATTTATCGGCAAATCTCGAGTCTGGTAGTTGAAAATCACGTTTATATGAAAAATATCGCTATTTGAAGCGAAAAAAACGCGATTTTAGTGATAATTTCACAAAATTTACCAATAATGTATACTTCTTTCGTGTTATTTCGATAAAAGTAAGTTAGTTCTATACAATAGTAGCTAAATTTATCGGCAAATCTCGAGTCTAGTAGTTGAAAATCACGTTTATATGAAAAATATCGCTATTTGAAACGAAAAAAACGCGATTTTAGTGATAATTTCACAAAATTTACCAATAATGTATACTTCTTTCGTGTTATTTCGATAAAAGTAAGTTAGTTCTATACAATAGTAGCAAAATTTATCGGCAAATCTCGAGTCTGGTAGTTGAAAATCACGTTTATATGAAAAATATCGCTATTTGAAGCGAAAAAAACGCGATTTTAGTGATAATTTCACAAAATTTACCAATAATGTATACTTCTTTCGTGTTATTTCGATAAAAGTAAGTTAGTTCTATACAATAGTAGCAAAATTTATCGGCAAATCTCGAGTCTGGTAGTTGAAAATCACGTTTATATGAAAAATATCGCTATTTGAAACCAAAAAAAACGCGATTTTAGTGATAATTTCACAAAATTTACCAATAATGTATACTTCTTTCGTGTTATTTCGATAAAAGTAAGTTAGTTCTATACAATAGTAGCAAAATTTATCGGCAAATCTCGAGTCTGGTAGTTGAAAATCACGTTTATATGAAAAATATCGCTATTTGAAGCGAAAAAAACGCGATTTTAGTGATTATTTCACAAAATTTACCAATAATGTATACATGTTTCGTGTTATTTCGATAAAAGTAAGTTAGTTCTATACAATAGTAGCAAAATTTATCGGCAAATCTCGAGTCTGGTAGTTGAAAATCACGTTTATATGAAAAATATCGCTATTTGAAGCGAAAAAAAACGCGATTTTAGTGATTATTTCACAAAATTTACCAATAATGTATACTTCTTTCGTGTTATTTCGATAAAAGTAAGTTAGTTCTATACAATAGTAGCAAAATTTATCGGCAAATCTCGAGTCTGGTAGTTGAAAATCACGTTTATATGAAAAATATCGCTATTTGAAGCGAAAAAAAACGCGATTTTAGTGATAATTTCACAAAATTTACCAATAATGTATACTTCTTTCGTGTTATTTCGATAAAAGTAAGTTAGTTCTATACAATAGTAGCAAAATTTATCGGCAAATCTCGAGTCTGGTAGTTGAAAATCACGTTTATATGAAAAATATCGCTATTTGAAGCGAAAAAAACGCGATTTTAGTGATAATTTCACAAAATTTACCAATAATGTATACTTCTTTCGTGTTATTTCGATAAAAGTAAGTTAGTTCTATACAATAGTAGCAAAATTTATCGGCAAATCTCGAGTCTGGTAGTTGAAAATCACGTTTATATGAAAAATATCGCTATTTGAAGCGAAAAAAAACGCGATTTTAGTGATAATTTCACAAAATTTACCAATAATGTATACATGTTTCGTGTTATTTCGATAAAAGTAAGTTAGTTCTATACAATAGTAGCAAAATTTATCGGCAAATCTCGAGTCTGGTAGTTGAAAATCACGTTTATATGAAAAATATCGCTATTTGAAGCGAAAAAAAACGCGATTTTAGTGATTATTTCACAAAATTTACCAATAATGTATACATGTTTCGTGTTATTTCGATAAAAGTAAGTTAGTTCTATACAATAGTAGCAAAATTTATCGGCAAATCTCGAGTCTGGTAGTTGAAAATCACGTTTATATGAAAAATATCGCTATTTGAAGCGAAAAAAAACGCGATTTTAGTGATTATTTCACAAAATATCCCAATAATGTATACATGTTTCGTGTTATTTCGATAAAAGTAAGTTAGTTCTATACAATAGTAGCAAAATTTATCTTCAAATCTCGAGTCTGGTAGTTAAAAATCACGTTTATATGAAAAATATCGCCATTTGAAGCGAAAAAAACGCGATTTTAGTGATAATTTCACAAAATTTACCAATAATGTATACTTCTTTCGTGTTATTTCGATAAAAGTAAGTTAGTTCTATACAATAGTAGCAAAATTTATCGGCAAATCTCGAGTCTGGTAGTTGAAAATCACGTTTATATGGAAAATATCGCTATTTGAAGCGAAAAAAACGCGATTTTAGTGATAATTTCACAAAATTTACCAATAATGTATACTTCTTTCGTGTTATTTCGATAAAAGTAAGTTAGTTCTATACAATAGTAGCAAAATTTATCGGCAAATCTCGAGTCTGGTAGTTGAAAATCACGTTTATATGAAAAATATCGCTATTTGAAGCGAAAAAAAACGCGATTTTAGTGATTATTTCACAAAATATCCCAATAATGTATACCTGTTTCGTGTTATTTCGATAAAAGTAAGTTAGTTCTATACAATAGTAGCAAAATTTATCGGCAAATCTCGAGTCTGGTAGTTGAAAATCACGTTTATATGAAAAATATCGCTATTTGAAACGAAAAAAACGTGATTTTAGTGATAATTTCACAAAATTTACCAATAATGTATACATGTTTCGTGTTATTTCGATAAAAGTAAGTTAGTTCTATACAATAGTAGCAAAATTTATCGGCAAATCTCAAGTCTGGTAGTTGAAAATCACGTTTATATGGAAATTATCGCTATTTGAAGCGAAAAAAACGCGATTTTAGTGATAATTTCACAAAATTTACCAATAATGTATACTTCTTTCGTGTTATTTCGATAAAAGTAAGTTAGTTCTATACAATAGTAGCAAAATTTATCGGCAAATCTCGAGTCTGGTAGTTGAAAATCACGTTTATATGAAAAATATCGCTATTTGAAGCGAAAAAAAACGCGATTTTAGTGATAATTTCACAAAATTTACCAATAATGTATACTTCTTTCGTGTTATTTCGATAAAAGTAAGTTAGTTCTATACAATAGTAGCAAAATTTATCGGCAAATCTCGAGTCTGGTAGTTGAAAATCACGTTTATATGAAAAATATCGCTATTTGAAGCGAAAAAAACGCGATTTTAGTGATAATTTCACAAAATTTACCAATAATGTATACCTGTTTCGTGTTATTTCGATAAAAGTAAGTTAGTTCTATACAATAGTAGCAAAATTTATCGGCAAATCTCAAGTCTGGTAGTTGAAAATCACGTTTATATGAAAAATATCGCTATTTGAAGCGAAAAAAAACGCGATTTTAGTGATTATTTCACAAAATTTACCAATAATGTATACATGTTTCGTGTTATTTCGATAAAAGTAAGTTAGTTCTATACAATAGTAGCAAAATTTATCGGCAAATCTCGAGTCTGGTAGTTGAAAATCACGTTTATATGAAAAATATCGCTATTTGAAGCGAAAAAAACGCGATTTTAGTGATAATTTCACAAAATTTACCAATAATGTATACTTCTTTCGTGTTATTTCGATAAAAGTAAGTTAGTTCTATACAATAGTAGCAAAATTTATCGGCAAATCTCGAGTCTAGTAGTTGAAAATCACGTTTATATGAAAAATATCGCTATTTGAAACGAAAAAAACGCGATTTTAGTGATAATTTCACAAAATTTACCAATAATGTATACTTCTTTCGTGTTATTTCGATAAAAGTAAGTTAGTTCTATACAATAGTAGCAAAATTTATCGGCAAATCTCGAGTCTGGTAGTTGAAAATCACGTTTATATGAAAAATATCGCTATTTGAAGCGTAAAAAACGCGATTTTAGTGATAATTTCACAAAATTTACCAATAATGTATACATGTTTCGTGTTATTTCGATAAAAGTAAGTTAGTTCTATACAATAGTAGCAAAATTTATCGGCAAATCTCGAGTCTGGTAGTTGAAAATCACGTTTATATGAAAAATATTGCCATTTGAAGCGAAAAAAACGTGATTTTAGTGGTAATATCACAAAATTTACCAATAATGTATACTTCTTTCGTGTTATTTCGATAAAAGTAAGTTAGTTCTATACAATAGTAGCAAAATTTATCGGCAAATCTCGAGTCTGGTAGTTGAAAATCACGTTTATATGAAAAATATCGCCATTTGAAGCGAAAAAAACGCGATTTTAGTGATAATTTCACAAAATTTACCAATAATGTATACTTCTTTCGTGTTATTTCGATAAAAGTAAGTTAGTTCTATACAATAGTAGCAAAATTTATCGGCAAATCTCGAGTCTGGTAGTTGAAAATCACGTTTATATGAAAAATATCGCTATTTGAAGCGAAAAAAATGCGATTTTAGTGATAATTTCACAAAATTTACCAATAATGTATACTTCTTTCGTGTTATTTCGATAAAAGTAAGTTAGTTCTATACAATAGTAGCAAAATTTATCGGCAAATCTCGAGTCTGGTAGTTGAAAATCACGTTTATATGAAAAATATCGCTATTTGAAGTGAAAAAAAACGCGATTTTAGTGATAATTTCACAAAATTTACCAATAATGTATACTTCTTTCGTGTTATTTCGATAAAAGTAAGTTAGTTCTATACAATAGTAGCAAAATTTATCGGCAAATCTCGAGTCTGGTAGTTGAAAATCACGTTTATATGAAAAATATCGCTATTTGAAACCAAAAAAAACGCGATTTTAGTGATAATTTCACAAAATTTACCAATAATGTATACTTCTTTCGTGTTATTTCGATAAAAGTAAGTTAGTTCTATACAATAGTAGCAAAATTTATCGGCAAATCTCGAGTCTGGTAGTTGAAAATCACGTTTATATGAAAAATATCGCTATTTGAAGCGAAAAAAAACGCGATTTTAGTGATAATTTCACAAAATTTACCAATAATGTATACTTCTTTCGTGTTATTTCGATAAAAGTAAGTTAGTTCTATACAATAGTAGCAAAATTTATCGGCAAATCTCGAGTCTGGTAGTTGAAAATCACGTTTATATGAAAAATATCGCTATTTGAAGCGAAAAAAAACGCGATTTTAGTGATAATTTCACAAAATTTACCAATAATGTATACTTCTTTCGTGTTATTTCGATAAAAGTAAGTTAGTTCTATACAATAGTAGCAAAATTTATCGGCAAATCTCGAGTCTGGTAGTTGAAAATCACGTTTATATGAAAAATATCGCTATTTGAAGCGAAAAAGAACGCGATTTTAGTGATAATTTCACAAAATTTACCAATAATGTATACTTCTTTCGTGTTATTTCGATAAAAGTAAGTTAGTTCTATACAATAGTAGCAAAATTTATCGGCAAATCTCGAGTCTGGTAGTTGAAAATCACGTTTATATGAAAAATATCGCTATTTGAAACGAAAAAAACGCGATTTTAGTGATAATTTCACAAAATTTACCAATAATGTATACATGTTTCGTGTTATTTCGATAAAAGTAAGTTAGTTCTATACAATAGTAGCAAAATTTATCGGCAAATCTCGAGTCTGGTAGTTGAAAATCACGTTTATATGAAAAATATCGCTATTTGAAGCGTAAAAAACGCGATTTTAGTGATAATTTCACAAAATTTACCAATAATGTATACTTCTTTCGTGTTATTTCGATAAAAGTAAGTTAGTTCTATACAATAGTAGCAAAATTTATCGGCAAATCTCGAGTCTGGTAGTTGAAAATCACGTTTATATGAAAAATATCGCTATTTGAAGCGAAAAAAACGCGATTTTAGTGATAATTTCACAAAATTTACCAATAATGTATACTTCTTTCGTGTTATTTCGATAAAAGTAAGTTAGTTCTATACAATAGTAGCAAAATTTATCGGCAAATCTCGAGTCTAGTAGTTGAAAATCACGTTTATATGAAAAATATCGCTATTTGAAACGAAAAAAACGCGATTTTAGTGATAATTTCACAAAATTTACCAATAATGTATACTTCTTTCGTGTTATTTCGATAAAAGTAAGTTAGTTCTATACAATAGTAGCAAAATTTATCGGCAAATCTCGAGTCTGGTAGTTGAAAATCACGTTTATATGAAAAATATCGCTATTTGAAGCGAAAAAAACGCGATTTTAGTGATAATTTCACAAAATTTACCAATAATGTATACTTCTTTCGTGTTATTTCGATAAAAGTAAGTTAGTTCTATACAATAGTAGCAAAATTTATCGGCAAATCTCGAGTCTGGTAGTTGAAAATCACGTTTATATGAAAAATATCGCTATTTGAAGCGAAAAAAAAACGCGATTTTAGTGATAATTTCACAAAATTTACCAATAATGTATACTTCTTTCGTGTTATTTCGATAAAAGTAAGTTAGTTCTATACAATAGTAGCAAAATTTATCGGCAAATCTCGAGTCTGGTAGTTGAAAATCACGTTTATATGAAAAATATCGCTATTTGAAGCGAAAAAAAAACGCGATTTTAGTGATAATTTCACAAAATTTACCAATAATGTATACTTCTTTCGTGTTATTTCGATAAAAGTAAGTTAGTTCTATACAATAGTAGCAAAATTTATCGGCAAATCTCGAGTCTGGTAGTTGAAAATCACGTTTATATGAAAAATATCGCTATTTGAAACCAAAAAAAACGCGATTTTAGTGATAATTTCACAAAATTTACCAATAATGTATACTTCTTTCGTGTTATTTCGATAAAAGTAAGTTAGTTCTATACAATAGTAGCAAAATTTATCGGCAAATCTCGAGTCTGGTAGTTGAAAATCACGTTTATATGAAAAATATCGCTATTTGAAACGAAAAAAACGCGATTTTAGTGATAATTTCACAAAATTTACCAATAATGTATACTTCTTTCGTGTTATTTCGATAAAAGTAAGTTAGTTCTATACAATAGTAGCAAAATTTATCGGCAAATCTCGAGTCTAGTAGTTGAAAATCACGTTTATATGAAAAATATCGCTATTTGAAACGAAAAAAACGTGATTTTAGTGGTAATATCACAAAATTTACCAATAATGTATACTTCTTTCGTGTTATTTCGATAAAAGTAAGTTAGTTCTATACAATAGTAGCAAAATTTATCGGCAAATCTCGAGTCTGGTAGTTGAAAATCACGTTTATATGAAAAATATCGCTATTTGAAGCGAAAAAAACGCGATTTTAGTGATAATTTCACAAAATTTACCAATAATGTATACTTCTTTCGTGTTATTTCGATAAAAGTAAGTTAGTTCTATACAATAGTAGCAAAATTTATCGGCGAATCTCGAGTCTGGTAGTTGAAAATCACGTTTATATGAAAAATATCGCTATTTGAAGCGAAAAAAACGCGATTTTAGTGATAATTTCACAAAATTTACCAATAATGTATACTTATTTCGTATTATTTCGATAAAAGTAAGTTATTTCTATACAATAGTAGCAAAATTTATCGGCAAATCTCGAGTCTGGTAGTTGAAAATCACGTTTATATGAAAAATATCGCTATTTGAAGCGAAAAAAAACGCGATTTTAGTGATAATTTCACAAAATTTACCAATAATGTATACTTCTTTCGTATTATTTCGATAAAAGTAAGTTAGTTCTATACAATAGTAGCAAAATTTATCTGCAAATCTCGAGTCTGGTAGTTGAAAATCACGTTTATATGAAAAATATCGCTATTTGAAGCGAAATAAACGTGTGTTTAATGATAATTTCACTAAATATAATGGTAATGCATACATGTTTCTTGTTATTTTACTAAAAGTATGTTATTTTTATATAATAGAAACAAAAATTTGTTTCCGAATTGAAATGTAATATACTGGAAAACACATAAACAGAATTCTGTTGTGAAATCAAACACTTTTTCTCAGTATGTAGCAATTCCATATACTGACAGATGTGAATTTTATACGTAAAATTGTGAGAGAAACTTTTAATAATGTTATAAGGGAACCGGTTAATATATACGAGGTAAATTCAAGTGCGTTATCTATTGCAAAGTGTGGACATTTCTTAAAAATTTCTAAGCATATTGGGGTTCAGTATCATTATGTAGATGAATATTATGAAATTGCATCATCCATTTATCATTGAGTAATGTTTAAAATATTTTTAATATTATTCGTGGCAGAAACAAACCGATGTACAACATCATGTACCTTCTCAGCTACAAACCAGCGAAACTAAACCAGTTATCTCCCACGGAGGCAATCGTCGACAGCGGCTACTACACACCGCCAAATGTAGTTCGCTTCCACATCCATGACAGAACGACGCACATGAAACTCCTCATCGACTCCGGATCTGTCATATCTGTGCTACCACGAACATTCTTCCAGGTACTGCAGAGCCTAGCACGTACATATTTTTCGCGGCAAACAATTACACAATTAATACTTATGGAAACAAGATCATGAACTTCAACCTTGGCCTAAGATGTTCTCTCAAGTGGTCATTCTTTTTTGCTGATGTCAGTACACCCATCATCTGAGCTGATTTTCTTGTTCATTATGGATTGATCATTGACTTAAAAAACAGGAAACTATTAGATTCCAACACCACAATAGCAATTCAGGGAGAACTCAAATCTGCGAGTATTTATAGAATCTCCACAGTCAATACACAGTGCAGATTTCTATGAAATACTCAATGAATACATTGAGATCACGAAGCCATCACTGAGTCCAAGAACAGAAATAAACTGTCCCATTTCATATCTCATACTCACCACTGGTCAATCTGCAGCTGAGCGCCCTCCCAATTGTCAGGTGAGAAACTCATGGTTGCCAAAAATGAAATCAGTCTAAATACAGATATTATACCAAAAATACTATGATAAAAACATAAATGAACATACACAATTTATTATTTTTAATGTATGTTTTATTATTAGTTTACATATTGTACATATAAATATATAATTATATTTTACACGAATTAATTACAGATATTGTACATACATGTATGAAATTAATTAATGAAATATATATTTCTAGGAACCAATTTTTTTTTAGAATGTAACGGTTTTAAGAAATATTCGTTATAATATCGTATCTTTTGTTGTTTTAGAAATTTCTGTACTTTCGCATCAGTCAATCGATATTTTGAGTATTTCGTTAATTCTAAAGTAAAAAATTTGTAACGCCAATTGTGATTATTCTTAAATTTCATTTCTAAAAATGGACGATAACCAATTGCTTGATTTTTTGAAAGATCATGGGTAAATATTAAGTACATTGCAATTCCCTCAATGCAATGAATTGTGCACGTTGAATAAAAATTTTATGTCTCGTTGCCAAAAAAAATACAATTTTAAAAGGGAAAAAGTCTTAATTCAATGTAGTTTTAAACAGTCAGTTAGGAAAAATACATTTTTCGAAAATTTACATCTCAGTATTGACGTTATTGCACAATACATTGTATTCCATGTTACGTTAAATCCTCCGAGGACTGATTTCCTCGAGAGAGAATTTAAGATCGGTCATGCGACTGTCATCGATTGGGCAAATTTTTTACGCGAGGTTTTCGTTCGTTGGGCTTTTAAAAATGGTTCGGAAAAATTGGGTGGGCTTGGGATTATTGTCGAAATTGACGAGACAAAAGTGGGGAAACGAAAATATAATCTCGGCCGCGTAATCGTGGATCAATGGATATTTGGGTTTCAGAGGGATAACAAACAATTGTTCGTCACAGTTCCCGACAGAACTCAGGAAACTCTCTTAAATGTAATTCAAGAGCGAATTCTGCCGGGAATGACAATTATATCGGATTGTTGGCGGGCATATGCTTGTGTTCAATCAAGTGATTTTGAGCACCTAAAAGTAAATCATTTTCTAAATTTTGTCGATCCGGAAACCGGTGCTCATACTCAAAATATTGAAAGAACATGGCGCGAAATAAGATCAAAAATTCCTCGGTATGGAAGGCGAGAGGAAAATTTTGATGGGTATTTGGCGGAATTCTTTTTTGAACGAAAATTTCCAGGCCATCGGTAAAGAATCCACCAAATATTCGAAGCCATTTGCCTACTATATGATCCTGGCAGTCCAGTACCCAAATGTATGTATTTAATCATCTTTATTACATGCTCATTAATTATGTATGTATATTAATTATTATTTTTCATTTGTAGAAATTATTTTAACTCAGCTATATAAACGCATTTTTCAACTAAATATAGTTGATTTATACATTTCTTGGCACTTTCTTTGCACCGCAAAATTTCGTACCAACGTTGATCGATGTATCAACATTTTACGTGTTTTTACCTGTTGCAGATATTGTTACCGGGTATTACTTTGTTGCACTGGTAAGTATTCAGTATTTTTACTTCACCATGTGTTCTTTTATATTCGTAGGCAATATGGTCATAGTCACTCACCGATTTTAAACACTTCACAAATAAACGAACAGATTCTTGACACTAAAATATACTACCACATACACTCAAACATACATACATATATATATATATATATATATATATATATATATATATATATATATATATATATGTGTATATATATATATATATATATATATATATATATATATATATATATATATGTATGTTACATAATATTTTATTATTTGATCAAATGAAATGAAATCAAAATTGATATTTATAAAAACGTCATTTATTTACATGCATATAAACGCACCATAATGAACACACCAGAACGGATGCGTATGCTATAGCTGTGCCGCACAGAATAAAAACTGGCGGGTCACGCCAATGTCTACTTTCATTAATTTTTTTACACGAAGTTTTTTGCCTTTTAATGAATCAAAATGTATTGTGCAAGTAGTTATTTAGTGCTTTTATCGATAATTGTTTAATGTAGAAGCCTTTCTTGAGATAATTGTAGTTTGTACCATCTGTCACTGGGGTACTTTTTTTACATTTTTTTCATATTATTTATTGAAAAATTCTTGCTTTCCCGACTTTAAAATACGTTTTACATTGTAATTAATCGATTTAGCAAAAAATTTCAATTTTTAAAGTGCATTTCCACTAAAGTCCTTAAATTGAACTATTACCTAAAGTAATATTTTCAAATTAAGTAAACAAAGAAATTAAAAAAAGTTCGCTACCAAACACAATTTATTAATATATGTATGTATGTATGTATATATATATATATACATATAATAAATATTTTTATTGAAATTACGTTATCCTAACGTATAATTACAGTCGCTCCAAAACGAAATAGACTTTTTTTTTATTTATATAATAAATTTTCAGTCAAGGAGCAGGAAGTAATTAATATTGATTTTAGTAAAAAAAAACTTATTTCAGGCACACCTTTTCGAAATACAAGTCTAAAGCATAACTTTTCTGAATATGAAACAATAATACGAAAGTAGAAGATGAGATAAAATCAAAGTAAAATTACACATTCGCTTTCAAACGCACAAATAGGTCGATCATTACTATTTCTATTGAAATATATTTCCTTAAAAAAATAAATTCTCATGCGCATAACAGAGAGTAATAATAGTTTCGATATGACTCTTTTAATCGAAATACTATTCTGCGTTTTTATACAGAAGAAATATGTTGATAATTTTAATCTGACATACTTTCAGATACAGAGACTAAAGCATCGTCAGCCCTAGATGTTCTAGCGATCAAGACGAATTTTGAAAGAATATTTGTATGTGCAATTATTCAACTCAAAAATACGTTCGAATAATTCAAGAATAAATCTCCGAAACAAAAAAATTCAGGAAGTATTTAATACAAAAAAAAATAATGTCTATAACACAAACCCAATTGTAAAATTATACCTGTTATAAGAACTGGTGGCTAAAACAATATCGATATATATATATATATATATATATATATATATATATATATTCACAATTGTTTAAATCTCAATATCAGAATATCTAAAATCCGACATAGCGAAAGGGCGAGTATGAAAAGAAATTCGAATCGATATCAGAGAAATTAAAAATGAAACATCAGAACTGGTTAATATTCTACCAAATTTCGTAAGTAAACAGATTTAAAAATTACAGTTTCTTGAATTATTGTACTCTACGATACAAAATAATATATTTCGTATATTAATAATAAAAATTCTATTTTTTTACAGTTTGAATTTGATGTGTCCCTAATGTATTGCTTATAAAAAGATGATTTTTAATATATTAGGATATAAAATGACTGACACGTAAATTTCCGCTGTTCCTGGTAAATATCATCCAATAATCAACGACTCATTCTGAACCTCCGACCAATGTACTTATAAAGGAAGGAGGCCTATTTTTAATATTATACATTACAATAAATATTGACTACTTAAAACGTTCACTTTAAAAGCGTCACTAAATTACATGCATACAAACGCACTACAACGGATGCGTATGCATATGGCTGCGCCGCGCAAATGGAAACAGTTGGAGTCACGTCGATGTCTACTTTCATTAATTTTCTACGCACGGTTTTTTTGTTTTAAAGCGTAACAAAATATATTGTGCAAGTGGTTATTTACTGCTTATACCACTAATTGTTTACTGGAAAACCGTTTTTTGAGATAAAAAAGGCCTTTTTTGAGATAAAAAAGACATATTTTGCAGTTTGTACCATCTTGTAGTGAGATAATTTTTACATTTTTTTCATATTATTTATTGAAAAAGTGTTACTTTCCCGACTTTAAATCACGTTTTACATTGTAATTAATCGATTTAGCAACAAATTTGAATTTTTAAAGTGCGTTTTCACTAAAGCCATCACACTGAACTATTACCCAAAAAAAGGATTTTTTTTATTGTGAAAACCCCTTTTTTATTGAACGTTTATCGATGAAAACAGTGAATAATCGCTAGCATAATACATTTTTCTACATTTAAAAGCGAAAAACTTCGCGTAAAGAATTTAATGAAACTAGACATTCACTTGACTTGCCTGTTATTAATCTGCGCGTCGCAGCCATATGCACACGCATCCGTTGTGGCGCGATCATATGTATATATATCTTTGAATAATAGGTTTTTAAACTAATCGAATTTTCATGGAAGTTAAGTATTAAAGGATAGTAAAATGGCATAGTTTTAAAAGATGATAAATGTCGCGCACTTGCATACAGTTAACAATTTTGTCTTTGTTAATATTTATTTAAAAGTCGCGCTATTCTCTGAAAGATATGAGGGGGAGGGAGCGAATCCGAACAGTAGTTCAGTTACGACGCTGAAATATCACAAGTGATAAATCACAAGTGAAATCGTGTGAAATGGAGTTCGTCGACGAAGTGAAAAACGAACTGATAGAAATTAAAACTAAACACGAAGTGCAGAAGCAACAGTGTGCAGTTGAAATTAAACTGCTCGATATGCTGCTCGAGAAAAAACGTGCTGATATTAACTATGAGACATCAATAATCGAAATGAAGAAAAAGAAGCTCGATTTAGAGAAGCAGTTAGGTAAGATGTGATGAATATGGGTTTGTGATTGTGATTATGTTACATGATGTTCTTTGCTAATTATATCCTGATGATAGGTGTAAATATAAACATCTGGGTACACTTATTTACTTCATTTACAGAGTCAAATAGTATAAACACCGTGCAGAATCTCAGACATACAAGCACCGAAATGAACACTAAACACGAACTGCAGAAACAAATGTGTGCAGTCGAAAGCAAGCTTCTCAAGATGCTGGTCGAGAAGAAAACTGCTGAAATGAAATATGAGGTATCAATGTTTGACCTGAAGAAAAAGAAGCTCGATTTAGAGCTTCAGTTATGTCAGATGTGATAAATATGCTTTAGTGATTGTGGTTATGTTACATGATGTTTTTTGCTAATAATATCCTGATGATAGGTGTAAATATAAAATTATTGAAAAAGTGAGACTAATTTCAGACTTGTTTATATTTTAAGGTGTTATGTTTTCAGGTATTTGTTATATGTATGATTTTTATGTGACTTTTGAAGATGCTCAAGACTATCTGTAATCTAAGTTTTTTTAAAAAAAATCTAGAAGAGTAGAATTGTTTTCTGCGCATGTCACTAAACATAATTTTTTAACAGATTGGTACTTGCATATACGCTTCCTCTCGTGTAATTCACAAGAGCTTCAGGTTTATTTAAGGATTTTGTAAAAACTCTGAATGATATATTAAAATGTCATTAAAAGCAAAATTTCATGTTTATATGATTAATGAAAGCACTCGAAACAATTTATTTAGTTGATATCGTTCTGAAAATTCGCTCGATATCCTTCTCAACACTTTCTGATTGGTCATATTCACAAAAAATCTCTGACAGGTGAAGTCAGATTATTAAGTTGGAAAATTATTTTTAAAAAAGTACTAAAACTTATTCAAAATATGTAACAATCTAAATAGAAATATTTATAATTCATGAACAGGATTTAATATTTAAAAGCCTGACATAAAAAAGTGGTTTAATTAATTGTAAATTAATAAAACCCTGTCAAGATATAAACAAAACTACTAACCAGTTTTATCAACAAGCTAGTTACAAAATCGCTGTTGAGAATCACCGCCAGGCTATTTGAATATTTCAAAAGAGCTGAGCATGAAATTTAATGTTTGTACAAACAAAGAATTTATAATTTTTATCTTTGACATGAGTGTGTGTTTATGTGCATATTGACGCACACACGTATACATACATACAGCCTATTATCGAATATTGTTTGTGGAGCAGTGCTGCCAGATGAAACTAGGATATCCGCTAGCTATCCTATAATCTAACCTGGACGAATTATCCTATTTTCTGTAATTGTTTTATTGTTAAGCCTCAGGATTCTAAAAGAGTAATGCCTGTGTTTATCTCTTTCAATGATAACTTTCAGTTTGTCTTGCCTTTTCTAATTTTTTATTCCTTACTTTATTATACGTTAATAAGTCAATTATAAGTACATTTGTCGGCGGTTCAGAATGAGTCGTTGATTAATAGTTGATGATATTTGCCAGGAACAGCGGAAATTTGCGTGTCAGTCATTTTATATGCTAATATATTGAAAATGATCTTTTTATAAGCAATACCTTAGGGATACATCAAATTCAAACTGTAAAAAAATAGAATTTTTATTATTAATATACGAAATATATTATTTTGCATCGTAGAGTACAATACTTCACGAAACTGTAATTTTTAAATTTGTTTACTTACGAAATTTGTCAGAATATTAACCAGTTCTGCTGTTTCATTTTTCATTTCTCTGATATCGATTCGAATTTCTTTTCACACTCGTCCTTTCGCTATGTCGGATTTTAGATATTCTGATATTGAGATTCAAAAAAAAATTGTGAATATATATATATATATATATATATATATATATATATATATATATATATATACATATATAAAACATACAAACCAAGGTGTCCCACCCGTGCTACCGGAAGAGGTTACATATGCAATAAAGAATATGAAAAATGGAAGAGCAGCCGGAAATGATGGGTTAATAGCAGAAATTTTCAAGTTAGTAGGAGAAAAAACAGAAAAAGTTCTCGCTGATATATTCACTGCTTGTATAGAAAAAAGAACTATCCCAGATAAATGGAATGAAGCCAACGTAATTCTTCTACACAAGAAAGGAGATAAAGAAGATTTGAAGAATTATCGGCCGATTAGTTTACTACCTACGATATATAAGATCTTTACTAAAATAATTTCGAAACGTCTACAAGTGCAACTAGATTTCGCCCAACCAAGGGAACAAGCAGGATTTAGAACCGGATTTAGTACAATGGATCATATTCAAGTAGTGAGAGAAGTAATAAGCCGGTCAAATGAATACCAAATACCAGTGTGTCTTGGATTTATAGACTACGAGAAGGCTTTCGACTCCATCACCACCTTGTCGGTAATATCTGCACTGAAGAACCAGGGCATAGAGGGCACATATATCGAGCTGCTAGATAACATCTATAAAAAAGCAACGATGTCGGTGAAACTACATGAAGAAACAAGAAAGATAAAAATCGAGAAAGGTGTAAGACAGGGAGATGCAATTTCTCCGAAATTGTTTACTGCGGCCTTAGAAGAAGTGTTCAAATCGCTCGACTGGGAGGACAAAGGAATCGAGATAAAGGGCGAAAGATTAAGCCATCTCCGGTTTGCCGATGATATAGTTATTTTCGCAAATACTCCGGAAGAGTTGCAAAAGAGAATAGAAGAACTAAACGATGCCAGTCAAAAAATCGGCCTCAACATGAATCATACAAAGACAAAAGTACTGTTCAATGCGTTTGTATGTCCGAAGAAAATTGAAATAAAAGGAACGGAAATAGAAGAAGTCACGAAATATGTTTATCTAGGCCAGCTTATCAACAGAGATGGATCATTCGCGGAAGAAGTAAATAGGAGAATAAAAATGGGATGGAGCTCTTTCGGACGAAACGCCTCAATATTTAAATCAACAATCCCACTCTGTTTAAAGAAAAAAGTATTCGATCAGTGTATACTACCGGTCCTTACCTACGGCAGCGAAACATGGGTGCTTAACGCCAAAATAGTTCAAAGACTCCAAACAACACAACGAAGTATGGAAAGATGCATGTTGGGAATAACAAGAAGAGATAGAAAGAGAATAGAATGGATACGAAAACAAACAGGAGTCACAGATATAATAAGAAGAGTAAAGAGTCTGAAATGGAAATGGGCGGGACATGTCGCAAGAAGAGAAGACAACCGATGGACAAGAGAAATTATTGACTGGGAACCGAGGAATATGAAAAGACCGAGAAAGAGACCAATGAACAGATGGGATAAGGATATTAAAAACTTTATTGGAAAACTGTGGAAAAGAGAGGCACTGAATCGAACAAAATGGAAAGTCATGGAAGAGGCCTTTATCCAGCAGTGGATTGACAGGGGCTGAAGATGATGATGATGATGATATACATATATATATATATATATATATATATATATATATATATTCACGATTGTTATAAAGTATGTTTTGACCGGTTTTGCGACGTGCGGACGAGAATTGTCTTGCAGCAAAATCACTATGTCGTGTCTTTCAAAGTATTCCGGCCGTTTTTCCTTCAATGCACGGCTCAAACGCATCAATTGTAGTCGGTAGCGATCCCCAGTGATGGTTTCATTCGGTTTGAGCAGCTCATAGTAGATCACACCTTTATGATCTCACCAAATACAGAGCATGATGTTGGATCCATGGATATTTGGCTTCGCCGCTGGTGTTGGTGGTTGGCCGGGCTTAACACATGATTTTCTGCGCTTGTAATTATCGTATCGATCCACTTTTCATCGCCCGTGACGATTCGATGCAAAAATCTCTTCCTTTTCTCCCGTTGAAGCAGCAGTTCACAGGTAGAAAAACACCTTTCAACGTCCCTCGGTTTAAATTCGTATGGGACACAATTTCCTTGCTTTTGGATCATTCCCGTGGCTTAAAGGCGTTTTCCTACCATTGACAAGTCAACTTCCAACGATTGAGACAAATTCTTAAAGTGTCATTGGTCTTCATTAAGCAATGCCTCCAATTCTTCATCGTCGAACTTTTTCGACTGTCCAGGTCGTTCCTTGTCTTCCAAGTCGAAATCACCACTTTGAAAACGTGCAAACCACTTCCGACACATTTGCTCAGCTAGAGTATGGTCACCATAAACTTCCACTAAAATACGATGACTTTCAGTAGCACTTTTTTTCATGTTAAAGTAATGAAGTAAAACTCCCCGCAAAAACAATTTATCCGGCAGAAAATTCGACATATTCGTTAAAGTAAAAAGTGTTGTTTACGCTTCAATCAAATGACATATACTGAAACTGGCGCCTAAGGACAGCTGTTTTACGAGGAATATTTGGTTAAAGGGAACAATGGAAGAATATACTACTTACGCCATCTCTTGTAAAACGCTACGAATTAATTCCAACACCTAATATATTATATTTAGATAATTCTTTTAGTATTTCTTTCGATTTGAAGATGAACAACGAGATTATATATTTTCGTTTAATTATATTTTCTTTATTTCTTCAAAGGTAAAAAATCCATAAAAAATTTTTGATCTGAACGATGATGGTACTGTGAATAAAAGGATTGTGTAAAGATAGTTCAAACCATTGATAAAAAACTCTCTAGATGACGAGGTATGGTTTAAAAATCTTAACCATCAAAACGATAGGCTGTGGGCTGCGGGGTGTTAACTCATACTGACATAGCCAGGTGGCACTGTCTACGCAGAAGATTTAAATACTTGAAATTTGAATATTAGCGTTGGTTTATATATATATATATATATATATATATATATATATATATATATATATATATATATATATTCCCATTCATACATATTTAATTTTAATGCAATTTTATAATAATTCTCAAGTAATCAATGCCATATAAAATATGAAATTGATTACTTTAAAATTATTATAAAATTTTATTAAAATTAAATATTTTTGAATGGATGTGAATATATTTGAAATTATTTAATTTTTTACAATTATACTATTATATGATGCTGTTTACAATTTACAAAAAAAAACATTTATCTATATAATTTATTTATTTTTAAAAAATATTTAACTCTAACAATAAATAACTAAACACTAGTAATAAGTACAAACAAAAGAACATTTAACACAACAGTAAAAATTGCTGTACCATCGAAACTAAGGAAGGAGTATTTTTCGACTTTAAGGAACGCTTTCAGGTTATTTCATCCCATGTTACATCCCGTGCACATAACTCGAAGTCCAATTGACTCTATTCACCGAATAACTTCAATGATTAGTGACAAATGATTTGAAGTTAAATTTCGACAAAAATAGTAGGCGATTGACTGCTTCCAGCTAAGTCTCACATCTTGTGATATAAAAACCATAACACTATTTACATATTCCTTCCCTATGAATTCGGTGTTCATGTCAACATGCCTAGTAATTCTATCAGCACGTAGGTCATATGACAACCCCTCGTGAATTGACATTTCATCGAACATTAACAAACAGAGGTTGTCTTTGTCTTCTAAATTACTGATCATGAGTGTTTTGTATGACATAATGTAGTCGTTCACACCTGGTTTCAAAGGAATCAATTTCAAGAAAGTCATTAAAAAATTATTTGATGGTAAAGCAATTATTTTCCATAATAAAAGATAACCTTTTGGGCTTCTTTTCCTGAAAAACAAACATAACAACTCCTCTTCTGTCCACTATTTACCTAAATCTTCTATACTCCAGACACGAACCTATGAAAAATATATTTATGTTTGTTAATTTATAAAGGCCAATGAAAAGATTTATGAATTTTAAAAAACTAGTTCACTATTAAATTTTAAAATAATTATTAGTTGTGATCTAAAATGTGTGTAATATATTGTATCGTATAACTTTGTACTGTTTTGAATTACTAAATTAACTTACACCATCAGTATTTCCATTCAAAATAATAATGGAAACATTGTAGATGTTGGTTGCAATTTGAATAGTAATTATAGTAGAAACGTTCATAATTTTGCAAAATAAATTATAGTACAAATAATACTATTATTTCCCCAACTCTTTTCAAGATTTACGTAGAACATCTTTTACGAGACTGGAAACGAAAGTGTAATTCTATGGACCTTCCTATTAATGATGAAACCACAATATATATCTTGCAGTTTGCAGACGATCAGATTCTTATAGCGCAGGATAAGAAAGACCTCGAATAAATGGCCAAGAAGCTCGAACAACAATATGAGAAAAGAGGGATAAAAATGAATATTGGCAAAACCAAGTATTTATGCGTAGGGGGAACTGCAACTATGAAATTAGAATTGAACAATGATGAAAAAATATCAGCCTGTGAGGTATACAACTACTTGGGAGTGAAACTTAATAGGGAAGGCAAAGACTCATTGGAAATACGAGGAAAAATCGCACAAAGTAGAAGAGCTATTAGGAAACTAAATAGTATTTGGTGGAGCCCCACAATATCGAAACAACGGAAATGGCAGATTTACCAAACAGCGGTTAAAAGTATAAGTTAAAAGTAACGTGTCAGTAGTGTGCACGGGGCTTAATTGATCAATTTTTTTTTTAAAAAAAAAAACAAATAAATTGTTTCTTTACAAATTCAAAAACAGGCAGAAAAATAATACTTTTTATAATATAAATTAGATAGATATGTATCAGATGTGCGTTTTTAACCGTAATATGACATTTTGAAAGCAGATAATAAAAATAGTTGAACGAACCATCAAGAAGAGTATTTGAAGTTTTTTTCTTGTTTTATAATGAAGTTATTTTCACGTTTATTCTTGATTCTGTGCTCAAATCTATTTGTTCGAATTGGAAATGAAATAATGTTTTATATAAGATTTAACTAAGATATTAGACAGCAAAATTGTTGTCAGGTGTGGGGTTCGAACCCACGCTCCCTTTCGAGAATCAGAGCTTAAATCTGGCGCCTTAGACCACTCGGCCAACCTGACGACATTCAATCAGTTAGCGACATCTAATATTACATATTTTCTAATTTTAATGAGATTATAGGTTAAAAATTATTTTTAGATTTACAAATTTAAGGACTTCGCATTAAAGCAACTCTACGAGATAAAAGAGACTTTTAAATAAAAACACCTTATTGAATAATTAGATAATTGCAAATGTGTAAAGGAACCAGATTTTTATCAAAATGTGTTTTTCTTTGTGTGTTGGGGGGGGGTCGCCCGTCTTGTCTAGTATGAGAGCTTAAATCTGGTACCTTAAAATCACTCGTCCATCTGACGACGTCGGTTAAAAAATATAAATACTTATAATTCAAAGAACGTGTGTTGATTCCCAGAGAGTTTATTAAGAAATTTTGTTTATTCAATTTAAAATAAATATTTATACTGCAGACTTCTTTCACAATTTATTTAAATAGCACTAACATATTTTCAATTTAATATTGATGATTGTATAATTTCAATAATTTACGAGGGTCGTTTGATAAGTGTGGTAAAAAAGCATGTTAAACACCATTTTTTTGGAAAAAAATCGATTTTATTTCTCCATTCAGGGTTATACACTTAGGCTATACATTTAGTCTGCAAAATACTCATTGATGGTGGCAATGATATCCTCATTCAACGAGAATTTCTTCCCACCGAACCAAATATTCAAGTTTGGAACGAGGAAGAAGTCACACGGGGCCACATCTGGAGAATAAAGTGGATGAGGAATCAATTCGAAGCCTAATTCATGCAATTTTGCCAATGCAAAGGTCGTTTTGTAGGACGGTGCGTTGTCCTGGTGAAAGAGTTCTCTGTGTGAGCGAATCTTGGCCGTTTTGGTTTCAGCTTTTCTTTCAAACTGTCTAATAATGTTACTTAATAGGCTCCTGTTATCGTTTATCTCTTCGGCATTTTTAAAATTCATTAGTGATAGTACCGACTATTGGAGGATTATAAGGAATACCGGTGTTCTGTGAGTAATTGAAAAAAGGATATTTGCAAATAAAAACATGTCGTGAACTGAGTTTACCCCACCGGAATGGGAGAGTTAAACTTTATAAAATTTTCGCTGAGTGTTATTTTAATCTTGTCTGTCGATAAAAGCTACAAAGTTCAGCCTGATAAAAACTCACTACAACCCAACTTACTTAATGTATTAAGTCATTCAGCAGCGTACTTCTAGATGACTAAATAGGAAACCATTGTGCTTGAAAGTTATTCATCAGTTAATCAATAAATTTTAGGGAAACCGTTTTCTAGTTGTGTTTTATTTGCATGAAATTTCTGATTCGTTTGTACTTGACTCTACATCTACTATGACTGTGAAAATTGGCAACAATAAGTTTATTTTATGACTTTGTACTTAACTTTAGATAGCTGTTTGTGAGATGATTTGTCGCAGATTGAATACGAGAAATGAATATTTATATATCTAGACAGGAAAATATAAAATAAAATAGTTGTTTTCTATTTCGTATAAATAAATTAGAACGTGAGTATTTTTATCCTTTTATACCTGCAAGAATTCTTATATAAAAATATTACATATATATATAAATAGCAGAGCGTGGTTTCGATCCACGGACCTCTGGGTTATGGGCCCAGCACGCTTCCACTGCGCCACTCTGCTTCTGCATACTACACTCTCATATTGAAAAAAAATCTAAAAAACAAAAGGAAATTATCAGGGAAATATAAATTATAAGAAAAATAAAAATTTAATTGTGTGTTAAAACATTTATTAAAATTTTGACAGAACATGGTTTCGACACGGAAGTCAGTGATATTTACTGAGTGCGTGTCAATCCCGACACTTCCTGTATTTTTAGTATCTCAGATCATAAAAATAATGAATAGCGAATAAAAACTTCTTAGATTATAGAGAAAAATAATTGCTAAACTTTTATAAAAGTAAACTAGCAGAGCATGGTTTCGATCCACGGACCTCTGGGTTATGGGCCCAGCACGCTTCCACTGCGCCACTCTGCTTCTGCATACTATACTCTCATATTGAAAAAAAATCTAAACGACAAATGTAAATTATAAGAAGAATATAAAAATATAATTGTGTGTTAAAACAGTTGTTGAACCTTTGGCAGAATATGGTTTCAACACACGGAAATCGGTGATATTTTCTGAGTACGTTTCAGTCCCAACACTTCCTGTATTTTTAGTATCTCAGAGCAGAAAAATAATGAATAGTGAATAAAAATTTCACTAGAATGTAAGAAGTATATATTATAGAGAAAAATAATTGCTAAATTATTATTAGACTAAACTAGGAGAGCGTGGTTTCGATCCACGGACCTCTGGGTTATGGGCCCAGCACGCTACCACTGCGCCACTCTGCTTTTTTATACCACCCCCCCCATATTGGAAAAAAAACTAAACGATAAATGGAAATTATCAGAGAAGTATAAAAATATAATTGTGTTAAAACAGCTGTCAAACGTTTGGCAGAACATGGTTTCGACACACGGAAGTCGGTAATATTTACTGAGTACGTTTCAATTCTAACATTTCATGCATTTTTAGTATCTCAGTTCAGAAAAATAATAATGAATAAAAATTTAATTAGAATGTAAGCAGTATAGGATATAGACAAAAAAAGTGCTAAATTATTATTAGACTAAACTAGCAGGGCGTGGTTTCGATCCACGGACCTCTGGTTTACGGGCCCAGCACGCTTCCACTGCGCCACTATGATCGTGAATTTTACAATCTCATTTGAAAAAAAAACAAATGACAAATTTAAATTATAAGAGAAAAATATAATGGTGTGTTAAAGCATTTATTAACATTTGGCAGAACATGGTTTCGACACGGAAGTCAGTGATATATACTGAGTACGTTTCAATCCCGACACTACCTGTATTTTTAGTATCTCAGATCAGAAAAATAATGAATAGCGAATAAAATTTCACTAGAATGTAAGCAGTAGAGATATAGACAAAAAAAGTGCTAAACTATTATTAGGTTAACCTAGCAGAGCGTGGTTTCGATCCACGGACCTCTAGCTTACGGGCCCAGCACCCTTCCACTGCACCACTCTGCTTGTGTACTTTACAATCTTATATTGGAAAAAAAAACACCTAAAAGACAAATATAAATATAAGAAAAATTAAAATATAATTGTGTGTTAAAACAGTTATTGAACGTTTGGCAGAACATGGTTTCGACACAGGGAAATCGGTGATATTTGCTGAGTACGTTTCAATTCCAACATTTCACGCATTTTTAGTATTTTAGTTCAGAAAAATAATAATGAATAAAAATTTAATTAGAATGTAAGCAGTATAAAATATAGACAAAAAAAGTGCTAAATTATTATCAGACTAAACTAGCAGAGCGTGGTTTCGATCCACGGACCTCTGGGTTATGGGCCCAGCACGCTTCCACTGCGCCACTCTGCTTGTGTATTCTACAATCTCATATTGGAAAAAACACCTAAAAGACAAATATAAATTATAAGAAAAATATAATTGTGTGTGAAACTTTGAACCCTATTTTCTCCCGATAGGTGCAAAAGTGTATCAAAGGGTTAAGGGAAGACAAACAAGCGGTTACTACCTACCAACCCACCGATCCTCGAGCGATTCGGGTTCCCCACGTTAGCGCCTTCTCCTCGTTAGTGCATAAAATCTGTGGCAGGGCATGTTATCTATAAAATTCGATATTGATAGATATTTTTCCCAGAACATGGAAATCTTAATAATATATAAGTGTAGCATGTAAGTCTTACATATTGTACTACTCGTACCATTGTCCTATCTTTAACAAAATTTTACAAATTAGTCAGCATTGTGAGAAATAAATAAAAAGACATGCAAGTTTGTTGTGCTCATTCCTTTCTTACCAACCCTACAAACACCACGCCCCGACAACACCGCTTAGGTAAGACGTTTTCTGCCAAAAACCTCGCCGGTTATGACTCCGAAACTACCTACCAATTTTTTTATGTAAAAGACTATGAGCAACAATAAATCAAGAAACTTAAAAAAATTGATAAGTCCTCCAGATTATCCAGAAATAATTTCCTATACAGAAGACAGTGGTAGTTGGTTGTAAATGAAAAATTTAATCATATAAATTTTTTTTTATTATTTCGTTGTATTAATATGAATTTTTTGTTTTTACAAGCATTCTATTTTGATCAAAAATGTTCATTAAAGAATCATTATTTATTCTTGACTGTTTCTGACACGCGTTTCGTTGCTCTATCATTTCGAGAGCGTTAAATAATAGAACAATCTGATTTTTCTGTATTTTAGTAGAAAGTGTTACAAACAAGTATTAATGTAGGTCAATACACTAGAAAGTGTGTAAGTTAAAAATTTGAAGTCAGAGACCGATTCGAAAAATGCTATCGATTTCGATTACAATTCCAACTCCATTAGAAGAGAATCGATTCTTTGACTATGATTCAATAGATGTGGATGTTACTATGATCTATTTAACCCTTCAGAGGTCGCGGACGAAAAAATTGCATCTTAAATCGTGTGTATCCGAGATATGTTCATTACTAGTATGTGTTGGAATGGTCCGATAGGGGCACTGAATGGTGGGGGATCTATGCTGAAGCCTGTGCGGACGATATACTGATTGTTACAAGGGGGCGGACGCACAGCCAGCATTGGACCTGATGCAGTTAGCCCTGAACAAGATAGTAAGCTTGTGTCAAAGAACGAGACTGTCAGTCAACCCGGACAAACAGAGCTCGTTATCTTCAGCAGAGCGCATAAGGTCGATGAGTTGTTTCTACGTACCTTAGCAGGCAAAAGGCTGCGATCTGCAGACTCAGCAAAATACCTCAGGGTGACATTGGACAAAAATAAAACTAAACTGGAAAATTCACCTCGAGAAGAAACAAGCGAGTCTCATTGCGTCCTTTTGGGCATGCAGGCGAGCATTCGGTAATACCTGGGGGCTACGTCTCAGGGTTGTCATTTGGCTCTACAAAGCGGTTCTCCTCCCCAGATTTGCCTACGCAGCTCTGGTGTGGTGGCCATGAGTGGAGCAGAAAGGGGCCATCAAGACCCTTGAAAGCGCTCGAGGACCGGTGCTGAGAGGGCGGTGGGGGCTATACGCTCAATACCGACGGCAGCTTTAGGCGTGCTACTGGGCATACCTCCTCTCCACTTGGAAATCAAAGGTGCGGCCACGGCCTCAGAGTACAGGCTGAGGGTGTGTGGCCAGTTGCGGCCGGGACCCAGGCATACTCGACTGCCAATTATAGATGCGGAGCTCCTTGGAATGACGGGAGACACCATACTGGCTACCTACCAGTTTGGTAAACGGTGGAGGGTGATGATACCTTCGCGCGAGGAGTGGTCCGATAAGGGGGACAGCCTACCCGACCATGGGGACGTCTGGTATACAGATGGCTCCAGGACGGGGGAGAGGTCTGGAGCGGGATATTACTGCCGCAAATACGGGAGGGGTACATTTATCCCTCTTGGACTGTATGCTACAGTGTTCCAATCCGAGGTCACTGCTATTCTGGGATGCGTCCAGAGGCAAGAAGAACTCGGAGTCAGGGGTAGACGAATCAACATCTGCTCGGATAGTCAGGTAGCACTGAAAGCACTTGGTTCCTATGCCAGCACTTCAAGGTTGGTTTTGGAATGCAAGACAGCTCTCGACAGACTGTCTTCCCAGAACGAAGTTCACCTTCTGTGAGTGCCGGGTCATTCGGGCATAGGAGGGAACGAAATAGCGGACAGACTGGCCTCATTAAGAGCCGGGTCCATAGTGGAGGGGCCAAAGCCCTTCGTAGGGCTAGCGAGATACCGGGCCAAGGGCGCAATTCGGGAGTGGGTCGAGTCAGAACACTCAAAATAATGGCTAAAGATTGGATTTCCGTCAATCCAGGATAGTCTTAGGCCAGGCCACAAATAAGGACTTGACCAAGAGAATCTATACAAGTAGCAGATCTTTCTCCTGGCTCCTGTAACATTATATCTATTGTTACATTCTGTCCCATAGAGTAGCATAATTTACAATTTTCTACAACTTGCTAAAAAATATCTCTCACAACCGATAATTTGTCAAATTTCAGACGTTCTAACCGAACAAGTTTGTCATCAAACCTGATACAGTTGTAAATAAATCTAAATCTCCATAAAGACAACGTAAGTCCAGAAAATTCAATTCCAGTACCATCTGTAGCTCATAAATCCTGCAAATTTTGATTATTGCGATGTAAACCAGCTAGATATGAGACCTAAAAATGTTTTTTTTAATTCGTTTCGTATTTCTTTCTCTTGAATACCGATTCGAAATAGAATCGATATATTTATTTTTATATACTAGGTTGGTGCAGAAATAATAGCGGTTTTTATCATTTTAAGTTTAGCACCGATTTTTCTAGTTATCGTTCTAATATCTCGAAACCTACATTACCAGATGAGTCTAAGATTCCACACGAGAAAATACAGTAAATTTGTATAATGTATACAAATGTACTGCTTAATATGCTGGACGTAGCCAATTTTAAGAGACCCTGGCTGAAGACGACATCCAGATCCAGGATCTATAGGAAATACTCCAGATCCAGTACGTTTCTGCACCACCTGGAGGTGGTAACGGCTGAGGCAGTCTACACACACCGCAAAAATCAACTAGTCTCACAAAGGCAGCAGAAAATAACGAAGAAAGTAACTTGTTACCAAAGGTTAATTATTATACAAAGCTACTCACGGATGTTCCGTACGTGGTAGTTATATATATATATATATATATATATATAACGGGAAGAGGGAGGGTGATCTATCATATAGCGAGGTCAACTTGGTTTTTTGAAAATTTTCCTAGAGATAAAAATCAAGATATGACACATGAACAGCAAGATTGCTAAGAATACATGACAAAGTCTGGATAAAAAGGATTGAATCCCAAGGCTCGACTACATACCACAAGATTATGTAGCAGATTAGCCAATATCAGACAAAAACACAAAACCGTCAAAAAAAACAGAAACTGCTCGAAATATCACATTTGTTTTGGTAAAGAGTCAACTAGTGAATGTATAGCTCACAACACTGGTTCTACAAATTTTGTAATGGAAACGAAAGCTTTGATGCTGAGGAGGGACTTGGACGTCGTTCAGCTATAGACAATAATGATTTAATAACAATTATTGAAGCGGTCAAACTACTCGAGAGATAGCAGAAGAAACAATGTTGATCATTCAATAGTTGTTCGACATTTGAGCCTAATTGGAAAAAAAAGCTGGATAAATGTAACAAAATTGATCCCCTTCTTGATCACATTGTAATATGTGATGAAAAGAGGATTCTCTACAACAATCGGGAACGTTCATCACAGTGGCTAGACCGAAGAAGCACCTCATTTTCAAACATGTTTGAATCTTTCACAGCATTTAAAACCATTCCAGGCTTATGTTTATTGTCACAATTTTTCACGGAACACATTCAGTTTCCATAAAAGACCAGCGTTCCGCAGAACATAGTTTGAGAAACGCTGTTCTAATATTATTCAAACCCACTTTCTTTAATTCAAAAGGAATATTTGTTGTACCGTTGCTTAGATTTTTGTCTCTAGACATTAACCGATCTTCCGCACTGTTCAGCAGCATTTTCCGACTTGTTCTTTGTTGATTTGGGATTATTTTATGTTATTCATATCGTTTCAAAATGTATTAACTAGTAAATTGAGCCTTTGTCTTCTTGAAAACTTACAGGAAATTTGCATTTTACACGTGAAAATATGTATAGCACTAATTTATATAACTTCAATGGACAAAAATAATGTACAAATTAAGTATAATTGTAACGTCCTTCTTAAAATGTTTAGGGTGCATTAAGTGAACGAAAAATTTATGAAATTTTATTATAAAGTTCAGATTAATCTACCCCTTGTAATAAATCGTTTATCACCACTATTATTTACTTACAATCCTGATAGTAAGACAGAAATGCGATTTATGTATTGAATAGCTTTAATATTCGTTATCTCTATTTATCTTAATATGTTTTAACACTATGATGATTAATTTGTCTATTACTATATATGGTAATGTATTGAAATCAGATTATTTTATTATTATTTATTAGTTATCGTAGATTATTTATAAAATGATTAATTGTCAAACATATAAAATATAATATTTATTTCAATTCAATCGTTAGACCATCAGGAGAATGTTAATAAAAATGATTGAGCGAATAAAATTCCAAGTTGTTATTTTATAAAACTTAATAACGTGAAATTGTGATACAGTAAATTCAGTGTTGAAATATGTTTGGAAAAAAAAGATCGAACAATGTACCTACAAGACAATCGATTTTTAATTTGCAGAGATTTACTGCAAAATATTCAATAAACTCGCCAATTATCACGAGGTAAGATATGTTGAGATTATTTGAATACCATCCAAATTTCATAAACGTTCATCACATGGTTTTAGAAATGAATTTTAAAAAAAAATAAATCAAAAATGTTCAGTAATCGATTATTATATCAACAACGATGCCATCGTTCTTAGAGCGATTAAGTATAGGAAAATCTTGTATATTAACACTCTGAAAAAGATGATGGGGCACCGTCGTAGTGCTCATAATTAACAATAAAAAAATGTCATTAACCATTTATTGAACATTTTCGATCAAAACAATTCATTGAAACAATTTAAGCCAGTAAGATGGTGCTTTCCAGCCACTCTAGAGCTCCGTTGAACTATGAAATATGGCCTCGAGAAGAGGGGGTATGGAAAATTGCTTGACTAGTTACCAATAATCCACACGAGAACGCTAGAAAATTCAACCTGTGTAAATCATACATACAGACTGGATAACAAGGTACGTGTAAAAATCTGCAGCATGAAAACGATTGATTGGGGGGGGGGTGTTAACTCCGTAGGACAGGGGTAGATGGCACTGTCCACGTGATATTTGTGCTGGAGGTATAAATTCTTGAAATTTGAATATTAGCCTTGGTAAACATTCCCATTCAGAAATGTTTAATTTTAACACGTTTTATAACAATTCTAAAATAATGAATTTGATATAAAGTACGAAATTCATTACTTTAAATTTATTATCAAATTTTGTCAATCATTCATTTCTGGATGTATTTGACAAATTCAGTGAAGAAGCTTACATCTCCCTCAAAAAATGGATTAAATATAACACTGAAAACAATCCCCAGATTGTTTTCAATGTTATATTCCATCCATTTTTTGTTCCAAATTCCAGTATTCTGGGAAATACTGGAATTTTTCAAAATTCGAGGATTTCGTTTTCTTACAAGAAGTTTGAATCAAGATCCTTTAGGAAATTTCTTTGATTTGGTTCACTTTTGCTCAGGTTGTAATGATCAACCTCGTTAAAATTAAATATTTTTGAATAAAAGTGGATATATATTTTTTTTTGTAGTCATATTATTGTATGATGCTGTTTACAATTCACAAATAAGACAGCTATCTATGTAACTTAAATATTTTTGAAAATAAATAACACTAACAATAAATAATTAAACACTAATTACAAATAAGTAAATACTAGTAATAAATAAATATTAATAATAAACACGAAAAAGAATATTTAATACAACGGTGTGAAAATTGCACTTCGAAACCAAAAAAGAGGTCTTTCTTTTTAGATTTTAAGGAATTTAACGCTTTCAGATTATTGCATTCCATGTCACAAACCGTACACATAACCCAACGTCTAATTGACTCTATTCACTGAATAACTTCAATGATAATTCATGACAAATGATTTAAGTTAAATTTCGACAAAAGTAGTAAGCAATTGGATGCTTTTCGGTATGACTTCCACCTTGTAACATGGAAACCATAACTTTATTTGCATATTCCTTCCCTATGAATCCAGTGTCTGTGTCAACATGCTCAGTAATTTTATCAGCATGTTGGTCATACGACAACCCCTCTCGAATTCACATTTCATCAAACGTTAATGAACAGAAGTTGTCGTTGTCCATCAAATTATTGGCCATGCTCGTTAGGTATGACATGATGTAGTTGTTTACATCTGGTTTCAAAGGAATTAATCTTGAAAGAGTCCTTAAAGTACTGATCGATGGTAAGGCAGTTAATTTCCATAATAAACGATAACCTTTTGGGCTTCTTTTTCCAGAAATACAAAGACAACAACTTTTCTTCTTCTGTACACCATCTGCCTAAATCTGCCACATTCCTGACACGAAGCTATGAACAATAAACTTATGTTTATTAATTTATAAACGAAAATGTATACATTTATTAATTTGAAAAATTAATACCTGTGAGACCAACAACATTCGGGCTGTAGCAGGAAGATCTTCGAAAATTAAATCCAAGTGATCTGCACTGCTTCATAACAAGGCCTTTATATTTTTTTTTATTTTTTCTACAAACCCATTTCCGAGTACACATATATTTTTGTTTCTTTTTTAAAATTTTCATAAATTTATTTGTACTCGACGTATTCGGCATTTGTTTCCTAATAACTTGAAGAGATATTAATGTTGGTTTCTAAAATATAAATAAAATTAATAGACTTTGAACGTAAGATGTGTAAATCATGCAAAAGAATAACAACACTTACACGAGATTTTTTTGAGAGGAACAGCTACTAAAGGCGTTGCTCCTTTGTCGGCACTCATTTCAATAGTTTGACCGGAGTGTGTCAATTTCTGATGGTTCGATGATAAAACAATTAATTTCTATAATAAAAGATAAACTTTTGAGCTTCTTTTCCAGAATGACAAAAACAAAAACTTCTCTTCTTGTCTCCAACGTCATCTGCCACACCCCTGATACGAAGCTATAAAAAATATATTTATGTTTGTTAATTTACAAACGACACTGTAAACATTTATTAATTTGGAAAAAAATATTACCTGCGAGACCAACAAGATTCGGGCTGTAGCAGGAAGATCTTTGAAAATAGATCCAAGTCGATCTGCACTACTTCGTAGCAACGCCTTTATATATTTTTTTATTTTTCACGCCAACATGTTTCAGAGTAGATATATTTTTGTTTCTATTTGAAAATCTACAATACAAATATTATACACATAAATAACTAATAAAAACTAAAGTTAAATAAAGAAAAAATATAACTCACCTGTTTTTCGTTCTCGGTCAATAGTGTAATTTATAATTCGAGACATAGCAGATGTAACAATTACGGCTTCCAAATTTCATTTTCAATCGCAAATTATTTTACAAAGTAGTCATAAATAATGTTAAAAAGATGAAAAATTTAAACATCGTTTTGCTGAGAATGTAAGTTTTCTTTGGCCAATAAGAGAGGATTTATATGTTCATGTTCTCTGCCATTAATAGTAAAACGATGTACAGAATGACTTATAAATCGAATAACTAACGCCATCCATTTAACTCCTTCAAAACTAAATGGCATTCTCATATTTTCCTGTTACTTTGAACGGCCTGATATAAATGGAGAGCATCGCCAGTGCTACATCACAAAAACTTCACAGCATATACGGTTTTGGGAAAAAAATGAAGCAATCATTTATTCCTGGATGTATTTGACGAATTGAGGAAAGCCCCTTACATCTCCCTCAAAAAATGGATGGAATATGTGTTATATGTCGAATTTAGTACATAATTCTAAAGATAGTTGGAGTTAGTGCGCTTGGACAACTGCTACATAGCAACTAACAGCAGTTATCTATCGTACTCGACAATGTTCAGTTCCATTGTATATTATTTTTCTATTAAAAATGCATTGTTAATTATCAGTAAAGGACTTCTAACAGAACAACGGCAAGAATTTGAACTCTAAGAGCCACAGATTCAAGTAGAGCGAGAAAAGATGATATTAACAAAACATCAAGTTCAAGAAGAAATGAAAAAATGAAAAAATAGAAAAGTTAGTAGCCCAGGAGGAATAGTTGCAGAATTAATAAAGAATGGCACAGTAAAACTAGCTACAATGATGACTCACCTATTTAACTTATGTATTAACAGTGATGAGATACCCGAAGAATGGAAAGTTGGATATATGTCCTCAATTCATAATAAGGCAGATATAAGAAAATGTGATAATTTTCGAGGTGTAACGGTGAGATCAACATACGGTAGAATCTTAAAGAACCTAATAGAACAAGAATACCAGGGCAAAGAGGCTGAAGAATAATGCGGTTTCTGAGCTGGAAGATCGTGCATGGATCACATTTTCTGCCTCAAACAGTTCATAGAAAAGAGGATAGCAACAGAGCGAGAACTTCACCTTAATCGATTTAACTAAGGCATATGATAGTATACCTACAGTGAAACTTTGGGAAGCAGTACAAATAACTCAGATAAACCATACCCTTATTAAAGCGGTGAAACAACTATACAGGCAATCTACAACAAAAATTAAAGTCGGCCAAAATTTATCTAATGGATATACCGTAACTAAAAGATTAAGACAAGGATGTTGTATTTCCCTAACCCTATTTAAGACTTACGTAGAAAATCTTTTACGAGACTGGAAACGAAAGTGTAATACTATGGGCCTTCCTATTAATTATGAAACCACAATATATACCTTGCAGTTTGCGGACGATCAGGTTCTTATAGCGCAGAACAAGGAAGACCTCGAATACATGGCCAAGAAGCTCAAACAACAATATGAGAAAGGAAGGCTAAAAATGAATATTGGCAGAACCAAGTATTTATGCGTAGAGGAAACTGCAACTACGGAATTAGAATTGGACAATGATGAAAAAATATCAGCCTGTGAGGTATACAACTACTTGGGAGTGAAACTTAATAGGGAAGGCAAAGACTCAATGGAAATACGAGGAAAAATTGCACAAGTTAGAAGAGCTATTAGGAAACTAAATAGTATTTGGTGGAGCCCCACAATATCGAAACAACGGAAATGGCAGATTTACCGAACAGTGGTTAAAAATACAGCCTTATATGGAGCGGAAGCATAGTCAGCAACAGAGGAGGATAAAAGACGAATTGCGGCCATGGAAATGGATGCTCTAGGAAGATCCTGTCGAATATCAAAAAGAGATCGAATTAGAAACGAAAGGATCAAACAATTAATGGGCGTAGAACACAACATCATTGAAGACATTAAGCGGAAACAACTCACCTGGTACGACCATGTCAAGAGAATGATCGATACAAGACTGCCTAAGCAAGCGATGGAGTATTTACCTTCGGAACGACGGAAACGAGGTCGCCCACGGAGATCTTGGAGCGAAGGAATCCGAAAATCGATCAGAGAGAGAGAACTGGACGAACAGCTGTGCCAAGATAGAAAGTAATGGAGGAAAAATTTGAAGAGCGGAAAGCGTCGACAGACTCTACGAATGTGGTCCCAGAAGTATCCGACCCAACAAAGAAAACACAAAAATTTTGGAAACAAATATATTTATTTTTCAACATAATCTCCTTTCAGCTCTATACACTTTTCCCAGCGATGTTCAATAAGTTCGATACCCTTTTTATAATAAGAACTGTCTTGCTCCTCAAAATACCCATTAACTGCCGACATCACTTCTTCATCGTTGGAAAATTTTTGACCACTGAGCCATTTTTTTCAAGTTTGGGAACAGAAAATGATCCGAGGGGGCTAAATCTGACTCATAGAGTGCATGAGGTAGCAATTCAAACTTTAATTCATTAATTTTGGCCATTGAAATAACGGATTTGTGAGCTGGTGCATTGTCTTGATGAAACAACACTTTCTTCTTAGCCAAATGCGGCCGTTTTCACTTGATTTCTTCGCTCAAACGTTTCAATAAGTTCGCATAATACTCGCCGTGGATAGTTTTTTCTTTTTCAAGATAGTCAATGAAAATTATCCCACGCGCATCCCAAAAAACCGACGCCATGACCTTGCCTGCAGATGAAACGGTCTTCGCCTTCTTTGGAGCCGGTTGTTCCTTTCAGTCCATTGTTTTGATTGTTCTTTTGTCTCGGGTGTGAAGTGATGGACCCATGTTTCATCCATGGTTATCAAACGGCGCAAAAATTCTGCTTTGTTGCTGTGAAACTTCGCTAAAAACTCAATTGAAGCATCTTCACGACACTGTTTTTGCTCGAGTGTGAGCAAACGCGGCACCCATCTTGCACACAGCTTTCTCATGTCAAAATTTTCAGATAATATGCGATGTACCGCACTTTTTGAAATGCCTACTATGTCTGCTAGCTCGCGCACTTTCAGTCGACGATCATCCAGTACCGCTTTGTGGATTTTCTTCACCATTTCTGGAGTCGTCACCTCATTTGGTCGACCACTGCGATGCTCGTCTTGGCAGCTCGTACGGCCTCGTTTAAACTCTGCTACCCAATATTTCACTGTTGTAAACGAAGGAGCAGACTCACCCAGAGTAGAATCCAGTTCAGCTTTTATATTGGTTGGGCTGAGGCCTTTCAAATAAAAGTATTGTATCACGTAACGATGACCAATTTTCTCCATTTTCACAAATTCACTGAAAACGTTCAATATTGATGGCTGCCAAACAAATACTAAACAACGTGGCGTCCTCAAACTTGAAACATATGCTCTATAGATTGTGTACTTTCTAATACAGTGATATTTTTCAAACAACAACCGCCATCTCCATATATATATATATATATATATATATATATATATATATATATATATATATATATATATATATATATTGTCAGAAAACAATCAGAGAAATATCGGAATCTTTAAAAACTCAAGGATTTCGTTATCTTTGGACAAGAAGTTTGAATCAAGATCCTTTAGAAAATCTCTTTAGCTTAATTCACTTTTCCTCGTGTAATCTACATACGTGAGGTCGAGAATAGGAAAAAAAGGATCAGAATTATTCATATTGTGGAGAACATGAGGCACGCGTTTATCCATAAAATATTTTCTGAATATTTTTCAGCGAGATGGTTTTACGATCAGATTAAAAAAGACGGGCCCGATAGACAGAGATTCGTTGATTTTTTCAAAGAACATTTCTTCAAGTTAGAATTTGTAATGGTCCGACAAATTTACAAAATAGGGGAGGATGGACTTATTTTCATTATGGTTATTAATGAAGTATTAAAATAGAAGACGTTTATGCAGCGACTGTTATTATTGTCAATGGCAGAAATACTGTTCTACATTACGCTGATAAAGGAAGAAATGTAGAAGTTATGAAACTTAATTCAAAGGAAAATTGATCAAAATATCACAAATAGGAACAGGCGCACCCCTTTGCACCGCCAGTTACGGACATTGTAAAGTATTTAAATACAAAAAGCTGATGCAGTAAGCGATTTAGACAATAACAATGATACTATTTTACATTACACTGCTGAAGGAAACTTCACAATGTTGACATTGCGAAACTATTAATTAAAGTGTATGGTGATTTAAATATCCCAACAACGAAGAATGCGCATCTTTATATTTAAATGAAAAGAATAGTGATTATAAAATATTCAAATGTCTTAATAGAAGACGATCATGCAGCTACTGATATTATTAACAGTGACAGAAGAAATATTGTTCTACATTACGCTGCTAAAAGCAATTAATTTGTTTGGAGATTGGAATGTCAGAACGCTTCGATAGTTAGATCATTAGCACCCGACCACAAATATAATTGTAAAACACACCACGTTTACACACTAGCGTTCGAATCACCTCTAAATTCGATCGCAAAAGGTATGAGTGCCGAACATTATAAAAAGATCCATTAAAACTATTATTACCCTCGGTAAGAGATAAGGAACATATAAAAGAACTGGACTGGTAAAATACCTAATTTTAATTGGACAACACGAAGCCTCGTGGGAACGACTTGTTCTCGTCGGTTTGCTCGGACGGAGTCTTTCATACACGAACTGAATCCTTGAGGCTTCGTGACTTGTGAGGGGTTACTGTCACTCAGTCCCTCTACCAAGTGTGGATGACAAGACGCTTGAAATACTGTTTCAAGTCGTTGACTTGAACAGTCGGAACGTCCGTGAGAAGATTGGATGCGTACCGGGCCTCTGCATCGGTTCTCTCATTCTTTGTCACTCCATCGTGATTAGAAATCCAGCAATAAACGATGCAGATGATACCAGTCAAGCTCTTGTGCATCTCTTGAACGAGATTATCCATCGAATACATATTAAGGATGTAAGAAAGTGGAGCTTGTGAGTCAGAACAAATGGTTACAAAAGCACATCCCACTGCGTCTCTAGATCAGGACCCGTCAGTGAAGATGTGCTTGTATCCGGGATACAAAGAACATAATTTAAAGAAGCGTTGCTGGTACATCCCTGGACAGTTGTCTGACTTATGAAGAAGTGACAGATCGTCACGGTAATTGACCTGAGGAACAATCAACGGTGATAAGAAATGTTTAAAATTTGAAACTCTTGGAATAATGAGTCTCATTACAGAAAATATTTATTTTACTTTGAGCTAGACACTTTATTGGTCGGATTCGAGATTCGCATAAACGCCTTCGGGGGCAATCGAAGACGGCGCTATAATTAATGTGCTAGCACCTACCACTTATGCCAGCAAAATAGCTCAAGATAAGGCAGATGAGGATGCTGAGTGGCGGTTTACCAGCTTCAGCACAGATTCTTAGGATCAAGCTGGTGTGGAATGAACCGATAGCCAGATGGATCTTGATATGATGCACGCTGTCAAGCGCGGAGATATACGAATCCCGGATAGAAGAATAAATAATATTCCTCTAATTGAGTATGGATCTAACTAATAACCTGTACAAAGTGAGAAGGATAGCATGTTTTGCTCCTCATTTAATGTTGAAGAGCACTTTAACATTGTTTAGGAATTTCTTGCACTTGACCTTCAAATCGGCAAGATGCGGTTTCCATGTTAATTTATGTTCGAATGTTAATCCTGACAAACGAACTGTTTCCAAGAAAGCAAGTTGAGTGTCCCCAAGGAATAGGACTGGATCAGGTTGAAGACTACGAAACCAATGGAAATACACACACATGGTATTTTATGTGGTGAATTTAAATCCGTTCTGTCATCAAAAAGAATGCGGTTAATGGAGTGCTGCAGCTGCCTCTTGGAGTTGGCAATCCAGCTGGACCGACAGTAAATTACCAGGTCATCCAAATCAGGATAGCTTGTACGGATACAAGAATGTTCTGTGCTATTCCATCAATCGCTACCGCGAATAAAGTAACACTCGGTATAGAGCCCTGTAGGACAGCGTTCTCAAGGGAATGTGCGCAGAAGAAAGTGATACCAATACTGACTCTGAATGCTCGATCAGACATGAAATTCCCCACGAACTGACGTAGGTTACCTCGCAGTCCCCAATCAAGGAGTGTCTTCAAATTATCAAACTTCCATGACATGTCGTAAATTTTTCCCAGGTCGAAGAACACATCGACGAGGTTTTTCCTGGAGATGTAGGTATCTTGTATGGCAGCTTCAAGGTTGACTAAGTGGTCGATCGTGGAACTGTTGTATCGGAAACCACACTGCACGTTAGTCAACAAATCACTAGCTTCCAAATACCACATAAGACTGATTCGCCATGCGTTCGAGTAACTTGCATAGACAGCAAGTTAAAGAGATATATCGATAACTCGAGGCATCTCTAAAGTCCTTATTTGATTTTGAAATCGGGACGACGATGGATTCTTGTCATTTGGCCAGGAAAACTTTCTCGATCCAAATCTTGTTATACAGGTGTATTTTTTTGGTTTATAAAGACACGGCAGACGTTTGATTATTTCGTAAGGAACGGTGTCTTGTCCAGAAGAAGTATTCTTACATTCTTTCAAAGCGTTAAAGAATTCTACGTAGCTTAATCGGGCATTATAATTTTCATTCATGTCACTTGACAAGTTGGTGGCTGTCCGACCTTTCAGTTTTGTTTTACGCTTCAAGAAGTGAAGGCCATAACTATCAGAACTGGAGATTGGAAAGTTGCGGTTAGTTCTTCAGCTACAGACAGAGGGAGATACCTTGACATCACTGTCTACGAAACCACTTGTTGTTTGAGAAAGGACGTTCTGACGCGAATTTTTCCTTATTTTTTGACAAATCTCCGAAGACGGGCTGGCACTTGTTACAGTGGAGGCGTATTTTAGCCAAGAAGCCTTCTTGGACTCCATTATTATTCTGCATGCCACAGCACGTGCACGCTTAAACTCAATCAGATAGGAGAGATGTTGAGTCTATGGAAGGCACGGCGTCTGTCGCAGATTGCGATGAGACAGTCCTCAGACCACCAAAGGACTGATGGTCATCGTAGCTGGCCTGATGTTTTATGGTTCAGTCACAGATTTTTCTAATGGTTTTGATCTCTTGAATCGGATATTCCTCCATATACTTTGGACAATCACGGGAGCGAGCTGTATGGTTCCTACAACAGTTCACACAGGACATGTGCTCCTTAGAGATAGAACCCAAGTAGACTGGTTTGTCACAAGCGCAAATCGGTGATTTTGCAGTACATCGATCAAAAATATGACTGAGTTTCTGACAGTGAAACCATCTCTTCGGCTTCGGGATGTAAAGTCGAATTCTCAATGGTTGAATTGCTACGTCGATTCTAGGAGTAAGAAATGACGTATTAAAAGTAAGTATGATGGATGATGCGGGTGTTAATTCAATACAACTCAAGATGAAGGACACATCATCCACACTTTGACTTACCAATTTCTCTTTGATCTCCTCGACGGTACAGTTAAGGTGATCGAAGTAAGTGATAACTCATTTACTCAAATTGAGTCTTATGCGGATTTACACATTTCCATACTCAGTTTATAGTTATCTGCAGCAGTTTGATTGTAAATTTGCTTACAGATTCAACTATATTTTAATTTTTTGATCGATTTAACCGTGCCTATTTGTTCATATAATATTTTTGGTATTAATAAGGAGGAATCTTTGGAAAACTCTTTCTTGTTTCTCGAGATAACCATTAACCGTCAAGCAAGCTCCTCCTTCTTCTTGGTCTAATTCAAACGACCCTCGTAACTGGGTCGTCTCATTCTTACCACAGAGGAAGAAGGTGTTGTTTTTTTGGATTTTCCGTAAGAAAAAATAATTTTCGTCATCTGAATCCCAATCCATCATAGACCCCAACAAGTGGAACGCCATATCCGCAAACCGATCAGATACTAGGGTAGTCCAGGTGATATAGGACCCAAACAACAAGGAAACACGATCCAAACGTGCTTCTGCAGTCCAAGTTCGTCACCTAGTGAGGAATGGAAGCCGATTGACCCGGAGTGGGTTACCCCAAGGCGATCTGTTTACCTAAAAGTGCCAAAAAAGTGTATTAGCGTGCGGATAATGGTATCCGAAAAGATCCAGGTTCCCTAAACTTTCAGGATACCCATTTCCAACGACACAGGAATCCATGTACGGCAAACACATGTGTGGGCGTTCCGCATCCAGTGTGAGTCAGCGTGTTGCAGGAAATAAAAGTGCCCAGTTAGTGGAGGACACAGATCACCTATACAAAATCCATAAAACGAAAAAAAGGGTATAAAGAAAAGAAAAAGATCCGAAACAACACGCTACGTGACTAACACTGGATCCTCCGGTCACCATGAGGAGGAACCCACTTCGACCGGAACTCAATTTAAAAATGAACAACAATTCATCAGTATTAACCTTGAAATCTATGACTACGATTGACACAGTATTTACTAGATATTTAAATAATATAATCAATAATTTATTTGTTATCAGAAACCAATAGTATCGTTTTTATTTAAATTATGAACATATGGATAGTGCTGAATACAAACGATATATCGTTATTAACGTTTCACATTGTTATTTTAATCTGTGTAAATATTTTTTCTCGTTGTGTATCATATTACTTATCTAATCTATATTAATAATAGCTTGTGTACTTATGTACCGTTCTGTATAGAATTTTGCACATCATATTATGCGTATTATATATTTCAACCAGTTGTAATAGTGTATGAATTTGAATTAAATTTAAATAAATCTTTCTAGCAACTGCATAATCCAACTGTTCTACTACTTCATTTACGAGCGTTGAGTGAGAATTACCCGTATGTGACAAGAGATGGCACCACTGATATCAAACTGCAATATATTTTAACAGGATTACCTTTTAAACTCTTTTAAAATTCTCTATCACTTTCGTACAAATTCAAAACAAACATTGTAAGTGCGAGTTGCTGCAGCAAACACATCCAGACCTTCTGTAATGTCAAA